>OZ010792.1:388909825-389466186 GCA_963932465.1 Maratus speciosus
TCCAAGACAAACTATGCTACTCTACGATACGGATGCAAGCGTAATATATTGCCCTTTTCTACAGCTTATGAGGCGTGCCATGTCCATGGAATGTAACAACAACTACCTGACTTCTAACTATGAATATGATGTAAGTGATGAAAGTTATTGATACAATTTTTTTTCACTGGGACATTTCTGTAAAAAGGAACTTAAACAGTAATTTGTAAGGTATAGCAGACTTTTGTGTACTATTTAACGTTTTTGACTGTACTTCAAAGTTAAGTTGTCAAAATAAAGCAATATGTTTCCATAAGCGATATATATTCTTTGCCTTACTTCCAGAAAATCCCTCCGCCATTTTGAAATCCGTATATAAGGATGTTCCCGTGCTCAGATTTTGTCTGATTTTTAGTATGTTACTAAGCAGTAGTTCTTGATTGAAAAACTTAATAAAAAGCTTCTATTACAATTTTGTCTATGTTCATTCACAAAATGTCTGGACTAAAATATTGATTGTGAAAAGAGCTATTATCTGTACTTCTGTTTTGTCTTCGTCTTAATAAATGTCAGTGTTCGTCTTAGAAGTGAGTTATGATCTATAAATAGGAGTCTCGTCCCACAAAGTGATGTCAGAAGTGACAGTTAACCCACCAATATCATTCATTTGTCAGAATTATCCATTTTACAGATTCAAGTCGGATATTATTCTAATGGTGAGTCATTGTTATATATTTTATTATGAAGTTAGCTGACATACCTGAACTGGAACTTGCATTTAAAAATGAACGAACAAATAAAATTAAATTACTCTACATAAATTCCTATTTGATGCTGAAGGTTATCGATCTAATAGAAAGAGAATAAGTGATTTTACTGGTTTCGGTTTTCAAACCGACTGTACCGCATTCAAAAATAAAATAACTAAAGTTCAAACTGATTTTTCCTTAAATGATCTGATTACAATGCGTAATTTACTTTTTATTTCTAATGAAGGATCTTTAAATGATCTTGCAACCCGATTAGTAACATACCTTTCAGACTTGAGCTTACTACAAACTAATATTACACAAAATGAAAGTGGCACTAACTCGGAACCCGAATTGCCTTCAAATAATATGACTTCAAGTAATAACACCGAATTATCAAATGTTGATTAAAACAAGCAACTTCCAGTTCAAAGTTTTGTGCCATCATTTATTAGTTTTACTGATGTTGAAAGTGTTGTACCTCCTTTTGACGGAAGTCCTTTTAAAGATATAAATATTTGGCTCAGTAATTTCGACGATGTCACTAGTATGTTTAACTTATCTGACTTTCATAAATTCATATTTTGTAAAAGACCATTACGAGGAAAAGCCCAGTTGTTAGTACAGACAGAATTTCATATCATTTCATATGACAAACTTAAACACTTTTAATTTCAGAATTCAGTACCACTTATAATTCTGTCGAGTTACATGATATATAAAATAAACGAAAATTGCAAGAAAATTAATCAATAGAAGAATATTTTCTTGTTATGAAACAATTATGCTCGCGTGGTAACTTCGAGGTTTCCGCATAATGCAATATATCATAAATGGTATACCCGACCCTGTTTTTAGAAAATCCTTATTATATGGATGCCAATCCATTGCAGAATTCAAACAAAAGCTCAAAATTTATGACAAAATTCGACATGACTTTGAGACAATAAATTTCGTAAAGTCAAACCTGAAATGCCAGTGAAAGAGAAATCCCTTCGACCAAAATCTGATTTTTTTTTCTTTAATTGTAGTTTGCCAAATCATAAAAGTATCCAATGCAGACATAAATACAAAGGCCCTCGTTGTTTCAATTGCTTGAATTTTGGCCATAAATCGGCTCAATGTGACCAACCAAGAAGGCCTAGAGTTAAGTCTAAACCCTCCAATGTTTCCACAGTTATGTCGAACACTTTCATGACCAAACAAGTCATTATTTCGTCTATACACGTTACATCATTAGTATATACGGGCAGTGAAAGATGTTTGCTAAAGGAAAGTACTTACCGCAAACTCCCTACAATCTCGAACCTTGAACATTCAACCATCATATTAACTGGATTAGGAAATACTATAATCAAACCCCTGAGTTTTTTCTCTACGGACATTATGATATATGATTTTAATTATACAACTAATGTTTATGTAGTCCAGATTATTTCATATCTTTTGATCTTATTGATGTTATACAACAAAGTATTTAAAAAATTTATGGAAATAATATTTCGATGCAAAAAATCGAGAAAAATGACAATACGTTCAATAATTTTTTGATTAATGTTGCCCATGTGTTACACGATCTTAATCTTGATTTATCTCATATTACCGATGAAACAATATGTTCAAAAATTTCAGAACTTATTCAAAATTATTCTCCCAGAAAAGTAAAGACAACTGATGTTAAATTATCAATTCATCTGGAAAACGAAACACCTATCCTTGTCCCCCCCCCCCCCCAGACGCTTGGCGCCAATAGAGAAAAACTTCCGAGTGGCTCGAAAAGGGAATTATTCGTAAAAGCACAAGTCATTTTTCATTGGAATCTTAATATTTTAGTTTCACCATTTGATAGAATACCTCATTACGCTTTCATTCAAAAGATTAAAAACTTTTTTAGAAAATGTGGCATAACATTTTCATCCACTCAGCTCTTCAATTGCTTCCTTGAAATTCCCATTAGAACAGAAGTTATGGCTTTTAGAATTATACCCGCTCAATAGCTGAAGCGGTGTTTTCGAAACTTTGAAGTCATTTTTCTCCAAGTGACGTCTTTGGGCATAACGCGCAGGGTATCTCAAAAACTTTTGACTATTGCTTTCATGAAATTTTCAAAATATATGTTTCATGTATAAACGGAAAATAAAATTTCTTTTTTAGCGTTCAAACAAAATATTTTTTTAGGTGATTATATTGTCGAAATTTTCAAAATTTTGTATTAGCTAAATACAACTTCGTATAAAAAGTATATAAAAATGCTCTACATACAAATTTATTTAGGTTCCGTGTAATTATTATAATTTGAAGTATAATTAGGCACAAAAAATGACATTTTAGTTGCAAAATTTATTTTTTAATCTTGTGCATAATCTGTTATGCCAATTTTCTGCTCGACAAATGTCTGACAGTTTGGAGCCTTCTATAAATACTAATTCTGCATCTTGTAATTTTTTAAATGCTATGAAATGAAAGAACATGCTTATATCTTCATCACAATAAAAATTTGTGTATTAAAATCATATACATTTTCAGATATTAAATATTGAAAATGCACTTTTTTTTCATTTTTTCGAATTTTAAGAGTTCTGAGACCCGTAACTATTGGTATAGTTGTGTTAAAATTTATCGAAAGTAATTAAGTATCCAGCGTTTATTTGAGTTCCATAACCTGGATTTATTCTGTTAAGAAGACAGTGGACACTAAAAATCAAATCCTTCAATGATCTATGGATTCTTTTGAAAATCGGAAGACTTGTTAAAGACAGGCTTAAATAGTTATATTCAACATTTGGTGTTAAAATAGAGTTTTAAAATAATTAAATATTTAATTTTTTTTAAATAACGAATAATTGTCATATTTAAAAATGTCCCACGCGCATTTCTTTTGCATAAAATATGACAATATTTTTTTATGAGATACAAATTATATATTACAATGGAAGTTGCCATGAATTGTAAATGTTCGCTGAATGTCTAACCAGAAAAAAATATATCTATACTAATAGTATAAAGAAGTAAAAATTGTTTGTATATTAGAGGAATCTCTGGAGCTACCGAACAGATTTCATAAGTAATAATATCAAAATGATGGTGTTAGTCCAACTTAGAACATAGGCCATATTTTAAGTCAGTGCCACTAGCCCAATGGGTGTGCAGGAGCAAAAAACGTTTAAAAATACGATTTTTGCGTTACTGAAGGGCCTAGAAATATGAAATTTGAAATATTAGCTACTTATTAGATATAAATGATGTCTAAAAACAGTTCTTAAACAATTCGAAATTTAAAAGGGGTGAAGATGCACAAAAAGCGTTCTAAATTGTGGTTTCTACACAATCTCAGGAAATACCAAACTGATTTAAAAAATAATGGTGTCAAAATGATGGTGACAACGCTTTCTCCAAGATAGGCTATATTTTATGTCGGTGCCACTACCCCAAAGGGGGTGCAGGAGAAAAAAACGTTCTAAAAATACGATTTTTGCTTTACTGAAGGGCCTAGAAATATGAAATTTGAAATATTAGCTATTTATTAGATATAAAGGATTTCTAAGAACAGTTCTTAAGCAATTCGAAATTTAAAAGGGGTGAAAATGCACAAAAAGCGTTCTAAAAAACGTTCTAAATGGTGGTTTCTGCACAATCTCAGGAAATACCAAATCGAATTAAAAAAATAATGGTGTCAAAATGATGGTGACAACGCTTGCTCCAAGATAGGCTATATTTTATGTCGGTGCCATACTACCCCAAAGGGTTGTGCAGGAGAAAAAAACGTTCTAAAAATGCGATTTTTTGCGTTACTGAAGGGCCTAGAAATACGAATTTTTAAATATTAGTTACTTATTAGATATAAAGGATTTCTGAAAACATTTCTTTAACAATTCGAAATTTAAAAGGGGCGAAAATGCACAAAAAGCGTTCTAAAAAACGTTCTAAATGGTGGTTTCTACACAATCTCGGGAAATACCAAACCGATTTTAAAAGTAATGGCGTCAAAATGATGGTAAGCCTTGCTTCAACATAGGCTATGTTTTATGTCGGTAAAATTACCCCAAAGGGGGAGCAGGAGAAAAAAATAGTTCTAAACTGCGGTTTTTGCTTTACGGAAGGGCCTAGAATCATGCAATTTGGAATAGTAGTTAGCTATAAGATACCAGTGATCTCTAAGGACATTTTTTAAAATAAAATCGAAATTTAAAAGGGGGTCAAAATGCGCAAAAAGCGTTGTATAAAACGTTCTAAATTGCGATATCTATGCAATCTCAGCAAGTACTGAATCGATTTCAAATACAATGGTGTAGAAATGATGGTGACAACTCTTGCTCCAAGATATATCTTGGAGCAATGTTGGGCTATGTTTTATATCTGTTTCCACTACTCCAGAGGAGATGCAGGAGCAAAAAACGTGCTGAAAATGCGATTTTTGAATTATGGAAGAACCTAGACTCATGAAATTTTGCATGGTATATATTTATTAGATATAAATGATCTCTTAGAACATTTCTTTAAAAACTTGAAATTTAAAAAAGATGAAAATGCGCGAAAAGCGTTCTAAAAACATTCTAAATGCCGATTTTTCAGTAATATCTCAGGAAGAATCAAACTGATTTCAAAAGTAATGGTAGGAAATTTATGCTGATAGCCTCTGCTCTAACATAGACGCTATTTCATGTCGGTTCTCACTATCACCTAGAGGTTGCAGGAGCAAAAAAGTACGTTCTAAATTTCGATTTTTGTGATCGGTAGGGGCTAGCAACTTGAAATTAGCCAAGGTACATATTTATTAGATATAAATGATTTTTAAGAACAGTTTCGAAAAAATTGGAAATTTAAAAAAGGGTGAAAATGCGCGAAAAGCGTTCTAAAAACGTTCTAAATTGCGATTTCTACTCAATCTCATGGAATATCAAAGTCATTTCAAAAGTAATGGTTGCAAATCAATGGTGACAGTCCCTGCTTCAACATAAGCTATATTTTATGTTGCTGTTACTGCCATCTGGGGGTTGCAAGAGCAAAACATGTTCTAATTTGCGTTTTTGCACCAAAGAGGGTTCTAACACTTTGAAATGTGGCATGGTATTTACGTAGAAGAGGCAACTGCTTTCTAAGAACAGTCGAAAGAAAATTCCAAATTAAAAAAATTAAGGCACATATTTATTAGATATAAATGATCTTTAAGTACAGTTTAAAAAAAATTGGAAATTTAAAAAGGGGTGAAAATGCGCGAAAAGTATCCTAAAAAAGTCCTAAATTACGATTTCTACGCAATTTCAGGGAATATAAACAGATTATAAAAGTAATAGTTGCGAATCAATGGTAACAGTCTCTGATCCTACACAGGCTATATTTTATCCTAATGATTCTACCACCTGGGGTTCACAGGAACAACAAAAGTTCTAAAAAAGGCCTTTAAAAGCTTTCTAAATTACGTTTCTGTGGAATATTAGGAAATAACAAACCGATGTTGACAAATTAATGGTGACAGTTCCTATTTCAACATAGCCCTTTATGTTGAGAGAGGCGGTAGGACAGGGAATATGACATGGTTTTTAATTTTAAGATGTAAGAAGATGGTTTCTAAAAAATTCGAAACTTCAAATGAATACTGAAATGACCGTATTAGCATAAAAGTTTCAAAATATTTTCTAAATTATCATTTTTTTAGTTTAATTTCGTTTTATTAATTTAAGTCTCATTTCTGCCTAATGCAGTGTAATAATGATGTTTTGTCAAACTGTGTTTTAAATAGTAATTTTTGAATTATTCCTAAAAGAAATATGTACCTTTTAATAAAATAAAATATTACCTTTTAATAAAATAAAAATTTAGTAAGTACCTTTTAATAAAAATTAGACATATAAATATCACTTGGCATATTTCAAATATTACGCAAGCAAAGCCGCGGGGTTTGCTAGTTTTCTATAATTAGGCTTTGTTTTTTCTAAAAAAGTAGCTATATATTTTCATACGCATATAAATTTTAACACTAAAGTACCCCTGAGATGCAACTTTTTATTCTAACATTTCTTTAGTATTATATAGAAGATGTACAGTATAACTTTCAAAAGGAACTGATGATTAGAAATGCACATGGAACAAAAGTTATCAAAAGTTAGAAATGTGTGAAATTTGCAATTTTAAGAAATTAGAATTTTAAGTAAAATACAGTATAAATATATGCAATTTTTACTAATATAACAGCTTGTATCTCTGTTAAGACACGGCCGAATTGAAAAAAATCTTTTTGCATTAGATAAATTACATCATTTAGTTTCACAATTGTCGAAATTAAAAATATCCATTTTTTAGTGGAATTTTGTGATTTTGAAAGTCCACTGTCCCCTTAAGTTGATTCATATATCAGACAAGATCTATGATCAATAAGGTTAGCTTAGTAAATCAGGTCCTCCAGATTCGTCCGGGATAGCTCAGTTGGTGGAGCATCGTCAGTTTCATCCAAGAGATCTCCAGTTCGAATCCTCCCAAAATTTACAACTCATATTTAATCATAGATTTACTTGTAGCTTATATTTTGAATAAAATTGCCATGGTTCTACGAAGAGCATTGAAAAGAATCCTAATCTCTTTCTCCAAAAACTTATCGAATTATGATACTTTGAATTTTATGACAAAAGGGTGTTTTCTAACACTAACAGTGCGCTGTAAAAAAAAATAAACAGTCAAGTGCGATTCAAAAAGATATGGATCCTAAATAATATCAAATATAGCTATTCGTATAACTCTTTTTTTAATATTATCCTAATCTGTTTATGATGAACTTAATTCGATACTGGCAATAAAAGCAGTGCATAGTTAACTTCAATTGGCATTTCGTGAAACTAAATTCAGCGTAGTAATAACCTTTATTTCTACAGTGTAGCTAGAACAAAACCTTTGTTCAAAGTATAAATTTGGCATTGTGCTAAGCGCGCTTCGAATTGAGGTCTCAAAGTTCCAACACCGCCTTTGTCAGTGCTGCGTTTTTCCAGATAGGTGTTTAATTAACTTTTAAAGACACTTGAGGCATATTGAGAGATACAATCAATGCAAACTATCGCGAATCCCACAGTATTTATGCGATTCATTCAAATTAAATCTTTTGAGGGCGATGCCCTTAAAAAACGGACACCTAATTTTAATTCCAAAACAGACAAACGGTACCAAGAATATTTAATTAAAATTTTCCTTTTATCATGTACGTAAAAATAAGCAAGTTCGCATTTTCTAATAAATTCGTTTATAAATTCTGGTGTCAGTTCATTATTTCATAAGTTTATAAATAGAATTACTCCGTGCCGGAAAGGATTAAGTGGTCGCAGGACTCTTAAAGCTTCAAAATTTAAGAAATTTTAATTTTTTTAGATGTTAACCCTTTAAGCGTCCGGCCTATTTTTTACTTTATGTTTAATGATTCATAAAATAATACTTATGAAAATTATTTGTATGGGCATTTGTTTATGAAAACCTTACGTATTTAAATATCTTATGCACTGCAAAAATTATCAATTAATCATCAAAATTATTAATCATCAATTAATTATCAAAAATTATAAAAAATTAATATCAGTTTTGTATTTAATCAGCCCTTGATTTAAAAGATTGCGTGACGGAAAAACCCGGTTAGGACACTTAAAGGGTTGAACTCCTATCTTTTCTGAATATCTTGATATAATTGTTTCCTTGAAATTCCTATTAGAACAGAAGTTTTGGCTTTTAGAATTATGCCCGCTCAATAGCGGAAGGGGCGTTTCGAAACTTTAAAGAAATTATTTTCCAAATGGCGTTTTTGGGGCATAACGAGCAGGATACCTCAAAAACTTTTGAATATTTTTTCATGAAATTTTCAAAACATATATTTCATGTTGGTCTGTGTAAATTGAACCTAAAATTTCCTTTTTATTGTTCAAAAAAGTATTTCTTTAGGTGATTTTACTGTTGAAATTTTCGAAATTTTTTATTAGCTAAATGCAACATTGCATTAAAAATTTAAAAATTCTTTAAATGCAAATTTATTTAAGTTCAGGAAAATTATTATAATCTGAAGTATAAGTAAGCACCAAAATTTTCATTCTAGTTGCAATATTTATTTTGTAATCCTGCGCGTAAACTGTTATGCCAATTTTTTGTTCGACAAATGTCTAACAGTTTCGATCCCCCTATAAATACTAATTCTGTATCTTGCAATTTTTTAAATGCATGAAACAAAAGAAAATACTTATATCTTTCATCCCAATTAAAATTGTGTTTTAAAATCATATACATTTTAAGACATTAAATGTTGAAAGTTGTCTTTTTTTCATTTTTTCCACTTTTTAGAGTCCCGAGACCCCTTAAATTAGTATCTATATTATAAAGGACAAACATATCTGTGCGTAACGCATACGTCATTCTGCGAATGGCAACACTTTGAAATTTAAAATAAAATTTTGGTTTTGCAATTTTCTTTACTGCAAATTTTTAAACTTCTAACCGTCGCACATTTTAAATTTTTACACCGTTGTATGAGGAAAAAAATGTTCTTTTAAATGCAATATGTTTGAAAGCTGTATCTCAATTTATTTTTGAGATATTAATTTTTTTGTAGTTTTTAATATCATTTTTCTAATCGTGGCAACAAAAGAACCCCATCTCTATTGAAAGTCATTGAAAGTAAACGGAAAAGAGTCGAAAATAGGAGATACTGTATATTTTGTTGTCATTTTCCCATAAAACCTAAAAAAAAAAAAAAAAAAATTAAAATGCTTTCTATGTCAGCGATTTTTAAAATTTCTAAATATCGCGCATTTTCAATTTTTACGCCGTCAAATAGAGAAAAAAACCTACTTTCAAATGCAATTTGTTTGAAAATTGTATCTTAATTGACTGAGTTATTATGGTTTTTAAAATAACTATCCGCCCGTGGCGACCAGTTTGGTCTCCCTTAAATGTATCCTAGTCATTGTATCATGTTACTTTTATTCATAATTTAATTTACTTGCTCGATCCTTCGCCAAAGAGGAAGATTCTGATAGAGAAATCAAGAACTCGGTATTTTTATGTTAGTCGGGCACAGGTGATAAATCGCCAAACATTGTACCCGTTTTTCATATTTCATGATTAAAATATAATCCTTTCACTCATTTTATTTAAAATGGATAGCTTTAATTCAAAACTGAAACGTTTAAAATTCATGACTTTCAGTTAAAAAGAAAATCTTTATGGTATTATTTATTCTTTTTTTTTTAACTATTTAATTTCAACATCAAAGCATTGTTTTAATTTACCCCTCGAAAAATAAGAAAATGTGCTGGCGAGTTAAAAAATGCCATTGGCGAGAATTGCGCCTAGCTAACATTAAAGTACAAACTCTTTCTGATCATAGCAACTTTTATGTAGTTTTATTCGAAAAAAATATTTTGATTAAATAGGTTGCCAGAAAGTACGTTGCCAAATTTCTTTCTTCGCCATGGACCTTTTCTCTATTTCGCCAAGTACCTATACTGGAAAAGTACCTTTATTTATTGTATTTTAAATGAGATCAAGTCGTATGTTTGTTGTTCGATAAATAAATAAGTAAAAGACGGCACAGATGTCATATACGCACCACGTTGGCGCGATTTTTTTCTGACGCCAATGTCATATACGCACCGGGATACTTAACTGGCGCCAAAGTGTCGTTATTTTGCTTGATATGGTAACCCGGATGTTGTTGTTTATTTATTAATAAATTGTTTATTTACTTTTATTTTTTTAAATTATATAAATTGTTTTTTCTATAGTTATTAATTAAACTTTTTTTTTATTTATTGTTATTCCCTTTTGAAAACTGTTACACAATAACCAATGAGATGCGTTTCATTCAGGGGTTGCCATTAAACAATTAACAAATAATTGAGATTTCTGTGCCACGTGTGATAACGTAATATATATATATATAGAGAGAGAGAGATTTTCAAGCATGAATTATTTTTAAATGTATCTCTATCACGTGTATAGCTCGATTATGAAATATTAATCAGCTTGCATTTAAAACAATGTAAAATTGTCAGCATTTGTTTCCGTCTGATGTCCCATAACAAAATTAAAACTTCCTCTATAGAAAAATAAATAAAATAATGTAAATAAGAAACAAATTTAACAAACATGGAATTGAACCACGCGCTGAAAGCACTGAAATGATCGGAAAGACTGCTTTAAGTCGCAAAATCTTGGGCTAAGAACTCCTGGCATGTGAAAGTAACGCTTTTAATAAATTTTAAAACTTTATTTGATTGCATAATTGATATTTTTCATATAAAAATTCTTTTTTATGTTAGTGGACGATCTAAAATATATATTACATGTAAAAAAATAATAATTAGAGTTTAAAAAAAAGAAAAAAAAAGAATTGTTTTTACCTATACTCTGTAACCCGAGGAGCTCGGGTTTGATCCCCTAGTGTTTTTAACAATTTGACGTTTATTGCTTTTATACTGTTACTGAACATTACATTACACATATATATCATTAAAAGTTGTTAACTAAGCATAGAGTACACCGCCCCTGTCCTTGTATATGTCCAAACTGACCGTACCTTTAAGGGTTAATATCTCCGCAAATTACCGATGATTTTTTTTTCAAAAATCATTATCAACAATGCTTTTATTCTTCTGCAAAAATAGGTATATTCAGTGATGCTCAACAATTTTTCTGAATGCCCGTAAATCGAAATTTGTGTATAACTGAAAAATTCTAATTACTCAAAATCTATGTGACCTAGGGTAATCGCTATAATTTTCCGGCAAGGTTTATATTAACGTCTACTACCTCTAATTTTTTCATAATTTTAGTTTCAGTAGATTCGGAATTAGATGGGGTGGGGGGACATATTTTTGCGCTACATTTTCAACAATATCTTTGAAAATATAGTACCTAAAAATTAAAAGGAATGTATTTTTGAGTTCAGCGTTACAAAAGCTTTCACAGGATACCCCACATGATATACGAAGAAAAGATTTTTTTTTCAAGTAGCATAATTAGCCCCTCTACTTTTTTAATAAATATATTTATGAATGTTTATTAATCGGAAAATATGCGGGTCAATGGTTTTTATTGCTTCTCGGAATTTGAACTTTCCACGTTCCATAGTTTACGAGTAAAATGGCTGTGACAGACGGACAGACACAGGAGTGATCGTATAATGGTTCCGTTTTTACTTTTTAAGTAAGGAACCCTAAAAAAAAGAAAAAAGAAAAAAAAAACGGACTAAAATACGGAAATTATACTGGCAATTGAGACGCCAGTACTGTTATTTCCGTATTTTAACGCAATTTTTTTCCCTGTAAATTACAGAAAAATTTCCGTTTTTCTGGAATTTACGGGGGAAATTAAGGTAAAAAAAAAAAAGGACTAAAATATGGAAATAGTACTGGCGTCTCGATCGCCAGTACAATTTCCGTATTTTAGTCCTGTTTTTTTTTTTTTCAGTGTGTGTCTTTCCGTTTTAACCCCTTAATTCTCCCAACCCCCGTGATATTCACTGGCTGTGTCTTTTATTCAGATTGTTTGATTCCCACCAGTTTTATAAAATAGTGTAATTGGCTTTATTATAGTATCGTTTTGCCTGTCATTAAATAAGGTGAATATTTCTTTTTCAAAAAAATGGTGTCAATAACCAATTTGAATTTTTAAACTGTAATTTAATGCGACCATTAAGGGGTTAAACAAATCTATGCTTGATTTGTAAATATTTTGTAATTGGAAGTATGTTTCAATCAAGAGCGGATTAAGAGATTATCGCATATTCTATATTTTGTATCACTATATGTGCTTAAAATGCAGGGCTACGGAGTCGGTGGGAAAAATGGAAGACTCCGACTCTTTCGCTCAAAAATGGGCCTAACTCCGACTCCAACAACGCAGCCCTGCTTGTAAAATGAATGACTCCGGGAATTTTAACAGATCCTACTCCGACTCTTTCGCTCAAAAATACCTCTGACTCCGACTCCGAAACCCTGTTAAAATAAGGTATTCCTCAATATTTACGTAAACTATTTATCTGAGTAGGAGTTTTTTTGCACTTTATTAAATTCCTGCTAACAAAAAAAAAAAAAAAAAAAAAAAAAAAACGAAAAAAACGAAAAAGCAAAAAATGAAAACAGAACCTTCTTTTGTAAGAAAGAAATAATCAGAGATGTAGCTGTTGGTTTTAATCACTCCAGTTTGTTTTCTCTTACGAAACAATTTATCTTTTCTTCAGAATAAGCTTTAGAAGAAGATCCTTTTACTTCCTTCCCTTTTTTTAAATCTAAGAAATCAAGTGTCATTTTAATACCTAACTCAAGCTCAATATTATTATTTCAGCTGCAGTCGCTTTTCTTCTCAGCAGCTGTTCAAACAGCTCTAGACATCTAATCGATATAAAAAAGGGCGTTTCTTAAAACTGCTGTGTTTACATTTTCCCCTTTATTCTGAAGAGCTAAATTATTTTCAATATACGAAAAGAAATAGCCGGAAGGGAGTAATTTTGAGTTTCATTTAAAATAATAGAAAGCCTCTATAAAGGAACGGATGAAAAAATAAAGAATAATGTATCTCTTGTAGTGTTAGGGAATAAATTGTTAATGAATTTATGAATCTGAATATTTAATATTCATCATTTAATTCTTTTTAAAAATTATGTGTAAAAATTAGAAGGAAAGTAATTAATTGCTTAACTCTGTATATTTTCAAATATAAATAGATTAACAAATGCAACAAATGTGTACTGTTACTGCTTTCTTTGTATTTATTTGTTGCAATATTATCTCATTGTGTAACGTATATGCTGTATGCCCAAATGCCCATACAAACAGGACAAAATAGTTGAGCCAACGTTCTTCAAAATATATATATTTGAAGCTTATATCTTTATTAAAAAAAAGGAGAATACGTCGCCATTGTCACCAATTCAAACAGGATCTGATTATTGCGAAAGGAAAAGGAAATTTTCCCTTTATTTTTAGGAGTTCCCCACGATCCAAAAATCATTTATGCTTAAGATATTTTTTCAACTACACTTTTCTTTTAATTAATACAAATTGAAGGTGCAAATTGTTGCAGGGCCCCCTGTAAAACATTTCACCAGACCCTCAAACGGGGCTAGTCGGGCTTGTACAAAATAAATCCACAGTGTCAGCGATGCCTCAATTTAATGTAAATGTTATTTTCAAGTTACAGATATCAACCTTTAACATGCAAAATCTGTACAGTACTTTTTTTTCCAAAAGGATGTTTATATATTACGCTAATACCTGGCTGCATTAAATTCATGAAAGTAAACACACGCCGCAGATTCTTCGTTCGGTTTGTAGATATTATATACTTGCTGACAAGGGAATAATTATTCATTAACCTTTTTCTATTTTTTCATTAAACTCCTGGAAACTTCCATGTAATCCCTGAAACAAAGATGCGGAAAAAAATTAAGCTACCAGGGAAAATTTCTTTCTAATAATATTTATATATTTTTAATTCGTCATATGTGTCTGTAAAACGGGCTTTGCTGCATAAGATGTAGTAAAGAAGTAAAGCAATTTCGAACATAAAAAATAATGTTGAATTTTGCTGAAACTGATTATAATTACCATATTATTTTAGAGAACACCAACATATTCACAATAACGTCTTATTTGATTTTTTTATACTCATTAAAGAACTCATTAAAGATACTCATTAAAGAACTATAGATGGATACATGCAAGAAATACTGTATAAATTTTTTGTTCTTCGAGAAAACGTATAACACCATTAAAATATATAATTAAAATTACAATAAAAATCTCAACGTTAATAGCTTGACTAATCCTTTATAGATAATGCCCTAGACTCAATCTACGATTCCCACGCATAAAAGTTTCATTTCTTATGCAAAAGGCTAAAATAGAAGTAATATATGTCTTTTAACGTTATTCGAAGTAGACAGTCGACCTTAATTCCGGACAATAATTTCTTAGGAAATCAAGTATAAGAATATGAGATGAAGTGTCATAAATAGTCGGTTAATGGGAGGCAATCGGGGTTATATATCTATTTTATTACTCCTTTGTTAACGTTTTCCAACAAAATTGAAAAGTGTTTTTGACTTCAGTTTGCCTGGCCGCCTGGCTTTCTGTTTGTCTGACCGTCTGTTTTTCTGTTTGTCTGTCTGTGCTCTAACACGTATAAATATCTTGGAATGCGATGTAATTATTATATCGAAGGGGATTTTAGTATGGCATGTTTGGTATCAAAAATGAAGTATTTAGCATTTATAAATCGTTTATAGGGACACTCAAAATAATTCCGTTACGTTATGGGCTGTAGAGAAAAATTATTTGCATTGTATTTTTATGATTTTACACTGTTTCAAACATTTTAAAACTGATATGCAGCACTACAAGATGCTTACTGTTGGATATGACGTGTGTGCAAAGCATTTAGCGTCAATTTATCTTAGGGAACTTTAGTATGGCATCGTTGGTATAAAAAATGAAGTCTAGCATTTATAGATCGTTCATAGGGACACTCAAACTAATTTCGTTACGTTATGGTCTGTAGAGAAAAATCATCTGCAATGTATTTTTATGATTTTACACTGTTTCTGTTTCAAACGTTTAAAACCTGATATGCAGCACCGCAAGATGCTTACTGTTGAATATGGTGTGTGTGCAAAGCATTTAGCGTTAATTTACAGCGACACACAAAAAATTTAGGTTACAGTACTGTCTATGAGCGTAAATTGCTGGAAATTCGTTTATAGTTGTGGCATGTGTTCTTAAATTAAACGAAAATTTTGCATATTAATTCGTGTGTATAAATTCTTTAGAACATGTACGGAAATTCACAAAAGAATTTGAATATATTTTCGTTTCTCAGCGGAAATTGTCGAAAGGGAATAAGCTTCAAACTTTTCGAAATTTTAACATTTTTAGATGTTAAACTCCTATATTTTCTGAACATTTTGATATTAAAGTTTCTTAAAAATTCTTATTAGATCAGAAGCTATGGCTTTTAGAATGATACCCGAGTGATTATACTGTTGAAATTTTCAAAATTTTGTATCAGCTAAATACATCTTTGCATTAAAAATATAAAAATGGTTTAAATACAAATTTATTTAGGTTCAGGGCAATTATTACAATCTTAAGTATAAGTAGAAACCAAAATTTTCATTCTAGCTGCAAAATTTATCTTGTAATCCTTCGCGTAAACTGTTATACCAATATTCTACTAGTCAAATGAGCCTCAAATTAAATGCTAGTTCTGCATCTTGCTATTTTTTAAATACGTAAAATGAAAGAACATACTTATATCTTTCATCCCAATCAAAATTGTGTCTTAAAATAAAATACATTTTAAAATATTAAATGTTGAAAATGGTCTTTTTTTTTTCTTTTTTTCCAATTTCAAGAGTCCTGAGACCACTTAACGGAGTCGTATACAGGGCTGCCTAAACCAATTTCAATACTTTTCTGTCTATTGATGGTAACTGCGAAAAGTGGATTTTCAAATGTGCTACGCGTTTCCCAAATTATTTAGCTTTCACTTTATTAAAGAGAGCAGATCTGTTAACCTATTCAGAATTGTGTTGAAAGTGTTTCATAATCTATTTTTGACGCATGATTTTTCATTCTTGTTATTTATCAACGTACCACTCATGCGACAGGTAGGATTGTATTTAAATCTGTAATACGTATATTTAGCAAATAATAATAGACATTCTTGTTAAAAACGTAGCAAAATACAGAATCTTCGAAATAAAGATATAAATTTAAAAACAAAAAAAACCTTACCGGCTCGGCCTACAGGCGGAGGTAGATTTCGAAGTTACATACTAATTTTACCGACAAAAACTAAATCAAGATTAGAGAAAAACCCAATTTAACATGTTTATCTCGTCTTGGGTTTGGGGTGGGGCTTGCGAGCTTAAGCCACTTGGTAGGCCACCCCACCCTGCCTGAAATTCTGTTTATCTGGCCGCTTTTGACGAGTTTTTAATTTCATTTTACTGTGAGAGCTGGTTTTAAAAGAATCATATTAATACAATAATGTTTCTTCTACCCCTATTTTTGTTTAATTTGTTTTTGCTGTAAGAGTGTGTCCTATCAAAAACTTGTCCATATAGAAGTTGTAGATAATATTAAGAAGATTTATAACTAGGACTTCCCTCAGAGGGATTAGTCTGAGCGATATTGCTGAGAACATAGATTTAATAATAACATGTGGAAGCAAAGAAAGTGAGATGTTATCTTTAATTGTCCATATACTGCGATAAATTGAAATGATGAAAATAAACGTATCGTAGAATTACAAAATCTTATATATAAATTCGTATACACTGTTTTAAAAAAATGAGAAATCAAACCATGCAAGACAGCCATGCATGAATATAAAATTAAAAGTACGCAATATATTAAAAGTAAAATAGAAAATGAAACACTAAATTATCTTATATCTGAATTTTAACTGTATAAAATGATGTCAAGAGCATAATCAGACCCTCCGCACCAATTTGAGTAACTTTAAATGACAAATATATGATGTTTAAAAATAATGGACTATACTTTATATGGTGTGTGCTCCCCGGAATAGTTAATATTGTACAATATCTGTTTTCCACGGATGCAATGAGGTTGTCGATAACAGTTTAGGAATTCTCTCCTCAAAATCTGATATAGTATCAAAGTACCTAATACATCAACAGTGGTATGCAATGCTTCGTTAGAGTGTGTTTTAGATATGCTCGATCGGATTTAAATGATGAGTGTATGCTGTCCACTACATACGCTGTATTGTTTTGTTTTCAAACATATTCTGCACAAATTGAGCTGTATTTAGCATGTATTAAATAAAAGAAATCGGCAATGATTGCAACATAAAGTATGACACAAGATCTGAATATATCGTCTGCATAACTTTTGAGCTGTCAAAGTGTCATTTGAAGTAATTTACAAATCCATGCATATTTATTCAGCAAATCATGCAATCTAACATACGCCAATATGAACCGGATTATGAAAATTCACCAGAATAACTTAATATATAAAAAATCTACTAATGATAATTGAGAATATGACCTTATGATAAAATATCTACAAAAATGAATCAGATAAAAAATTCATATCACATTTAAAACGGTACTTCCCTCTGTTAGTGGCCTTGGCGAGAGAGAGAAAAGCCTTGAGAAGGAACACTTTAACAAGTACTTTCGGGCAACCTACTCACTGTTTCATACAGGTCTTTATTCAATATTTACACAATTTATATAATGCTAGGTGGGTATCTATCAGTTTTGTTGCATTTAAATTGCATGTTTTGCGGAGGAAATGCAGCATTATGAAATATTTAAAGTTGCTATAACTAATAATTCCAAATTAATGGTAATTGAGATCGCTTTCCGTTAATTTCATCTTTTTAAATTTTAAAGTTTTTAGAAACCATTCATAGAGACATTTTAAAACTAACACGAAGCAAAATTTCAAGATTTTGGGTTCAGCAGTAACACAGAAATTGAAAATTTTCGAAAGTTTTTTGTTTCTGCACTGTTTTATATACCGACATTTTTAGAAATTGTTCTATTGCGAGAATTTACGTCATGATAAATACAGCCATGTCAATTTTCCTATTGTTTATATTCCTAACAATTCGGGGTTAGGTTCCCTTAGCAAGACCCCCACGAAGGGCACTTCCCCCCTTAGGGCCCATATCCCTCGTGTTGATAATTGGCCGACATAAACACAACCAACTAACAGCCAACCTAACAATACCATGTACTTCGTTACTTAGATCATCTTTAGATCTTTTTCCGCTTTGTTTAGTCTTTCGATTTTTTAGAAATCATTCTACAACGAGTATTGGCATCTTATAAATTACTACCATGCCAAAGTTCTAGTTTCTAACCCCAACAGTATCCCAAAAATTTCAGTATTCCAAATAAATCATAGTTTAGAACCTTTCTAGAAATTTTTACGTTCCGTCAAATTGAACCTTTTAGAGAGCTTTCATTACGAGTATTTACATCTTAAAAGTAACTACCGTACCAAATTTAAAATTTCTAACCCAATCAATATCGCAGAAATCGCAATTTTAAAGCTTTTTTGCTCCTGCAGCGATGTAGGCTCTTGCACTGACATAAAATACAGTCTTTTTTTCGGAGCAGAGATGGCCACCAATATTTTTTTAAGTTGGCTACGTAGTTTCAGAGATAACACCCCACAAACGTACAAGCATTAATAATATTATACACTTTATAATATTATAACGCTTTATAATATTAGCATTAGATGTACAGATACAAAAGCTATTTATCTGTTACAAACGAATGTGCCCGGCGTTGCCCAGAATTTGAAGGATGTTTATTCTGAAAAATCAATTTCAAAATTTAACATACAACACAAAACAAACATTAAAAAAAACAGTCGAAATGTTGTATGAATGAATCATATGAAAACGATACATAAAAATGTATAAATGTATATAACACACGCAAAAGAATACAGCTATAAATGAAGTTATTTCAATTTATCATTGGAGCAATAATGTTAAAATACGCCAATATTTCCCTAATCGGGTTTTTATCATGCTTCAATACATTTTTCACACTCATATGACGTTATACTATATCCACCACGTCCTTTATATTTCCAATATGACGTAATATTTTCCTCTTTCTCGTGGAAACCTTGAAATAGAAAAGTTATGAAGTTATATTCACTTTCATTTAAATACGTCAAACTATTTATTTCATTTTCATTTTTCACGTGAATATCTTGCAATAGAAAAGTTATGATGTAATATTCACCTGTTTTTAAATTCGGCAAAGTATTTATTTCATTTTCATTTTTCACGTGAAATCTTGCGGTAGAAATTTAATTGTTGTAGTAAAAATTTTATTGTGTATTTTAATTGTTGGCAACTGCTATTACGAAAAATGTTTAAATTTGATAAGAAATAGCTGTTAAATTGGAGGTTTTTTATTTATTAATTAAAATTTAACTATAAATTATTTCGATTCCGGATTACTTTAGTTGCCTCGGCCATGTTTTAATACACATGTACGTATCTTTTCACAATTTTGATTTCCAAATTGTGAAATTTTATAGAATTACAAGCAGACAGATAGACAAGTTTTCATTTTTATATATCTCTCTATTCTGAAAAAAGTAACTAATGTTGTCACCGCCGCCGCCGGTTTTGAATTTTTTGTGACCGGAGGTATTTCTTCGTTAATATTAAGAAAACTATTGCATACAAAAATATGAAAATCGGTGGTGTTATAGAGAAATGTTTGATCAACACGCTGATGCATAGAGTTTTCAAAACGAAGAATTATTTTTTAAGAGATATTTAATGCTAAAGTTGGACAAAATCGTTCCATTAAAAATGTTTTATAGGAGCAAAAACTATACATGGGAATTTAATCATTTTTAGATTATTTTATTCAACAGAAGATCCCGGTGTGCAGATTCCATTAATTTTTTTAATTTGACTCATTTTTTGAGGTTTCATTTCTATTTTAAATTCAAATATTCAGCATTTTGACAGATATTTTTTACATATTTTAGAAAATGGTATTAATTTAAACTGTTGCCAACTGTGTAAACAGCGCAAACAATAATGTTTGCTTCAAAAAAAATTATTTACACGTTACTATTATAAACAGAAAAAAACCCTTGAAATTAGAATTGAATAATTAGGTATAAAAAGCAGGCACTTATTGGAAATTACGCCATAAAAACTATATTTACATGTGAATTTTAAAAGAAAAAGGATATTGTAAAAAAATTCATTAACATGCATTAGAAGTCTTAAATAGAAGAAATTACGTCACGTTACACTTATTATGCAAAATGAACAAAAAATAATTTTGCAAAACAGTTTCAATTTAAAAATTTAGAAAATGGTATTAATTTAAACTGTTGCTAACAGTATAAACGGCGCAAACAATAATGTTTGCTTCAAATAAAAAAATTATTTACATGTTGCTATTATAAACAGAAAATAACCTTGAAATTAGAATTGAATAATTAGGTATAAAAAGCAGGCACTTATTGGAAATTACGCCATAAAAACTATATTTACATGTGAATTTTAAAAGAGAAAGGATATTGTAAAATAAATTCATTAACATGCGTTAGAAGTCTTAAATAGAAGTAATTACGTCACATTACACTTATTATGCAAAATTAACAAAAAATAATATTGCAAAACAGTTTAAATTAAAAAATTGCGCGAGACAAAATATTATAGGTTAAATATTAGACTTTTTCAAAATTTTATTATTTGTCGTTTGATGTGAGGTGTTCAGCTATAAGTATGCAAAATTTCATGTCTCCAACTTAATTAGGGGCTGAGTTAGAAAAAATTGTTTAAGATACACAAGTTAGAGACCTGAGGGTTAAATATTAGACCTTTTTCAAAATTTTATTATTTGTCGTTTGATGTGAGGTGTTCAGCTATAAGTATGCAAAATTTCATGTCTCCAACTTAATTAGGGGCTGAGTTAGAAAAATTGCTTAAAATACACAAGTTAGGGCCCAGAGGGTTAAATATTAGACTTTTTCAAAATTTTATTATTTGTAGTTTGATGTGAGGTGTTCAGCTATAAGTATGCAAAATTTCATGTCTCCAACTTAATTATGGGCTGAGTTAGAAAAATTGCTTAAAATACATAAGTTAGAGCCCAGAGGGTTAAATATTAGACTTTTTCAGAATTTTATTATTAATGTGAGGTGTTCAGCTATAAGTATGCAAAATGTCATGTCTCCAACTTAATTAGGGGTCGAGTTAGAAAATTTTTTTAAAATACACAAGTTAGAGCCCGGAGGATTAAATATTAGACTTTTTCAAAATTTTATTATTTGTCGTTTGATGTGAGGTGTTCAGCTATAAGTATGCAAAATTTCATGTCTCAAACTTAATTAGGGGCTGAGTTAGAGAAATTGCTTAAAAGGCAGAAGTTAGAGACCGGAGGGTTAAATATGACTTTTTCAAAATTTTATGATTTATCGTGTTATCACAAGTGTTCAGCTATAAGTATGCAAACTTTCATGTCTCCAACTTAATTAGGGGCTGAGTTAGAAAAATTCTTTAAAATACACAAGTTAGAGCCCAGAGGGTTAAATATTAGACCTTTTTCAAAATTTTATTATTTGTCGTTTGATGTGAGGTGTTCAGTTTAAGTATGCAAATTTTCAAGTCTCCGACATATATAGTTTCTGAGACAGACAGACAAAGGAGTGAGACAGGTAGGGTTTCGTTATATGAACGAAACTCTAAAAACATGCTGCGAATGACTGTAACAACATCCTAAAATTACATTGCCATCAGCGATCTACCAATCTCGAATTTAGTTTATATTCGTTTCATATATTCTTATTCTTTTGTGCGGCCCTGTAAAATAACTATCAATAATATATACAGTAAAACCTCTGAATAGCGGACACCTCGAGAATGCAGAATTTGTCCTCTATTTGGAGGTGTCCGCTACTGAGAGTAAAACATGTACAGTTATTTAAGTGTTGGTAATCGAAAAAATGTCCGCTAAATAGAGGTATCCGCTAATCGGGTTTGTCCGTTATGGAGGTTTTACCAGTAAAACCTCTAAATAGCGAACACCTCGGGAGGGCAGAATCTGTTCTCTATTTGGAGGTGTCCGCTACTGAGAGTAAAAAATGTACAGTTATTTAAGGGTGTGCAATCGAAAAAATGCCCGCTAAATAGAGGTGTCCACTAATCGGGTGTGTCCGTTATGGAGGTTTTACTGCATAATAATATCATCCTTTACAAGAAAATAGCATGCTGTATGATAGACAGACAGACATCCAGAGAAAGATAACCTCCCGGAGCAATAAACACTCATGTCTTTTGTTTTAATCATTCACAATCGTTTCTAAATTTCGTTATACGAGTATTAAAAAAATCTGTTATTTTCCAGTCGATAGGCTGACAACTATCTTTTAGCCTGAGTTTTTAGTCGGATTTAGCCTGTTGTATGTCAAACAACAGGCCAGATTTTATACAACAGGCTAAAAACGGTCACCGTGGTACGGAGTACTGTATTATTATTTGTTTGCCCACCAAAACTGCTACCAAAAAAACTAACCACTGGTTGTTGCAAGGTTTGTGATCACGTGGTTGAAACTGCTCTATTCAATATTACTGCGTGTGTATTTTTTTTATTTGCTCCATGTGTTCAAACCAGTTGTCTACGAAAACATTCACCAGTGAAAGTGACCCACACAAAATTTCTGTGACGTATGCAGATAAATTGTGCTTTTTTATCAGTTTTTTTAATATAATTTTTAAACGGTTTGGAACTTATTTTTCATAGTAGGTGCATTCAGTAGGTGGCCCTCATAGGTACCTTCTGGTGCAATCAGAAACGAAATCCGACAAATATTTTTTGAGTTATGCTTGACGAAAGGTTTTTATTAGGCTTTTTTTTTAGTAGGACATGGCGTTAATATCCATCGTAGCTGTAATGTGTCCGGACAGTAATATTTCGCTGAGTATTAGCCTTCGCTTCGCTCAGACAATAAATTTAAGTGAATTTGATATCTTAGGAATTGACGAAGTTATGAATTTTTTCTCTCTAAAACCCTTTTTTTTCGCCCTTTGAGTCCATTTTTAATTTTATCTAAAATTTGAGATACGTAATTTTTGGGCCCTTTCCCTAGAAGTAATAATAACTTTAAACTGATTTGAAATGTATTATACTTAAGAAGTTATGGGGTTTTTTTGGTTTTCACAAAACCCTGCCCTATTTCCAGCCCTTGGTCCGATTTTGATCATTAACCAACCTGACCGAAATTTTCTACTTCTTGATTTTAAGTATTAGTTTGGAAGAAATTTGTGCAGAATTATGGAAGTTACCGTGTCCATAATAAATAGATATACATATATATAGATAGATAGATAGATAACGTTTTGAACTGGGGTGGTTCTGGATTCTAGGGGTCATGATCGGCGTAGATCCGCAAAAAAGAAATCAGAAATTCCAACATAAGGGGGAGGGATTTAATAGGTAGTATTTCTTACAAAATGTAACTAAAAGTATAACGTAAAATAAATGGGAAATGTTGCAGAAAAATCTTACCTCTGTAAATCAGGATCACGTGCTAAAGAAATCCATTTCTAGCTGCTGTCATCGTGAAGTTGAAAATAGATTTTTCTTTAAAATATATTATTTGCTATTCAGATACATTGTCGCTAACAGAAACAGATAGGGATATAAATCAAATGACGTACGAAAGTCGAGAGGTAGCGCCATAAATATCGAATTAAGTATATAGATATTGAGCTTTTATAGTATTATATCGTTGTTCCATTGCATACAGTATGAAAGTTATTATATAGGGTTATTAATAATGCCCTCCGGGATTTTGAAGCGCTGTAGTAAAACAACTAAGAAAAATACTGCAAAAAAAGAACATTTGAAAGAATACAGAAACAAATGAAGTTTTACTTACATGAGTTACAGGTGTTCTATGTGTGAAACCTTGGTCACACGGCATACATCAATGTGATAGTCCAATTACTGCCACACTCTACTCAACATGGTACTATCAATTTATTTAAACTTATTGTACCACACATGAATGGTCTTGTCAATTGGTCCCTGTGTTCGAGATTTCGTACGAAATGCCCGCTGAACCAACACCACTGGTTCATATTTTGCCAATTCTAAGGCACAAAATGCTTTCTGTTCGCCTGTAAATACCATTTTTATTTACTAACTGCCTATCGACAACTGCTGACATTAAAACTTGATTTGTTTTTGTATTCTTTCAAATGCTATTTTTTGCTTATTCGTCTTAATTTTTTTACTACGGCGCTTCGATACCCCGGAGGGAATTATGAATAACCCTGTATATTGTATCAGGGCTGAATTCAGACGAGTCTTTTTTCGCGCGAGGTTGGCATTTTGATGCTCTTGAGAGGAGTCCCATGGAGGTTCCCTGAACCCATCACTGAAATTTATTTACTAACTGACTACCGGCAACTACTGACATTAAAACTTGATATGTTTCTGCATTCTTTCAAATGTTCGTTTTTGCTGTATTCGCCTTAGTTTTTTAACTACAGCGTTTCGAAACCCTAGAGGGAATTATGAATAACCTTGTATATTGCATCAGGGTTGAATTCAGACGAGATTTTTCCGCGGCAGATTGACAGTTTGTTGCTCTTGAGAGGAGTCCCGTGAGGGTTTCCTGAACTCATCACTGATATACATTAATAAAAACTGCTACGACGGAATCACAAAAAACCAGAGACTACCTCCGTTTTAGAAAGTTTCCGTTTGTTATTATGTATTGTATTCATTTTGTCGGAATGAAGGAAAGTTTTAGGTTGAGGTAAGATTCCGTAATCTACAGATTTCGTTTTCACAGATTTTATTGTACATGGTGGTTATATATTAAAGTTATCTTGCTTAGACCTTGGTATAGAGTCCGTTCTAGTAGACATACCTCGATGAAACTTGAGAAGTACGTTATATAGGCCATGGGTAAAAGAAATCAGCAATAAAAAACAGTTGTTGAAATTTCGACCGGTATATGGCGGTTTTAATCTACGAGAAGTGACGTTACGGAAATTTGGAGCGGTTTAAAAAGCCAATAGTCGCTGCCGCAAAGTCATGGTTGTGAAGATTCCTGAAAGATTGTGTCTATGGAGGAAGCATACCGACTCTACTTGATTTGAAAGCTAGCATAACTCGTCATGTTGCCTGCAATTGATCGAGAAACCCTTCTCGCTACTGTTGAACACGATATAACACTTTTTTAACATGTGCTCCACGCAAATGGAATGCACAAGTTTTGTGTTTCCAGTTTGAGTTTTTTGGTCTTCATGTGCGCCCTTCTCACCTGGTGGTCGATGTTTGAACTACTATTTTTTATTGCAGATTTATTTTCACCATAGTCCATATAATGTATTTTCGAAGTTTTATCGATATCTGTCTGCCAGAACGGATTCTACACAGGTCAAAACAGGGTTACTTTAATTTTAACCACCTTGCATATACGAGGGTGATTTGAAAGGGAAAATGAGAATTTTGTGTTTTAAATTTGTTTTATTTTTCTAAATAACCCCCTTTAAGTTCAATGCACTTTATTCAACCATGTTCTAAAGCCATTATACCATCCCGAAAGTGCGATTCTTCACGCCCTCTAAAATAATCATTGGCAGCTGCTTTTTCTTCTTCTTCCGTGGTAAAACTTCTTCCCCGAAGGAAATTTTTAGTCCTGGAAACAGATTGAAATCAGCAGGAGTCAAATTAGGTGAATAAGGTGTAATTTGCAATAGATCGTACTTTCGTTCATTCAATTTTCCCATTGCTACCCCACTATGGGGACGTGCATTCTCCTGGTGGAAATTGATTTTCTTCTTACGCAAACCAGGTCTTTTTCATGAATTTTTTTATCCACTTGGTCTAGAAGTTTAGCGTAAAATTCACCGTTTATTGTAAGGTCCTTGGTAAGATAGTCAATTAGTAATATTCCTTTAACATCCTAAAAGACTCACGCCATTACTTTTCAGACTGATTTCACTTCAGTGCTTTCTTTGGTGGTGGTTTTATCTGTTGTAACAAAGCGAAGGACGAAATCGGTTTTATTTGCGTTAAAACGGTCCAGACTCTCTTGACAAATCCTCATTCTCTAACTTTTGATCCATTGTCAATGTGCGCGGCATTCATCTTGCCGTAAACTTTTTCATCCCTAATTCCACAGTTAGGATGTGAAATGTTTTTTCATGAGTGAATAAGAGTTCACTGAGCCTTTATACGCTTCATTCAGTTTGGTTAATTAAACACAAAAAAGGGGATCATTTATGTTTGAAATTACAAGGTAAATTGGAGAATTCTTAAAATTTGTGACAGTGCAGCACCATCTGTCGGTGACATTTGGTATTGTATCAGAAAAGACTACCCCAAAAATACCTGACTTCACACATTAATGTAGGAATGATTAAGGATCAGCAACCACATTTTTATGAACTCGGCGACTAAAGTAATTACAGTCACGAGATACATGCAAGCAGTATTAGGAATCCGCGATACTCAGTAAGAAAGCGCAAGATGTTCAAATGATGAGTTTTATATCCTTAGCAATTTCAGGGACTTTTAATCGGCGGTCCTGCATAACCATGTCGTGGACGTTTTCCACAATTTCAGGGTTTGTGCACTGTAAAAAAAAATCTGTAGTTCTACAGATGTAAAGTTACATGCTTACTAAACTTTCACCTGTAACTGTACGAAAAAAGCTGCAAATCTACAAAACTAGTTTTTGTAAAGCTACAAAAATCTGTAACTTTACAAATGAATCTGCTAAAATTTCAGTAATCTTACTAAACTTTTATTTGTAACCCTGGCTGCCGTTACATGAACAGTTCTCGGAATCCCAGTTTCCAAAAAAATTCTTAGTAACCTTACAGATTTTTTTATTTTTGGCGCAAAAGTGTGTCTGTTTTGGCAAAAGTGTGTCTGTTACATGAAATTTTGTTGTTGCCGTTACATGAAAAGTTCTAGGAATCCCAGTTTCCTAGAAAAACTTTAGTAACTTCACAGATTTTTTTTTACAGTGTGGCAGTTTTTGGTCATCCACTGCGCGGGTCATCTTCTAGGCTTTCATGACCATGTTTAAATTCCGTCGCCCACTTATGCATGGTCGTAAATGATGGAGCAGAGTCTCCTAAAGTATTCTGCACATCTTTATGAATTTCGGATGCCTTTCAAACTTTCTACACAAAATATTTTATAACAGCCCGCATTTCAGTTTTATCCATGTTCAGTTTTATCCACTCTCAAAACTAGCTTTATTTAAAGCAAAGCCAAATTGATTAATGTTCAACAGATTAATATCTAATTTGACCTTTGTGCACATGATATTTCAAAATTCAAGGAAGACCAGCTAGTCATAACCAAAAACATACGTAAAAAGTTTTGTTTAATTCTATGCATAACTTCATACACTTTTCGATGATACAAAGCGAACATACACCCACACGGACGTACGGACGGACGAACAGACATTTTCTATAAACATGTTTCACGGGATCTCTGTACCCTAAAACATGTAAATCCGTCAAAAACTGGAAGTCGAAAAAAATTTCGATTATAATTTCTTCTTTTAAGTAAAAAGCATGTATGTTTTCCTTTAAAGGATAAATAGTGATGAACAAGCAAACCTGTTGTGTCACGGTGTTTTGATGATAAAAATCACGATGACGTTGTTGTAATGTTAAACTATTCAAGCAGGAAATAAACTTTTATATTGTTGCCATCAACAAAACTTTCTTCTAAATTAAATCAAATCGTTTGCAACAAAATTTAAATGACAATTTATTCGTTCGTGAGATACAGATCTGGCGGAAATAATGAAAAACAGCATTCCACAGACACCTATTGAGTGATATATACCCAAACCTAATAAATCATAACCAATCTTTATATCAAGATCTAACGGAATATGACGTTAGGTGAAATTCTGTCCATTAATTCATAAGGTACAGCTATCGCTGAAATCGGGTTAAGCATAGTTCAGAAGCAGAACCCATTGCAGAACTGCCGTAGGCGGCTATTTTTTAATTCTATTTCGCACCACTTTTATAAAACAAAAAGTTTTCACTTACAATTTGACAACACCTGCAAGAGAATTATACTACAAAATTTATTCTTTTAAAATAGTGATTCGAGTAGAATATTAAAATAGTCGCCTGTGGCACTTCTGCATTGTATGATTTACACCCAAACCTAATAAGCGTCTCTTTATGTTCAAGTCTAAAAGAATATGGAGTTGGATTAAATTCCGTGCATGATTTTTTAAGCATGCATCAGTCACATAGCTATCGCGGAAATCGTGAAAAATGCAGCATTTCAGCGTCCCTATTGGGCGATTCACACCAAAACCTAATCAGCACCAATTTCTGTCAAGGTCTAATTGAATCTAAAGTTTGATTAAATTCCGTGCATTAGATCTTGATATAAACCGCCCAAAATATTTGTGTCACATAAAAACAAGCAATCACAAAGACACATAGACAGACACAAAGACAGATAGATATGCAGACATACAGACTCACAGACAGCCATTTTCTAAAAACAGTCGAATCGTAATTAGGACCTTCTAAAACGTATAAATCTGTCGAAAACCGGAAGCCGAAATTTTTTTGTCACTCCAACTCTTTTTTCTTTCAAAGATGGAAAAAGTTAAGTCCTCATATAGTTTTCCATAATAATTTATTATATACTTAATAATGAACAAGGTTTAAAAATATTGTTGTTTTATCGAGAATGCTCATATATGTAACTGTTATATAATATTTAATAATAGTATGTATTCATTAAAAGCTATTAATACTGTATAATATTTAATTCTATATTTTGTAATATGCATATAAGAACATAACTGCAAAGATAAATATTATTTTTTTAAGAGAGCTCGTGATAAAATTTCTCCTGCCTTACTAAAAAAATAGTGCAATTATGACAATCGTAATTGCTGTCGTAATTTCTTATTAAACTGTATTATTCTTTCTATTCCAATGATTAAAACGTGCAGGGTATTTTTTAATTATCTTTTAAAAATAAATCAGTCTAGTTTCTAATTTAAATTAATTATCTGAGTTAACAGATGGATAGAAGATTTTAAGAATATTTTGAATAAATCGAAATTTAAGCATTCGAAAAGAAATATGAATCGAATTTACAAAAGAATGGGGACTTAACAGATTTAATTCCATACTTGATTTTAAAAGGAATGTGATTTAAATTATTAGAATAAGATAAACAAGTTTAAATATAGCGTACTTACCCCATCTCCTAATAAATTCAAGCAGACACTGAAATAATAGTAGCTGTATAAAACGGAATATATTTTATTTATCACAGACGAACATAAACACATAAGAATAATATTGTCATGTTGAATAAAATTATTATTTCTCGAATCACACTTATCTTGTAGATTTAGATACACCGTTGAATGAACCAGCATTTGACAGAATAATAGGATGAAGATTTGTTTGTGTTAATTTTGCACTAAAGACTGACTAAAGTTGACAGCTTGAAGTTGACTTGATTATTTTCAATTTAATGACGAAATCCAGAAGAGTTGGCAAAATAACAAATGAATAAACGGTTTTAGTTGAATGTAGACCTCAGACTATAAATTAACTTCATAATTATTCTTGAATTGACTTGAATAACGACGATTAATCATTTTGACCCTTTATCGGGTAATGGTAACATACTTACCGCTTAATTTTTATTGAAAATTGATCAATTCGCACCGGAAATTTTAGTAAAATATTTTGTTTTTATAATTGTATGTGATGTAAGAACAATAAAAAATATCGATCACAATGTTCGTTGTTCCATCCGCTTTTTGTTTTCAAATAATTTTTTTTTTTTTTTGTAGATTCTGGTGGCAGTGAATCTTTTCGACATTTCAGCCACAGAACTGACTTGTCCGATAAAGGTTTAAAAGAATAGAGATATCGGGTCGATTTCTATGACCCCACACGGAAACATAAATCTTTGAATCAACGAATAGCAAGATGTAGTTTTTACGTTCTGAAAAAACTGCGTGCATCATATTTCTGACATACGCAACCGTTGTCAAGGGGACGACCTTTCACCTCCAATGCGTTCGTCCAATAGATATAGAAATTTTATCACAGAATTTTTCTTTTAAACTTCAAATATTTCTGAACGAAAGGTAAGTAATTTATTTTTGTCTCTTAATAGCTTTCACAAACAGATTCTCAGTTGGACGGTTCTGTTCTAAATTATATGTGCCAGCATAATAAATTATCTTTAAAAGTGATTAAGAAATTGATGCATTAAGTATGGGTTGTGAATAGTGAATAATAGTTATATTGAAATAAAAGCGAGATCAATTTAAGGACACAGCAGGCTTACCCACAGCCCTCCCTCCCTCCCTCCCTCCCTTTATCTTGATGACGTCACGAGCTAATCTGATAATCATCGTTTTGTTCGGACCGGTCACATGGTCAGCAGGCAGAAAAATTGAACGTCTGACGTAGGCGTGACGTCATATTCAAGATTGCGGATATCTAACATAACGGACGTCTAGAGATTTTTAAAATCCAAGATGGCGGTCGTCCAAGATGACTAATGTACATGATGGCGGACGTATTTTTTTTTATTTATTATAGCAAGCTAAAAATAAAATAAAATAAAAATATATAAATTTTCTTAAAAATAAAATTTAAAAGCACAATAAATGTACACATATTTCGATTTCAAAAATGCTAGAGCACGTATTTATTGAAAAAAACAATAAAAGAACAAAAACTTTAAATATTTCGTTAAACGTATTTGAATCCTTTAAAAGTACAGTGTACATGACATGTAACATACAAATTAAATCGCACAGGCAAATCTTCAGAAATAGCAGCGATTTGTTACTTGTCATCTTTTGAAAACAAATCACGTATCATTTATTTGGGACGCTAAAATTGCCTTGGCCACAGCATTCTTCCAAGAATGCTCCTACAGCTTTGACTATAGATACAGTATGAAATGTACATGCGCGAAGCTTTTTGAAGGAACTTTGTCTTTTTTCATTGCAGGCAAAAATGACATGCTACCAGTTTAAAAATAGGAGAAAGACGTGAAACGAGCGAGGCGCAAAGTGGTAGCGCGCCTTTTTTTGCATCTATTAAAAAACGACAGTTTGCTTTCGAAAGGCCTTGTGCATTTCTTATTTTTATGGTGTTATTAAGACGTTTTTCGCCTGTATTCGTGTATTATATCAGCTTTTCAACATTTTATTGTACTTGAAATATTGGATACCATTATAATTAGTATTAGGGTTTTTTTTCTTTGAATTTAATTTATCATTTTTGAACATTTATTTATTTTACAATAAAAATACATACACATTTGTTTCGAAATTTCTATTTTAAATTGACTTATTTGTAATATCGAAAAACAACCTATTTGCTTTTGTATTCAGTAATTTTAATGAACAGATTTCAAAGGGTCTGAGTTTTCAGTTTCAATACTTTGATTTTAAAACTGTTTACAGTAGCTTAATTCAGAGGAGTAAATTTTGATTGAAAATCAGTTAATCAAAATCGATGTAATAAAAGGTAGCACGTTGAAAGAATCTAAGAATCTGAAAATATAAATTCCCAAACAAGTGAGGTATATGATAAAAAAGCGTCTGTCTATGAATGTAGCAATATAATTTCATATACAGATTATTAATGCTTTACCTATAAGATAACTAACAACAAGTTTCACAAATAAATAAGTCTCCATTTTCATTCATAGACGAATTTTCAATTCATTATCTGAATCAATTCTAAAATACATTTTGTATCCCATATGGTATATGCAAATAAATATTTCATTATTTCCAATATGAGCCTTTGTTTCACTTCTGAATGTATTAAATGGTAACAATATACAGTTCCAAGTCAAAAAATTAGAATAATTCATTTCATTTGTATTTGGAATTGCATTTAGCTTTATTTTAATGTAAGTACAATTGAAAAAGAACGACAGATGTTTTAATAAATTTGCATGTTATTAAAGAAAATTAAAACTGTAAAAGATTAAACTTTGAGTGAATATTGTATTTTTGTAAAATTATTTTCATTATTCATAATATTAGAATACTAAAATAGGTGGTAGAATACTTATGAATTTTCCTGATTGGTGCAGAAAGTTGGATAAAATTAGCTTCTCCTTAAGTTATAAACACGCTTTGCATCATCATTGTTTTCCTTTTTTGTGAAAGATGGGTCATTCGTCCGAAATAACGGAGTTTACAAAGCACCGTATTATTGATTTGCATAAAGAAGGTCGTAATCAGCAATATATTGCCAGTTACTTAAAATGTTCTCAAGCAAGCGTTAATAAAGCAATAAAGCAGTATTTTAACAAAAGACATTTTGAAAACAAGCATCTGAATAACGGCTGAAAGCCAAAAACTACTCCTGGAGATTATAGAAAGCTAAAGACTATTCAAAAAACCGTTTTAGAAATGTAAAGTATTATGAGTAAATCTACAACACTGAGGCGTCTCCTTAAACTTGGATTTCAATCTCGTGTACCAAAAATAAAGCCCCTCATGACTAAACAGAAAAGGGGGAGAGTGAAGTGGTGCAAAAAAAGCTTTTATGGTGCCTGAATGATTTGAAAAAGAGATTGTTTAGTGATGAGAGTGTGTTTTGCGTTAGATACGATGATCAAGGTGATCGTGTATGGCAAATGAAGCAAGAAGCATCTGACAAGGACTGCATGAAACAATCAGTGAAATTTCCAGCCAGTGTAATGGTATGGGCTTGCATGACTGCAGATGGTTCTGGAAGGCTCTGTATCGCAAACGAAAAGATTCATTATGAGATATATCAAGAAATCCTTGAGCATTTCACAATATCATCGTCGGAAGACTTGTGTGGTGACGATTTTATTTTCCAAAATGATTTAGCACTTTCACACAGGTCAATATTCACCAAGAACTGATTTTGCCAACACCAAATTAATGTAGTTCCATGGCTGACTAATTCGCCGGATTTAAATCCAGTAGAGAATTTGTGCCGAATAATGAAGAAAAGACTGCAAGATATTACGTCAAAAAACAAAGTTGAGATTCTTTCCAGCATAAAGTCGACATGGTCAACATGTCTGGGCAGAAAACATTACGAACCACTTGTAGCTTGCTTGGCAAAGTGAGTTCGTGCTGTTATAAAATGTAAAGGTAATTGTACAAAATATTAAAGAATAACTATTTTTCTTTAGTTTTAATACTTATTATTTACAATGCATTATTCTAATATTTTGAACCAGGTAAATGGTTATTCTAATATTTTGATTTTTTCAAGTGTGAATAATTATTTTAATTTTTTGTATTATTTCCTTTAATTTTTATGCTAAAATATTCTACAAACTATGTAGATTCTTACAGTACTAGCTGACCCTGCCGGCGTTGCCCGGGCCCGTAATAATATTCTTAAATGAATCTGAAATTTTTATCGCAGGTCCGTACAGAGGGGGGCGGGTGGAGACGGTACAAATTACCAGTGCCCGACTCTTGCTCAGTTCCAAAGTTGGGTAAAGTCAAAGGTTAAGTTTTTAATTTTTATATATCTCTCATACTTTAAACTTTTTTATTCCAAATTAACTGATGAATTTAATTAAATTGTAATTACATTTTCAATAATTTATTTTTTTATTTAAAATCTTTATATGAAAAAGCAATTACAAATACAACATAAAGTGTAATACTGAAAAAGAAATGATACAATTGTAAGAAAATATTACTATATAGATTTTTTTTAAAGTACCATCCAGCAAATAATTTATATTCTAATAGAGCAAAGCCTGTTTATAACGGAATCCTGCAATATACGGAAAAATAGTTTCAGCTCCCCCCCCCCCAAAAAAAAAAAATGCTATTATGCTTTGTTCAATTTAAATAACCTGCATAAAACGGAATTTTTCACAGGCCGTTTTCGTCTCCGTCTAAGCAGGTTTCGTTGTATCTTACTTCTGGGGGGCCCGATTTAATATTCTTAAATGAACCTGAAATTCGTATCGCAGGGCCGCACAGTCAAAACTACCTGTCCGTACAAAATTACTTTTTACGTCATGATAACATTTTGTAAACTTCTTGCTGTTGTTTAATTCGCATTTCCAATACAGTGCTTTGCAGAAATTGCACATTTCACCCACAGTTATGCATACTCCGGAACGTTTAAATCAGTAATTTGGGTTTCAGAAGCAACGCGTGCATGCTACAGTTATTAAGCCTATTTTTCTGATCGCTTAACGGCGTTCTCAATCAGTTCTAATTGGATTTCGAATCGATTTCGATTCAACTCGAATTCGGCTTCTTCACTTTCAAGCATTCGCCGAGATTTTTTACGGGCATTTCAAATGATATTTTGAAGCTACATAATTGCAGCGAATGATATTGCACCGAAAAAGCAAAACGTAAACAAGCCCGATCGCCCTAAATCCTGCCAAAGGACTCTTAAACAATAACCAATGAGATGCGTTTCTCGGGCGTTGCCATTAAACTATAACAAATAATCGTGATTTCTGTGCCACGTACATTAGCGTAATATATACATAGATATTCAATTTATCCTGTATTATTTTTTGTATAAGCGATACATAAAAATCCTTTTTTCACAATTCCTTTTTTTTCTATTATTCTAATTTTCTAATTTGAATCTGTAGTTTGGCACTATTATGCTAATGATTATGCAATTTATTTTATAATAATAAAGAAGTAAAAATCAGGGTTTAATTGTAAGTTTTCATTATATTCTCATATATCATCTTCATCATCATTTTCATTATATTCTCTTATTATAAATATTCAGCGATAGAAAGTAAAATGTTTAGTAAATAACATCGAAAATACATAACATATGGCCTTTTATAAATAATATTGGGCTCTGTATCATATACATGTCAAACTGCTTCAAATTTATACGCGGTATTACTTTATGTTGCGTATGGCATGAACGATAAAGCTCAAAATTTTGAATAAAAACTAGAAGAAATACTTTCAAAAACATTTTCCTTTTTCTTTTTACACCACCCGGCTTGTATTGTTGCAGTCTCCAACTTTCTCTGCGGGGAAAGAAGATTTGTAATTGAAAATGCAATTTCTTAGTGGGTAAATGTGATTTATTTGATGCATATTCCAGAAACAAGACGAACAGATTCCAACTTGTATCGCAAAAATGGAGAAAATACCGCAATAAAACTCAGAAAAGAACAAATATTACTTCTCATGTTCTTCCTCTTGTATCTAGCTTAAATGTGAATAAAGCAAGATTCATGTTTAATTTTGCACAAAACATTTAACCATGCAAAAATATTACTCTAAATGAACGGTATTTTTTGCTTTACTGACACCAGGGGATCCCACATGGGTTACAGAACACACTAAGTAGAATCACGTACAAAACATGCCCAGTATGCAGGAAATACTTGAAAACTGGCTTTTTTATTGAAGTCTAGAAGATTTTTTTACATTTAACATATTTTTTTAATTGTGCTCTAAGAACACCCCAAAGCATTTTTACATTAAAAAAAATATCAATTATATATTCAAAATGAAGTTTTTAAATTTATTAAAAATGATAGTTTCGTATTAGCCGCGTAATAAAACAACCGGCTTAATAATCGAATAATTCCACCGAAGATTTCGTTATTTATAAGCAAGGATCGACCAAAACAGGTTTTTAAGGCCAAAAACGAAAACGAATTTCGGTAATCTTATTTTCGGCCGAAAACGAAAATGTCCAAAAAAAATTTTTTAAAGTAATTATTACACACATACATATACATAAATATTAATTAATTATATTATATGTGTAGCCCAAGTTGGTTTATTTCATTATAAAATAAGATGTAATTAATTCATCAACGGCACAAAATGATTTTCTAATTATATGAATTTCATCTAGTTAAAAAATGTTTTAGGTACATATACCTCGATTTCGCTTTTATAATGATTTTTGTAAATGATCATCTGTTACACTAGAACTTCCTCAAGGAGTAATCGAAACACTTCTACGGTTTCAAACTAAAAAAATTCTATTACTCTCAAGTTTGCAATATTTAATGAGCACGCGAAAAGCGTTTGTAAGGTTTAGTGATATATGCATTTCTTGCTTTATAATTTGCACCCACGTCTTGAATCAGCTATGCCTGATAATTATAAACAGTGAAGTTCATAGCAATAAATAAAGGATGTCTCATTTGAGCCTATACAACAGAAAGAATCATGTTGAAAATTCCCGAAAAAAGAAAAGAAATTTTTGGAATAAAGATCCTTTCGGTCCGTTCGAATTTCAGGCAGCATTTTCGCCGAAAACGAATTTTCGGTGAAACTCTAATTTTCGGCAGAAAACGAAAACAAAACAGAATTTTCGGTCGATCTCTATTTTTAACAGCATTTTTGGTTATGATTATTTCAATGTTTAAGCACGTAGTTCGAGTACATATCTGCTAAGTTTTTTTTTTATTAATACTATTTTATTTATTTATTTATTTATTTATTGATAAAGTTTTAATTTTTTTAAGGTTGCGTGGGGCAACTTGGCCATTTTTTTACAATGTGACTCTGGAGATTCTGTTAATTCACCTTCAAAAGGCTAATAATCATTTGATCTAAAGTCTGAACTTTTGTAAATGTGTCCAGTTAGGTTCCCTCTATCAGACAGAAATATCTAAAAATAAAAAAAATAAACTATATACTTAATCTTTCTTTCCTCATGGGTCCAGTTGCCCCATAAAAATGGACCAGGAACGTCTATTTTCCACACGCGTTAGATTTTTTAAGATTGGGTAACAAATCCTGTTTGAAAAAGTGTAAACAACTTAAAAAAAATTTAAACCAGGCAGATCATGTACATTATATATCAACTAAAGGTCGTTGTAAGGTAAACCTTTACTGTCAATGTGTCTAAAAAAAGCACAAAAAATGAAAATATTAGATCTATTTATACAAAAACATAAAAATTAAGTAAGTACTTAAGTACTTTAGTATAGGTAATAAGTATAAAAGTTACATGGGTATTTTAAGGGAAAAAATAACAAGATATATCTATGAACAAACGGCTACCTAAGTATTTAAATATCTCATTCTCTTTTTTATTTACCGCAATGGAAATTCGATATGTCCAATAAACCTGTGGAGAATTTTTATATAGAACATAACTATGTTTTAGACTAGATTAATTTTAACACAATTATTCTAATTGGTAAATAAATCATATTAGATGTAAATTTCCAACTGGGCGAAAAATGTCCGGACCAGGATTCGAACCAAGGTCCTCCTGGCTGAAGCCGCCAGTGCTCTACCATCTGAGCTATCCCGGACGAATCTGGTGGAACTTTTTCACCCAGCTTAACCTTAATGATTATAGTATCTGGTCTGAAACCTGGTTCAGCTCAACAGAATAAATCACAGGTAATGGAACGCCAGAAATCGCTGGATGCGTAATTATACTAGATTAATTTTAACACAATTATTCTAATTGGTAAATAAATCATATTAGATGTAAATTTTCAACTGGGCGAAAAATGTCTCAGGTAATGGATAAATAAATCTCAGGTAATGGACCAAATGGCGGAGCACTGGCGGCTTCAGCCAGGAGGTCCCTGGTTCGAATCCTGGTCCGGACATTTTTCGCACAGTTGGAAATTTACACCTAATAAGAACTATGTTTTATTCGTTTCGATAATTTTCTAATAATCTCCCTTCGCCGTATGTACCACTCTTCATCTGTATCGTAAAATTTCGAGCTATAGCTATGACACTTACTTGACCCCAATATGCTTTTTAAAAATTTTATTATGTAATCTTAATAATGTATTATGTAATTTTCTTTATTGCAAGCAAAAAAAAAAAAAAAAACAATGGATAAATTAATTTCCCGTCGTAATAGAAACTCAAAAAGATATTTATAATTGTTGGGGTAACTGAATCCCATATGGTTCAGTTACCCCTGATGCATGTCCCAGTTATCCCATTCTTGAAATATTTACTGGGTAACTGGACCTGGCATTACATTCGAAACATGGAGTCAATATGTATAGTTACCTAATAATAATAATGTATTTATGAGTCTAATATTTAAATAAAATTATTGTTTAATAAAAGTACTTACCGTATTTTAATAAAAAGCCGAGGAAGTTCAACCAAATGGACGTTGTTTTTTAAAAAAAGAAACGTAAATTTTCGGCAACCTATCACAGCAAAGGCAGAGTTATGATTGAGTTCACACACATTGGTTTAAGAAGTAGAGATGGGGGTGCAATGTTGACAAGAGCTAAAACTTAAAAAACATCAACGGTTTTTTATAAAATAGCCTATGACCCAGTTACCTTGTGGGTCCAGTTACCTCAGCTTACCTTTCTGAATATATGCTAGAAACAAATTCCAATCTATCTATAGCGACAGTAAAGAGCTTCACAAAATATTATTTATAATATTGAAAATCAGAGAAACCAGGTATTTAGTGGAGTTTAAAACTTTAATTAACCCTAAGAACATCAGTTTTTTGATCCAGTTAATAAACGAATGTGACAAGGGAAAATTTCTATTTTCGCTACTACTAATTCCATGCAACAGTCTTCCTGATAGTTTTGTAGTATAAATTCAAGGTTAACATTATTTTTTGGAGATAGTTGTAAGGAAAAGAATAATAGTCGCCCATCACTACTATAAGTGGAACAAGTGTGTATGGCCGGTCGTCAACTGGTTAAATTAATGCAGGTGTATAGTTATATTTATCTGAAGGAAAAACTAATTAATAAATGTTGCATAAAAGTTTTGAAAAAAAAAATTAGACAAATACACATCAGAATAAAACTATTTTCACGTTGTAATAATACGATGCAATTAAAACAATCATAATTATTTTCTTAATTATTTCTTATTGCCTTCATTCTATTATCTGAGTATGAAAACTTATTTCGAATTTCCTAATTATCTGTTAAGAATAAAACATACACAAAGCAATTAATTAACAGATTCACTGAAAATAATTATATTGATACGGAATTTTCATCAGAAGTGGGAAATAGTATTTCTGTTGTTTTTTAATCGACTTTCAACAAAGGAGTTAGGCAATTCGTTAGTATATTTGTTTTCTTATGTCTATGCACGAGTTTTTAATGGATGCAGCAACTTTTATAATTTGAAAAAAAAAAATTAAGAATAAATTGCAAGTAAAAAGGAACGTTTTAAATAAAAGCTTTCATTACAACACTGTAAAATAAAAAGACTAAAAAACGGATATGCTACTGGTAATCGAGACCCCAGTACTATTTCCGTATTTTAACGGAAAAGTTACCCCATAAATTCCAGAAAAACGGAAAATTTTCTGTAATTCATGGTGGAAAATTTCCGTAAAAATACGGATTTCTGGAATTTAGGGGGGGGGGGGAAATTCCGTTAAAATACGGAGATAGTACTGTCACCTCGATTGCCAGTAGCATCTCCGTTTTTTTTTTTTTTTTTTTTTTTTTTTCACAGTGAATGTACTAAAACGGAAGAAAATATTAAAGGAGAATTGATTGTAATAAATACCTTTTTTAACCCTGTTAAGGGCGGAGGTTCATTTTTGGACCACTTAATTTTATTTCCTAAATGCCACATTGGCACCAGAATATTGAGATGAAAATTTTTCTTGTATTAAGTACGTTAACAAAAGCTTTTGCTTATTATGAAATAAATTAGTTCTTAGATTCTGGTGTCATTTACTCATTTTAGCATTTTACGAATAGAAGTACCTTGCCCCTGAAAGGGTTAAATGAAATAATATTAAATTGCCAGTGAGTTTTTAACAGTTTGTTTAGCAAAATAAAATGCATGTGCAATTTTAAATCCAGCTTTCTGGCAAGAATCACCCGCCGGAATTGTTCGTCTAACGGAGCAAATGAGGTGCGTTCATACTATATCCAGTTTTATAAATATTTAGATCTTGGTTCAATAGCTGTTGCACTCTTATTCAAAATGCATGAATATAAAATTTATTGCGATTATATATATTAAATTCAGTAATATTGAAAAATATGACTCCATCTTAAATAGGACGTAGTCACCATGGCAACCTAGAATCATTACCTATCATGGCATTTTATTTAATTAATTACGTATGATAGGGTTTAATAGAATGAAGAAAACTTTTACCAACATCTTTCAAGTTTGATTCGATTTTCATAAAATTTGAAACCACACGACAAAATTCTTCAACGATTATTTAAATTTCAAACAACTGCGTTGGGTAGTTTTTGCGCTATTATATGTGGACAATCAGACAGACAGACAGACGGATCAGGCGACGACTATAGGTGTTACGTATTTATTTAACTGCAAACGCACCTAAAAATCGATCAGCGTTCTCCTGAGGATCGAATCCACATCTATTCACCCTCTGCGCGTAAATGAAAACTCGCTCATTTACCAACCATACTATGGTTCAATCGAAGAACAACAGTTAATTTCTGAAGCAATCAATGGCATTTACGTGATTGTATTTACTTATCCTTGAGATGTTTTTGACCCCTGGGGGAAGTGCAATCGAATTTCAAATTTTAACTTCACACAGACGTGTATAGAAATAAATCTTAACCGCAGTGATTTTCCGTTGAGATAAAAAAAAGAATAAAACAAAAATGAATTTCCTTGGCCTCTCAGCCGACAATATGTAATGCATATTTTATGAGTAACACAGAACTGCGCATTAAAATTTTCTCATCCTTTTGCTTTGCATTCCTATTAATTCCCACTCTTTACTTTGTCAGACAACGACCATATTCCCTTCTGACTTATACAGACAGTTGTTAAATTGTAACGTACATGTAATATCACGTGTTTAGTTATTCTTTCAGTTACCCCGACTAACCACAAGAATTTTAATAACTAGCTACCCTATAAGCCCGCCATGGCGTATAATTTAATTCAATGTAAAGCTTCGTGAGTTTTACTGATTACTTTGTCTACTCCATCCGCATTATCGCCAATATTTTGTATGTGGTTGTCTTAAGCTTGCCAATGTGTGAGTAATTGTAACAAATACTTTATCACTACTGCTTCTGATCTTGAGCGTGACAGACGTCAGCGTTCCCCCTTGTAGGGCCTGCCCATCCGGCAGTCTTGTTAACTTCTCCCCTTTGCTCTGTATGTTCACGGCCTTCCCTTTAAAATGTTTTCATAATAAAATAAGTTAAGTCCTCTAAAATTTTGTGTTGGAGTTTTTACGATTGTGAACCTGGGTACACGAAAACACCTTCATAGAAAGCGCAATCAAATTTCAAGTAGATTTTTTTACAGAATATTTTATTGCCACCGGAAATATGTCACATTACCAAAAATTAGGTCAATTGTAGCACAGGAAATGTGTTAAAATTGGATTGAGATATTTGAGCCGAACGGAAAGGCAAGTCGTTAAATAAAATCTTGCAAAAAACAACCTACTTCAAAGGGAAGGTTTATTACCTTATCGCATTCATATTTACTTATTGCACGCTAATTGGCGTATTTTACTGTAAGTGGTTTGGTAATACAGGGTGAGTTTTGAGGCAACACTTTATTATTATTATCCACATTCATTTCAAATTCCATTGTTGTGAATATTTCTCAATTTGATGCACAGGCATATATTAAACAGGTAATCATATTTAATATTTAAGTGCCCTTGTTAAAGAAAATAAAAACGAAAAATCCTGAGTACAGCATAGATTATGAAACACTTTCCAGCACATTCAGAATACTAAGGTGAAAGATGATGTTGAAATGAACAATCTGGAAAACGCATAACCCATTTGAAAACCAAATTTCTGCTATTATCATGAATAGTCGGGGAAATATGCAATTTTTTTTTGCAGCCCTTGCTATGATCTATTGATATGCATGTATACTACATAGTATGATAAAACTTAGTTCATTTAAACGTATAGCACAGTTGAAAATTACCATAAGCAATTTCTGCCAATAAACGAACGTTATTGAAAACTTTTGTGTAGCCTTATATATGATCTACAGAATTTATAATACCATACATTTAGTAACTTTACACCCATTAAGTAACATTTAAAGAATAATTAAATTTACAAGCTCATACCACAACTGAAAACGCACTTCCAGCAATTATTCTTTGTAGGTTTTAATTATATATATAGTAGCACTAAGTATATAACGCTTCCGGAGTGAACTCATCCGGGTCCCGATACACCACTTCGCTTTATCGAATTCCATTCGGCCATTTTTATTAAAAATTATTTTTTCGAATAAAACTTCTTAAAAGTTACATTTTTAGAAAGATTATTTAAAATAAATTAACATTTGAGAGATGACTTGCATTCAATTATGTATATATTCTGAGATAACTTCAGTTGAAATTAGATAGACAACTCAATCTCTCCCTGCATAAAAGTAAACATTCGCTCGAATCGCATTCGTATTGAACGTGTAGGTTTTGTTGGCGCCATCTATCGGTAGTTAAAATAAAAACAAGAAATTTTGTTTTGAAATTCTCTGAATTCTAAAGACATTAGGGGGGAAATGAATATTTCTTATAAAATGTAATTAGAATTAATTTCACGCTTTTTGTTGGTATTTTGCAATGATTTTAATGGTTTTATATATATAATATATATATCAATGCAAATAAAATTTTGTATTTTGTAGAGAAAATAAACTTGTAATTTAATAAAAGAATTTACGAGAAAAAAAACTATTAATGCAATTAATAGTTGCAATTTACTTATGCGATAAAAGATGATTTTTAATGATCAAAATTTATTGCAGGTTTCTTTAGGCATGTTTAAAAAAAAATCAGGATTAATCTGAGATAATTTTTTTTTTTAAATTTAAGTTATACAATTATTATATTGGTGCCAGCTATCGGCAATTAATAAAAGCAAATAAATTTTCTGTTGAAATTGTGTTTTATTCTGCATGTTATCAACTTTGTTTGCATTATATATATATAATAGCGCTAAGTGTATAACACTTCCGAAGTGAACTCATCCGGGCCCCGATAATCTTTTGTTAAAATCAGTCGTTTTATTTAAATTTTCAGAGATTTAGTTTTTTCAATAAAGCTGTATTCAAAAACAATGTTTAATTATGAATGTTTCCGATTCATTCCTTTGAGATTCATTAAAATACAGACCATCTAATTCATTGACAATATAGCGATCCGAACGAACTCCATCCATAAAAACTTTCTTAAAAAATGACAATTTAAGGCAAGCGAAGTTAGTATTAAATGCAATATTGTGAGAATTTTTATATCCGGCTGTTTTAATTTTTTCTTCACAGCCGTGAATTACTCTTTTTTTTTTTTTTTTTTTTTTTTCTGATTTACAAGAAATTGAAGTTTAGTGATTTTTTTTTAAACGGAATGAAAGTTAATTGACTATATGTTTTAAAATACCCTTATTAGTACTAATTTCACGTTTATTGTGAAATAGGTCTTCAAATTTTGTGAGGGAAGTTTATATGCATATTCTATGTCATTATTTTACCAATTCAATTAATATTTTTCTTGCAAATTAAATTTCAATGAAAAATGGGCTATTTTTATAACTATTTTACCCCCACCTGACCCTATTAGTAAGATAAGATATAATTTATTACTTCATAATTCTTTTATAACCCAATGCTTTATCATTATGTTGAAAAGGCAAACACGTCATACTGACGGGCTATCTTCTAGTAGTTTAATATTGTTAATTTTCTTCTGTAACCAAATTATTTTAGGTGTCCCTAATAAATGAATGATAAATTCTATGCACACCATGCTCTGTAGTAATAATCTTGTGGTACCTTCACTGATAAATATAAATTTTAATATGTTTAAAATCGTGTATTATCATTAAAAATACACCGTAAACAATTTTCCCCCATAGACCGTAATGTAACAGAATTCTTTTGGGTGTTCCTGTAAATGAACCGCAAATGTTACACACCTCATTTTCAATATCGAACATGCCATAGTGATGCCCAATAACATATATCTATTTCATGGCAGTCGGACTATATTTACGCGAGTTAGAGCACGGGCGGACGGACAGACAGACAAACGGACGGACGGACAAACCGAATTCATAAACACTTTTCAACTGTGTTGGAAAGTGCTAAAAATGGTACATATAATGGTAATGTGTCATTGAGTGCTGTATAGTGTCGGACAACACGGTTTTACACGACTGCGACTTTGACGCTAATTTTTTTCTTTGCGATCAGCTTCGTGTCGAGTTTAGTTTTAAAGTTTCGGGTTGTGTTGTGACTCTTTCGGTTTGGATTCGTGTTGACCCGCCTTTTAAAAAGAAAGTCATGAATATTTTTCAAATGAAAAAACATTTATTTGGAAAATAATGAGCATACTAATGATATACTAGACTAGAATAATAAGTATAAATAATGAATAGTACTTGGAAAGTAATAAGTGTTCATTTGTATACAAAAAAGGTAAAATCGATATTAGAGATACAGTTGAATACTATTTTTCCATAATTGTAAAAATACAGAGGAAGTTTCATTCACTTCGGGTTCGGATTTGAATAAATAGGGCTCGGGTTGAAGTGCATTCAGCGGGTTCAGTTTGACGAAATTTGTTTTGTTGCGTTGGAAACGGGTTTTGGGTTACCCGACATGTGCAGGTGTCCACTGTGCACCTTAACACTATTCAAATTTCTGTCTATAGCTCAATCTTTACGAAAGCTAGAACCTATAAAAAAAACAAACGGAAAATAGGTAAAAGACGAACATACCATTTTAGGATTATGGTGAAATGCATAATCGGATTAACACCAGGGCAACCATTTCAAACAATATGTCCAGTATAATAATAATAATAATAAAATAGATATTATTACAAATGCACCTGAGTTGCGCTAGTTTCTTTTGTGTTTCTATTCAACATATTTTAGTTTTCAGCTTTTATAAGTGCTGCTGTGAAGTTGTGTGTTACACATAAATCTGAAAATCAAACTTAATTAAATGTTAATAAATGAATTTCCTATAATGATCTGGTATTGTGAACGCTGGATTTATTTGACTGTGAGATAAATTTTTCCAAAGTATAAAATAAATTATATGTGAGATATTTACTAATTGGAATGCGTATGCTGATAGAAAGATAATTAAATTTTATAAGCTATATTTGTGTTTATTAGTTTTTTTCCCCATTCTTACACGAACTTTTAGATGGGAATGTAAATATATCTTTGGAAACGTAAATTGAAAATAATTTATACGGAATGATTATGCTGACTATTTATTTATATCGTATGTATTTATGTATTATGATTTTCTATATTCTCTTCAAATGCAGACTTTATTCCCCAGTTAAAATAACCGGCAAAAAATAATCTAGAGAACTTCAATTTCAAAGTTCTGAAAAATCGTGATTATTTTCAAAAATTTGTTTTGTTTTAAATAATAGTCTCTTGCATAAATTGACTATTTTTTCTTAAGTCAAGCTAAATTTAAAAATATTGCATAAAATTTGCTCCGTTTATTTATATTTTTCTTACAAATTAACATTTTTAGTAACTAGCTTTATATTCGCAGATTCATTGCTTTACTATAAAATAGAAATATAACATGCCCTATAATCGCACTATAATCGATTTGTGATTACTATTTATTTTTAAGTGTTTTGAAAATCTTAGCAAAGATAGCATCATTCTTAAGGCATCTTTATGATGAAATTAAGAAATTTTGTCGATATGATTACCAATTTCTCACCAGTATTCCCAATACTATGTAACTACCCGTAAGGCATGGTGACGTCATAGTGACTAGAATGCGAGGTCGTTATGGCCGTTTTAGAGGTCGTTTGTGACGTCACATTGTGACCACTCTGTGAAGTCACGGTGTGACAAATTTGTGAAAAGTGTGTCATTTGTGACTATTTTGGCATTAACTTTGTGACTAACCTGTGACGACAGCGACAATGCTTTGACGTCACACTGTGACTAATTTGTTAAATATGTGTCATTTGTGACGAACTTGTCATAAACAATGTGATGATTTCAAATGAAAATCAAATTTCAAATTAATTGCTTAAAAGGGCAAAGGCCAACATAGAGAAAAAGATTCCAAGCCGGGACTCGAATCCGGGCCATCAGTGTAGCGCACTGACATTCTACCGACTAAACCACATGGAACGAGACCCAGCCTGGAAAATTTCTTACTAGTACATGTTGGCAAGGCTACAAACGCAGCACAAGATGGAATATTTATCGTGAGCCGCCAACATCGGGTAAACACGAAACTTAATTAAATCCAGCATCGATTCAAACTATATAAATACTTGGAAATTTTTACATAGAGAACCATTCGCCTTGCATACAATCTTTCAAATAAAAATCAAATTTCAAATTAATTGCTTAAAATGCAATTTTAATTTGAAATTTGATTTTCATTTGAAATATTGTATGCAAGGCGAATGTTTCTCTCTGGAAAAATTTCCAAGTATTCATATAGTTTGAATCGCTGCTGGATTTAATTAAGTTTCGTGTTAGCCCCATGTCGGTGGCTCATGATAAATATTCCAACTTGTGCTGCGTTTGTAGCCTTGCCAACATGTACTAGTAAGAAATTTTCCAGGCTGGGTCTCGTTCCATGTGGTTTAGTCAGTAGAATGTCAGTGCGCTATACTGATGGCCCGGATTCAAGTACCGTTATGGAATTTTTTTCACTATGTTGGCTTTTGCGCCTTTTAAGCAATCAATTTGAAATTTGATTTCCATTTGAAATATTGTTTGCAAGGCGAATGTTTCTCTCTGGAAAAATTTCCAAGCATTAATACTGTGATGATTCTTGTTATAAACACTGTGATGAATTTTAAAATAAAGTTTTGTTTGAAATATACAATATTATCTTTTTACCGTACTTTTTAGCAATGTATCGCTATTTTGGAGTAATATTCTTCTAAAATACTTTTAATTTTTACACTGAAAAAAAACAATGCTTATCAACTGGCATCCTTTTTTATTAAGTTCTAAGCTTGATCTTGAGTTCAAGCTTTATATTAAGAATGTTTTGTGTGTTGTGATTTGTTATTATTTTATTAAATACGAACATGGAGTCTAACGGATATTAATACATTTCCTATTTAAAGAAGAATAAGATAAGCCATATTTATTTAAATTTTTTATTCCCGTGTATATTGTATTTTGTTAATATGAGCTAAATAGATTTGGTATGATTTATAGGAAATGACTGATCTGGGAAATAGAAAAAACAAGTAAGAAAAATCATGCGTTAAGCATAGATTATAAAGCACTTTCCAACGCTTCCTGAATGCTTTAACTAGACATCGTAATTTAAGGAAATAACGTAAATAAGATAACTAAGCAAATATTTTAGAAAACGCATAAAACATTTGAAAAACTGATTTCAGCAGTTACCGTTCATAGCCAAATATGTTTTCCAATTCTTTTGAATAGCCCTGTATTTAATCTGTAGGTTGATATATACTAGTATATAATGTGAAAATTTAGTTTAGCAAGAAAATGCATAACAGGTTGAAATTCTCATTCAAAAATTTATACTAATATATAAAAACATACTTGAATACTTTTGTACAACCCTGTAGTTTACCTAGAATCTTTATTACACGCCACTATTTAGTTAAAATTTAATTCAAATTAAAACACTCTTAAAACTGCTGAAATCACATTTCCAGAAATTATAATTTATAGACGGCCATATATCCATTTCCTTGCGTGACCCTGTGTATCATTTTATCCATATTCTACAAACATTTCTTAGTAAATTAAATGCAGTTCAACATTAAAATCCATAACTCATCTAAAAAACACCTTTAAGCAATTTGCGCCCATACCCCTTAACTTTTACGTATGCTTTTGTGTAGCCGTAGTATATGAATTATAGCTTTTATATACACCATATACTATGCATAAATATAGTGGATCATAAAAGCGCATATTATAATTAAAAATGCATTTCCAGCAATTATCGCTAATGAACAGTACAATATCAACTTTTATAAATATCATAAATTATAAATATTTTTTATAAATATTATAAATATCAAATTTTAAAAAGTATAGTAAAGCAGTTTAATCTATAAACTTGATATCAGGCATGGAAAACACTTTATTTCAATGCTTAATTGTCATATTTTATTTTTTAATGCGAAGTATCGAACGTGTATCGAAAACGTAGAAAATGAGTTTACAATCGAAGAAAATTTAATAACTGATTCTGAATGTCTACAATTAAATGTTTGATTAAAATCACGAACAGCAAAAACGTGCTTACATACAATTTAAAAAAATAAATATACCAATTTGAAAAACACTATATAATTAGTATTTATAATTGTACTATTAAACAACAACAAAGTACAATAGATGAATTAAATGTATTATTAGATTTAATAATTTCTCAAAAATCTCTCCATATGTTACAAGGAATTCCTATTATTTTATAATTTTGGCAAATGTTAAATCTGAAAACATTGATATGAAGATTCAGGATTTTAAATAATAATTTAAAATATTATTAGCAATGAAAAAAAGTCTTTCAAAAGTTTCACTACTATAGTATGTAAAATGGCATTTCCCATTCAGTATAATGTTAATTTCTAATCTGAAAAACAATCCCAGAGTCTCTTTCTATAGGTATAATATAAAACTATTTAACTCATCTCACCAAATATACAAAACAGGAGCAAACAATTTAAATTAAATAAGACTTACTTTTTGAGCTCCATAAATTAATTATTAATATCCGTGTGTATCCGAAAATGGCGACGTCTTTTTCTTCCATTAAAAAAAGCACACGCAAAAGCTTACATTTTAGACTAGTAACTTACGGCATCTGTTAGAACAAAAAGTTCTCTGTTTACCCTGCGGTATCGTGGCAGACGATTTGGGGCAGGTGTGAGTTTATTTCCTTTTATATAAACAGATATGGAACTTATATGTGCAATCATTTTATGAGACTGTCTGTATTTAAATTTTTGTATTTGAAGAATTTTCCAATGTATTTTACCTTTTCTTTTTATCAGTTTTAACCCCCCCCCCCCTCCCTTTTTCTAAGTAAAGATTGTTTCACACAAATACAAAATATCTTCCTAAAAAATAAAAAGATATAAATAAATATCGAGGATAAAAAAAATTTCTTTGTCAATCGTCATTCTTTTCATGTTAATTTCCTGTAAAATAAAACAATTCGTAAAATAACTTTTTTTTAGGGTCATATCTCTAAAACACAAATTTGAAATACGAATAATAAATTATATCATGGGTTTTGCATAAATTTTGTATTATTTTTATTTATTCGGAAAATGCTAATTTTATTTTAAAAGTCTGAAAGAAGTAGAATTTTTAAAAAAATAGTTACTTAAAATAGGTACACTAACAGGAAAAAGTATGACTTGAATGCAAATTATAAAGCAAGAAATGTATGTATGGCTAAACTCTGAAGACTCTTTCTACGTACTCATTAAAAGCTGCAGACTTAACTATAATAGAAATTTTTTAGTTTGAAGCCACAAAAGTGTTTCGAATACCAATGGTCGGTAAAAATAAATTAAAAATTTTCCTTCCTGCAAACTAAATATGTAAAGTGTATATATTTAATATTCCTAATTCTAAATATGTTATTCAAATTGCTCCAGCACGTACCATTTTTCCGAGAAACACTTTTATAATAATAAGAATAAGAGAAGGATTATTATATTAAATTGCAATACTAGATAAAATTGAAATCAGGAAAAAAGTATACTTTCACACTCTTAGATATCAAATTGATAAAATATAGCATGGAAATCTAATTTGGTGATACTTGTACCGTGCATTTTCCTTTATATGCCCCCCCCCCCCCTCCCCACCACCACCACCATCTTTTCATGTCTGAATTTACTACTTGCTACCCACTAATATATTTTCATTCCTTATGCCGCTGTAACGCGGCCCTTTTTAAAACATTTCTCTTCATTTTCAAAGATTTTTGAAGTTCATATTTTTCTCATACTGTGACTTACAATATGGGTTACAATTTTTCACAATTTATTACAATTTTTTTTTGTGAGTGTGTCGTTACATGCAGTGACATAACAATTCTTTTTTATTGCCAGAAAAATAAAATTTTACAGTAACAACATGTTTTGAAGATTTTTTGTAATTTTTTAAAGTTTTCTAAGAAGTTCACATCTCATTCACAATGTGACATCACTGAGTGGTGGCATTTCGGTCACAGATGTGACGTGACCACAGTGACTCACAGTGACGTCACAACGACGTCACTGTGACCATGCATGCTATGAGGGTAAATCCTTCAAAAAAATGTTTCAAATTAGTCTGTATAAACTGAACCTAAAATTTCCTTTTTATTGTTGAAAATAATATTTTTTTTTAATGAGATTTTATTGTTGAAATTTTCAAAATTTTGTATTAGCTAAATGCAACTTTGTATTAAAAACATGAAAATGCTTTAAATTCAAATTTATTTAGGTTCATATAAATTGTTATAATCTGAAGTATAATTAGGCGTCAAAATTTGCATTCCAGCTGCAACATTTATTTTGTAAACCTGCGCGTAATCATTCATACCAATTTTCTGCTCCACAAATGTCTTACAGTTTGAAGCCCCCTATAAATATTAATTCTGCATTTTGTCATTTTTTTAAATACAGTTGAGCGCCGATTATCCGAACAAGTCGGGACCGACCCTAGTTCGGATAAATGGACAGACAATTTAAGGGATAATCCTGACTATACTAAAACCTTTGCACTTTATCCAGGTTTAGGACTGTCAGCACTAATTAGTGTTAGCGTGTTTAAAAACTGTTTTTTATTTGTTTGTTTGTTTACTTTTTTATAATTTAAAATTATCTTTTTATCATTTTCTGAACTTCAGAGATTATAATTTAAGTAAAAAAGTTTTTGATTGTTGCTTGCTTCAAAGAAGACGTTCTTTCCAATGCTGCCATATCTCGAATTCTTCTTAGATACATTAGCTGAATAGGATCAGAGTTCTTCTGCCGTTCGAACCATTTCATAGCTTTTCCCAAACATTAAAAACTTGGTTATGGGATGGACCTGGGTCCTTTTCAGAACATTCGTTTTCATTTCTTCAATTTCATTTTCATCTTAAATCTCATCCACAGTCTCATCATCATAAAAAAAAGAGAGAAATAGGCTTTTTGGATAAATAAAAGTGTGGTTAATTTTTTTTTTGAAAGAAATAGGCTGTTCGGATAATTGGAGTTCCGATAATCAGCGCTCTACTGTATACGCAAAGAAAGAACATACGTATATCTTTCATCTCTTTCAAAATTGTGTTTTAAGTACATATACTTTTTTATATGAAATGTTGTAAACTGTCTTTTTTTTTTAACCATTTGGAAAACTGCTTATTGTCCTCGTCAGGGTAGGAAATCAAAAGCATATCTGAAGGTTTTTATTGGTTTAATCCACATTTTATTTGTTTTCTGATTGGTCTATACAGTAATCTGTATTTTACCTTTACTTTCAACAGAGATGGATACTTCTGTTGCCACTATGACAAAAAAGTAATAAAAACTACAAAAGAAAATTTAATAACTCAGAAACAAATTGAGATACAGCTTTCAAACAAATTGCATTTAAAAGTACATTTTTCTATACGACGGTATAAAAAGTAATTGTGTGGGATGTTTAGAATTTTAAGAAATAAACTTCATTTAAAATTGGCCGTCAGATTTCTTGGAAATCTGACGAAGGAAAAGCCTTTTCCCGAACAGCCAATGAAATGCTTGGATAATACGTTAGTTTCAGGTGGATAATACGTACGAGTCGCAGGCGATTTCTGTCGCTTGCAGTTTTTACGTGTAATAACACTATTAATGTTTAATTCATGGCGTACGTAATGTATGATCAACTCCGTGCTATGTTTTATGTCTTAAACTTTAATCTTTGAAAAAATCATTTTCCAAATGGTCGTTGTAATTTGTTAAATTGCATTTTTTTTTCATTTTATTTCAATTTTAAGAGTCTCGAGACCCCTTAAATTGTCCTCAAATAAGACGCCGAATCTATGCCAAAAGATATTGCTGTTCCTCATTATATCAATCTTCTTTGGAATAAAACTGGTTTCTCTGATTTTCAAGACAGTTTTTACTAAAATTTGAACCGCAGGCTGTTTTTACAAGTAGGCATCTCATTTAATTATTCTACGTTTTAAAATGTTATTTCTGTTATAATGTAAGTTATATTTATTACGCTGAGATATTATTATGTTTTATATAGTCAAATGAAAAATATTTAGAAACAGTTTTTCCATTACGGCGCAAAACGAGACAAAAAGTGAAATTTCCATAATGCATCTGACGATGATTCTTAAGAATCGGTTGGCGATAAAAATGTAAAGATAAAACACGAAAATTGTGTAAAATAACAAGGGTTCACACACGAAAATTTTGTGAATTGATAGCTATTTCTGCCATAAAGAATTTTGCAAAAAAGATAGATGATGACAGAGAATAATGATGATAGAAGATGAAACAGAATTATATTAATAATGAAAATAAAATATGTTTTTTGAATGTAATGGATTTTCTTCACAGAGTCTACTTACAATGAATCAAGATTGATATATATATATATATATATATATTATGAAATATTCTTATTGTTTAACCTATACTAATAAAAGAAAGTTTCGCTCTTTGTCAGAACTAATGTCTAGCCTCGTGTCCTCTGGTCACTTATCTGTTTTATATACACTGTTAAAACTACAGTTGACACATGGCACCTTTTAGGGGTGAAACGCTTGTCTCACGGTGACATCTCTAGTAGAGCCAGTATGGCTCCTTAACAAGGGTGAAAGCATGACACCCCTTAACAGGGTGCCCCAAGGGGTAAAAGTATGGCATCCCTAATCCAGGAAGCCCCAGGGGGTGAAAGGGTGAATATAATTTTCTAACATTCTTGAATAACACATTTAAATATTAAATGACGTCTTTTTCATTACGGAATATAATTTTTTTTAATTAAATGACTTCGTTTCCGCACCCTCTCCCCCCCTCCCAGCAACTGCGATTTACAGTTGTGGTGAACACAAAATACTCCTACTGGGCAAGGCGAGGTCTGCGCTCAAGGGATGCCTTGTCTTGTGATATAACAGTACGAGAGTAAATAAATCCCTAGCTTTGTTTAAGAGGCTACTTCAGTCAAATGAAAAGACGCATTCGATAATGCTAATCCAATGGAAGAAATTTATAATCTCGGTCACATTTCAATATTTTTAAATGATTTCTTTTGCATTGAATAGTTGAGATCCATCTGTATGCAGGCCGTTTTTTACTTTTTCGATTTTGATTGCACATATTTTTTATGAGGAGGCTTTTACTTTCGAAACCGGTTCCGAAAATGAAAGTGTCCTCATAAGAAATACCTGTAAACAAAATCGAAAAAGTTAACAACGGCCTTTGTACAGATCAATCTCGACTATTCAATGCAAAAGAAATCATTTAAAAACATTTAAATGCGTCCGAGATATCTTTATAAATTTCTTCCATAGGATTAGCATTATTGAACGGGTCTTTTCGTTTGAGTGAAGTAGCCTCTTAAGCATGTCAGTGGGACACAAGCAGGAATATTTGTTTATAAGAAGCTGTTAGCAAAAAGTGGCGGAAGTTGATTTTTTTCTTTGTGGGTAAAAAAATATCCGAGAACATTGTGATTTAATTCTCTCATACTCTTTCCATCAGAACCGATTTATTTTTGAAGTTTGTAGTTTTCGTAAGGAATTATTTTAAAGCTCGTAAGAAATTTAGAGCAAGTAAGAAATTTGAAAGCTTCCTGTCTTAAAAATGGTGTATTCCACTTACACAAAACTGTAAAGAAAGGTTTTAAAAGTTCCATTATTTTGATTTTTTTAAGAAATTAAAAATATATTCTTTTATTAAATTTAAGTCTTAAATATGTGTAGATTTCTTCGAAAATTGACGCACTACAAACAAGTTTACACGGACATAAAATATCTATGTAAACTTATTACTGTTATTTTATATATGACGACGTGAATTTCAAAACTCGCCTTATCCAAAATTTAAAAAGTCGAGTTTTCTCTACCAATCTATTCTATTGGTAAACCTGCACAGAAAAAACACTATAATCTGTAAAAAAAAGATTTTTATCCTTTATTTTTGGGCTCTTAAAATATTGGTTTGGTTTCAAAACTCGCCTTATCAACTAGGGAGTTGGCAACAAAACTAGCTTTATCCTTGGGCATGCGCAAGACCAACGAACGGCTAGCTTATCAGCTACTATTACGGTAATTTTCCTTCATTTCTCTGTGACCTGTTGCTATTTTCGTTTAAAGATTTTACCTGTTCTATTCATACAAACTAATTAAATAAGTTTTACAGCATGTCTTATGTGTAATGGGCAGTGAATAAACTCTTGCATTTTGTAGTGGAAGGGTGAAGAATAGAAAAAGAAATACGAACACATGGGCTAGTAAAGAATACACGCAAAAGAAGATTAAAATGTAAGTTAAAAATGGGGAATCGCTTTCTATATTTCTTACTGTCAGAAGATGTTAAAAGATTTAATTTTTATTCTCAGGCATAAACCTAAGGCATTTCCGGGCTTTTCAAAGGTATTACGATAAGGTACTATATAAAGACTAAGAACCATGGCCATCTTCAAATTTGTGGACGTGTATTTCGGAAGATTCTTGGAATATCAAAATTCAGAGTGTAAAAGTTTTGCTAGATGCATCTAAAACTAAACTTTCTTCTTAAAAAGAAGGGAGAGGGAGTCCCTGTGAAGCAAGAGAAACTTAAAGATGTCCACAGATTGTTAAAAAAAAATCTATATATATATTACGCTAACGTACGTGGCACAGAAATCGCGATTATTTGTTATTGTTTAATCGCAACGCCCGAGAAACGCATCTGATTGGTTATTGTGTAAGAGTCCTTGGCAGGATTTAGGGCGATCGGGTTTGTTGTTGTTTACGTTTTGCGTTTTCTGTGCAATATCTTTCGCTGCAATTATGTAGCTTCAAAATATCATTTGAAATGCCCGTAAAAAATCTCGGTGAATGCTTGAAAGTAAAGAAGAAGCCGAATTCGAGTCGAATCGAAATAGATTCGAAATCCAAATAGAATTGTCGAGAACGCCGTTAAGCGATCGGCAAAATTGGCTTAATAACTGTAGCATGCACGAGTTGCTACTGAAATCCAAATTACTAATTTAAACGTTCCGGGGCATGCATAACTGTGGGTGAAACGTGCAATTGATGCAAAGCACTGTATTGGAAATGCGAATTAAACAGCAGCAAGAAGTTTACAAAATGTTGTCATGACGTAAAAAGTAATTTTGTACGGACCTGCGATACGAATTTCAGGTTCATTTAAGAATATTATTACGGGCCCCCCCAAAAGTAAGATACAATAAAACCTGCTTAGACGTAGACGAAAACGACCAGTGATAAATTCCGTTTTATGCAGGTTATTAAATTGAACAACGCATAATAGCATTTTTTTTGGGGGGGGGGGGAGAAGAGCTGGAATTTTTTTTTTTTTCGTTTATTGCAGGATTCCGTTATAAACATGCTTTATTCTATTAGAAAATAAATTTGCTGGATGGTACTTTTCTTAAAAATCTATATAGTAATATTTGCTTACAATTTTATTTTTTTTTTTCAGCATTACACTTTATGCTGTATTTGTAATTGCTTTTTCATATAAAGATCTTAAATAAAAAATTAAATTTTTGAAAATATAATTACATTTTAATTAAATTCATCAGTTAATTTAGAATAAAAAATTTTAAAGTATGAGACATATAAAAATTAAAAATCTTAACCTTTGACTTTACACAACTTTTGAACTGAACAAGAGTCGGGCCCTGGTAATTTGCACCGTCCCCTCTGTACGGATCTGCGATAAAAAATTTCAGATTCATTTAAGAATATTATTATGGGCCCAGGCAACGCCGGTCGGGTCAGTAGTTTTGATGAAAACTGGTCAGAAATGGAAGTGCTTACTTTCTATAAAAATATTATTTCTAAGGAACCAGAACAGAAGGAAATGTGTATATATATAATATTATATGTTATATAGATTATATTATATTAAATTCTTTTTATAAAAAAGTAATTTTAATTATAAGCTATTTATGATAAGTTTTATTTGATTATTGATAAGTTTGCTTTTCTATAATAAAACGTATTACTAAATTTTAATCATGCTTATTGCTCCCGTAAGGTTTATTTTTTAATCCAAAATATTACCATCCGATGACCAAAAATAGAAACTATTAATTTCTTTCAGCAAGTATGATAGAGATTGGCAACAAAAGTCTTCTTATCCATAGGTTGGCAACAAAACTCTTCTTATCCAAAACTTTTTTCAATTAATTAATTAAATGAATTAAAGTAGATTTTCCAACTTAACACAATGATATCACAGAGCAACTAGCTATAAGTATACAAAAAATTGGAGGTATTCGATGCACGGGGTCGCAGTTACAGTTTTTCGCGATTTCCCAAAATTTGATTTTTTGGATAAGGCGAGTTTTGAAACTCACGTCCTCATATATATGTGTGTGTTTGTGTGTGTGTGTATGTGTGTGTCTAATTAAAAACGAATGACCTACTTTTGAAACTATACTTGAATTTTTTAAACAATAAAAATAAAATATAAAAGTCAAAAAATTGAAAGCATTTATAAAGATAACATAAATAAAAATTCTATACATTCCTTCTGGGCAAAGCATCTCCTTAAAAACTACCGGCCCCAGTGGCTGTGAAGTTCTGCTCTCGAAGCTGGTAGACGGGAAGTGCTGGGTTCGAACCCAATCGCGCCCGTCGGCCTAATCGTTGAGAGTTTTCGTGGTTTTCTTCGAGCCATGGATTTCCATGCATAAATAGGGATTAGCTTGTCTTAGAAAGACACCCACGGAGGTCACTCTCCCCTCATATCCATAGAGTAGATAATCGGCCGTCAAAAATCAACCAACAAACCTTTAAAACTACCATCCCCTTTAAAAATTCCATACATTGATTTTTTGTTTTTTCGTGTAAAAACGTTGTTTATGAATAAAAAGCATCTTTTTTTTTTCTTTTCTTTGTAAAACTAACAAATTTTATATTTTAAGATCGTTATACGCTCTACAATACTTTTTTTTCAATACAAATAATTCAAGAATAAAGATCGCAGATTTTTTTTTATAAAGTTTCTCTTTAGACTTTAATAGATTTAACTTTAATAGACTTTAATAGACTTTAATAGACACAATAGACTTTAATATATTTTAATAGATTTTAATATGAAATACTTCTTAAGAAATTTTCCTATTGGAATCTATATATTTTTGTATAAATTGTTCTAAAGAAAATTTTCTAATCAATCGATATAGATTTCATTTTCAAATGTTTTTATTTTTATTTTTTATATATATAAACTATAGATTCTTGAAGAAAATTTTTATACATTACAAATTTCATCGCAGACTTCTTCATTAATTATACTCTTCGACGAAAACTATAGTAATAGGTGGTCGTTTAGAACTTTCCTTTCTCTTTAGTCGATTACAAATTTCGTCAGATATGCTGAATATCGATAGATATTTTGAAATGTCCAAAAAATTATATTGTTTTTATGAATGTCGATAGATATCCCGAAAGTTTTGATAGTAATGTAATTTTTTCAACACTGGACAATGTAAACCAAATATTAAAAATAAGGCATTAAAAAATCATGTTTGCTAAACTTGTTAAATTTTATTTTTAGAATACTATTTATGTATTATTATAATGTTATAAGTAATGCAAAATACTCATTTGAATGCCTTTTTTAAACTAATTTTATGTTATATGTATGGATATAGATGTTGTAAATTTGGAATACGACAATCAGCTACTTTCGAAATATTGGCCAATATTCGGTGGAACATCGGGCGATATATTTCTGCTACCTGCGGCTATAGCGTATATTCTAGGCATGACATTCATGACTGTAGTGTTCACACTCTGATTTTTTTTATGACTGGACACTGGTCAGTCATTAAGGGGGACCGGGACACAAAAATCTTCAAATTTTCTAAAAATATTTTATTGCAGTAAAAATTTCTCTGTTTTTTCAGGCTTAAAATGACATTTAAATCATGTTTCTATCTGAATTAGAAAAAATATATATATATTAATTTTTTCGTTTTGGTTTGTTTTCAAAATCTAGCTTTCAAGCAATGGCTGTCATGGAAATGACTTCTTGTAAAAATGCGTTTTTCTTCATGAAGGGTTTTTTCACCATTTTTCGTATTTAAATTCTTATAACTCGAGAATAGTTAAAGATAAAGCGTTCAAACTTGGAACATATATGTTTCAAGTGTTTTATTTAAATTTTGATTCAGCATATTTGAAAAAAAATATTTACTTTTGAAAATATGATTTTTTTTTTAAGTCGCACCACTTTTTTTTTAATTTTTTCGTTAAACATTTAATTTTTTTTATAAATTAATATTTTTAAAAATGCTGAATCAAAATTAAAGTTCATATATTTCTGTTTATTTGAATGAAAAAAAAATTGAAATTCTATAAATAATATTTCGAGTTATAAAGGTTTTAATTACCCCACTTTTATAATAAATTTTTAATTAATTTTTTTTTTTTTTTATTATGAGAAGTTTTATCACGTGATTTTGTTTACAAATGATAAGGCATCACAAAAAAATCAGAATTTTAACTCAATAAATAACAATTATTTTAAAATGTGTCCCGGACCCCCTTAATTAACATAACCAATTTGGACATTGCATGCGTTGATTCACTCACAGCCATAGATTTCGTTTGTCGACGAAGAAAAAAACACACTTCACAGCCAGTCACCCGGTGGGGTGCCACATTTCTAACAATACCTATTGCACGGCACCTTAATTAGCTTCAATCACCCATGAGAGACTAATTGGCACTCCAACTACATCTGCAAGCCCCTACGGCACTCTAATGGCTTATCACCTTCAGTTTTTAACCATAGACTTCGCCGGGATCACCGCCCACCGTCACGTGATGGTGGGTAGAGAAAAACCGCCAAACCGGTTTTTCTCTTCCGGTTTCCGCTGAAACTTTCTTGCGTCGCGTCGGCGTTTCTCTCGCATGAATCAAATCCGACAGTTGCCAATAAGGCGATCGCCGCCAAAAAAGACAAACTTTTGGCGACGAAAGCGGCAACATGTTAGCTTCAAATTCTAACCGAAAGAACAATGGGATTCGGCCTCTACTTCGTATCTTTACTCTGAGGTTTTAACAGTGTACAGGTATCTCTCGCATAGTGCTTTTTCAGTTTGTCCGGTTTTTCGTTAGCGCGGTAATTTTTTGTATGCTTCCCCAATTAGTGTAGAAAAATTTCAATTAGTTCTCAAAAACAAATAGTTTATCCTGGTTTTCAAACAAAATAGCGTGAAATTTTTGAAAATAAAATTAAGGGAGAAAGCTGAAACAGTAAATAGCATTAAAATAATTTCAAGAAACTTTTCAAAAAGTAGAACTCCTCATACAGCATTCGATAAGTATAGAGCCATACTTCAATAGATGTGTGAAAATGTACTGAGGTATAAGAAATCAAATTTTGTGTTACTGCGAGATATATTACGAAAGAAAAAAATGTGCAATTGGCAATTTCGCTTAAATAATTTTAAATGTTGATAAGTGTGAGTTAATCAAATTTTTAAGATCAAGCTTTAAATCCAATTACCTAAGTTTTCAAACATCAACCAAATGGTAAATAAAACTGAGATAAAAAAAAATTAAGAAATGTAGTAATACAGAATATATAATTAAAATTGCCTTTTTGATATTTTATTATTGTTACTTGTTAAACTAGCTCATACGTTTATACTAATGAAAGTTCGTAAAAATTAGATATATATATATTAAATCGAGCTGTAATACGTACTTTCTAATACTAATACACCGAAAACAATATTGTACATTATTACATTGTCTATATACGTATATTGGGATTTTGAGAGAAATGGGTCATGGATCTATTGCAGTTTTATCATTCAATGTATAGATTGATGAGGTCTAATCGTGAGATTAATTATTTATACTAACTGAGGGAAAACTGCACAGAAAATTAATACCTAAGGGTGCGAGAATCTTAATTTCAACATAAACACAATGTAAAACTCAACTAACTAATGAAGTTAATTAATTTTGTGAATCACATTGATACTCACGAAACAAGAGTGTAACATATTCTGAGAAGGATCATTAAATGTAACAATGTAAGCATTAGGAAAGACATTATGATTATTCCTTTCGAATTCATGAAACGAGGTGTAACACAATACTGCTTTAATTTAAGTAGAAGCCATAACTTGAGTAATTAGATCAGATCTTACTCTTAAATCCCACATGCGTTTATATGTAAATAATCAATTTTAAGAAAAATTAGAATTTTTACATTCAATTGGAAATTAAAATATTCAAAATCGGAAAGAATTTTTGTAACTAGCCAAACTTTCACTGGTATTTCTTAACAAGATGGAAAATAGAGAAGCAATAAAAGTCTAAAAATAAATTTTTTGCGCGATTCAAAATATGGTATTTAACTCTTAATCTGTTAATGATTAGAAACCTACTGCCTTCTACAAAACGTAGGCAAAAAAAGTTTACAGTCTGTCTCAAAATTTCAGGCACACATTAAAATATCATAACAAAATGTGAAAGAGAAATATACGGAATAATTTTACAATAAATATTTAAAATGTGTTTGAAATGAAACATAAAGATATTATAATGGTTTCTCCAGCATTATTCATTTGAAAAATGCGCTTTTATAATTTTTATTAAAAAGCACTCTCTCAAAAGTTTAGGCGCAATATGCAAAGGTTATCAAATTCCGGATTTGTTAGAGCCAACCAACCGTCCCGACCAGCGAACCGTTTTCCCTGCGTAAATATTCAATTTCAATTGGTTATTTAAGCAACTGAATTCACAAAGGAAGAAATTGTAAAGTTATTTAAGTTGATATCGAAAAATAAGCTCTCATTAAATTTTCTAGAATATTAAATCGTTCAAAGGGAAGGAATCTACAGAGTACTTTTAGAAATAACAATTTCGGCCGAAAAAAAGGAGATGTTCGCTGCGCCAGCCTTAACTTTTTTTCAACTCCTGATCTCTGTCACAAATTTTTAGTAACAGACACTTCTTTCAATAGCTAATGTTGCCAGCTGGCCCTTTTTGTAGTCTAAGGGTGTGAATAGACCCTCATTCTACTGTTGTCAGTATCGGCGTCTTTTCTTGTGGCCACGTGGTGTTTTTGATCTCTAATGGCTTTAAAAGGAAACTGACTGATGTTGTGAAAAAGAGGAACCTTCCGTCAAGCAGAGCTAAACTCCTTGACTCCTGAATAAACCACATAAGGGTCCTGAACAAAATATTTCTTGGAAAAATGTAGTAGGATGGCAAAACAAGTGTTTAAACGCAACCCAAGGATCCGTTCAGAAAGGAAATTTGCTATCCTTCTAAAGTTTTCCAGGAATTTTTTCTTCTGGACCCTTCTATGGTTTATTTACAAAAGGATGTGGGTAATCAACAATGGGTCAAGAGATAAGAAGTTTAGCTCTTCTTGACGGAAAGGTTCCTCTCTATCAGGACATCAGTCAATTTCCTTTTAAAGCCATTAAAGATTTAAAACACGTAACCACAATAAACAACACCGAAACTGATAACAGTAGAATGACGCATCGAATTGCACCTTTAATCATTGTTAATTTTGATTAAAGTCTATAACGTACTATTAAAATCCATGATTCAACATTCCATATCTTCAACACGCCCAATTACCACAAAAATTCTTTTAGTCGATACAATACGCATCTGTGTGCCACAGGCTTGTGGTCACTCAAGGTTTTTAATCGCTCGCCAAATCCTTTGCCTATATGGATGCATTATCGCCAAAGTTTTCTCAGTTGGCAGTGTTGTTCCGAAGTTGTTAGATATTATATGGTCTATAACATTTATGCGCACACCAAGTAGTATGCAAAAAATAGATACATTTTTAAAGAGCACTACAATTGAAAAGCACTGCCAGCATTTATTCTTCAAAAGCAGAGATGACCGAGCGTAGCTCGCTCAAAATTAACGTTATGTTCAACTCGATAGAATATTCTCACTGTATCATTCTCTCTGGGTGGGGCTAGTTGAGCTCAAACCAATTGGTAGGCCTCCCCACCTGGCTGAATCTGTATCATTCTCTCTGTATTATTGCTATAAAGCATGTTATAGCAGTATTACTTACAAAAACAATCAATATGAAAAGTATGTAGTAAATGCTTCTAGATTTGACGCTATTTACACATTTACAACGAAAGGACATCAATTCAAATTACACTGTTACCTCAACTCTTATTGTTTTAACCATGTATCTCGAGTCCTATTAAGAATTTCTTAAAAAATGCTTTCACATTCTGAATGCTTATTTTTTCGACAAAACCAGCCACATTTGGCGACATTCTTACATTTGGCGCCGAGTATGTGTTTTGGGATTCGTAATCTTGAAAGTAAATTTTTCGGCCAAATGTTGCCAATATTTCGCCAACTTCGCGGTTTCATGACTCTGGACCATAGTGAACCAAAATGACGCACTAATCAAATCTCCTCGAACATGTGACTTAGCTCAATGGTCTAGTAAACAAAAACGGTTGGATACAAAGTTTAGTCAAAATCATTTAAGCCGTTTTAAAGATAAAATTAGCTTGACCCAAAATGATTCCAAAATGACCCACTAATCTAATTTTCTCGGACAGGTGACACAGCCGTGTTGCCTTCCCGATCCCGAAAACGATAGAATACAAACTTTAATCAAAATCGTTAGAGCCGTTTTCTAGATAAATTTAGCTTGACCCGTAGTGACCCAAAATGGACCCACTAATCGAAATTTCTTAAACACGCGACTTCTCAACGGTCTTGTTCCCAGAAATTTTGTCAAAAATATTTGACCCAATTGTCAAAATTATTTGACCCTATTGTGACCCAAATAGACCCACTAATGGAATGTTCTTGAACAGGCGACTTAGCCCAATGCTCTTCTTGAGCTCGAAAGCGATAGAATACAAATTTTATTCAAAATCGTTACAGCCGTTTTTTAGATAAAATTAGCTTGGCCCGCAATGACCCACTAACCTAATTTTCTTGAACATATGACCTAGTCTGGTGGTCTTCTCAAGACCGAAAACGATCTAATACAAAATTCAGTCAAAATCGTTAGACCCTTTTTAATATAAAATTAGCTTGACCCATAGTGACCCAAATATGACCCACTAATCGAAATATCTCGAACATGCGACCTAGTCCATTAGTCTTCTTGTGTCCCAAAACGGTTGGATATAAAATTTAGTTAAAATCGTTTGAGCCGTTTTTTAGATATAATTAAGTTGACCCTGACCCATTATGACCCAAAATGACCCATTAATTTTCTCAAATTTTCTTGAACATGCGACCTCGCCCAATGGCGTTCTCGATCCGAAAAACGATAGAATAGAAAATTTAATCAAATTCATTAGAGCCGTTTTCTAGTCAAAACTAGTTTGACCCGTAGTGACCCAAAATGACCCACTAATCTATTTTTCTCGAACATGTGACTTAGCTCAATGGTCATCTCATGCCCAGAAACGGTAGAATACAAAATTTTGTTAAAATGGTTTGAGCCGTTTTTTAGGTATAATTAGCTTGACCCTGACCCATTGTGACCCAAAATGACCCACTAATCCAATGTTCTTGAACATGCGACCTAGCCCAATGGTCTTCTCGATCCCGAAAACGATAGAGTAGAAAATATAATCAAAATCTTTAGAGCCGTTTTCTAGACAAAATTAGCTTGACCCATAGTGATCCAAAAATGGCCCACTAATCTATTTTTCTCGAACATGTGATTTAGCCCAATGGTCATCTCATGTCCAGAAACGGTACAAAATTTTTTTAAATCGTTTTAGCCATTTTTTAGATGTCATTACCTTGACCTGACTCATTGTGACCCAAAATGACCCACTAATCGAATGTTCTTGAACATGTGACCTAGCCCAGTGGTATTCTTGTGCCCGAAATTGGTAAAATTCAAAATTTCTTTAAAATCATTTGAGCCGTTTTGTAGATAAAATGGGCTTGACCCATAGTGGCCCAAATATGACCCACTAATCGAAATTTCTCAAACATGTGACCTAGCCTAATAGTCTTCTCGTGCCCAAAAACGGTTGGATATAAAATTTAATTAAAATCGTTTGAGCCGTTTTTTAGATATAATTAACTTGAACCTGACCCATTATGACCCAGAATGACCCACTAATAGAATTTTCTCGAATATGTGACTTAGCCCAATGGTTTTCTCGTGCCCAAAAAAGGTAAAATGCAAAATTTCGTCAAAATCATTTGAGCCGTTTTTAAGATAAAATTTACACACACACACAATTTTTGCTCGCATTATAGTATATGGTTGGCACTACTGTACAAAAATACTTTTGTATGTTCCTGTAAATGGTTCTTCATCGACAGTACTGTTGAAAAATACTTTTGTATGTTCTTGTAAATGAACGATAAATTATATGCACACCTTGATTCTACAGTAAGAGCTTGTAGTACACCTCAGTGATAAATATAATTTTCAATATATTTAAAATAGTGTAATAACTTTAAAACCGCCAACTGTTTTTCCCCATAGGGCGTAATGTAATGAAATTCTTTTGAGTGTCCCTGTAAATGAACCGTATGGGCTACACACTTCAATTTCAATACCGGACATACCATAGTAAACAATAACATATCTCAATTTCATGGTAATCGCACCATATTTAGGGGATTAAGAGCACGGAGGGACAGTCAAACGAGCATACAAACCCTATTCAGAAACACTTTTCAACCTTATTGGAAAGTGTTCAAAATTAGCGCCTTGAAATCCGACTTAGCAAAACTTCACCATTTAATAAAGTGAAAGATGCTGTCTAAGCAAGCAACTTGGAAAACGCATAAACCACTTGAAAACTCAATTTCAGCAATATTTATCTATAGTCGGAAAAGAATTCAAATTAAAATAACAAATCTTTGTAAAAAATCACCATAAAATAAAAACAATACATAGGACGCGTTTCGAGATAAAAATATTAACAGCTCGTCATCAGCTACAGTAAACACGTGTCCGTGAGGGACAAGGTCAAAAATGAACTGAAAGATAGAGAGTAGAGCTTGCAAAGAATGCGACAGATAGCGCTAGCTGAAAGGAAAACATGCAGAAGAAGAAAGTGTTGCCAAAATGATAGACGAGAAATTGATAGTGAAAAATGGAAATAAAAATAATAAACAAAATAAAAATAAAATAAAATAAGTAAATTAAAAAATATAAATATAAATAATTTGAAGAAAGAATATAAAAGAAGAAGAAGAAATATAAAAGAATAAAACAAGAAAAAACCAAAAGATCCATTTTTTTTTGTGCAAATTTCAAATTGTTGTGCGAATCTCTGTATATGATCTAGCTTTGTATATGTATAGAATATGGTAAAATTTATTTCAGTTAGGAAATGCTTAATACAATTGAAAAAAAATCAACAATTTCCTTCAAAAAACGGAAATGTATTTGAATTCTTTTGCACAGTCTTGTATATGATCTAAGAATTTATACGCACATGTAATATGCAAAAAAATTGTTATATTTAAAAAGTATGCTACAAATGAAAATGCACTTCCAGCAATTATCACTCCTAGACATTACTGTAACAGAATACTTTCCTATATCCCTGTATATAAAAGATAAATGCACACCATATTCAACAGTAAGCATCGTGTTGTGTACCTCAGTGATATATCTATTTCGGTATGTCTGAGATAGTGTACCATTATTCCCGTAGACAATAGTGTAATGGAATATTTTTGAGTGCCCCAGTAAACCAACCAAAAAAGCTACATACTCTATATACCCGTGTATAAGATTTGAGTTTTTGGGTTTTTTTTTTTTTTTGGCTACAAAGTAGAAGGGTCGGCTTAAAAAACGAGTCTAAGAAAATTTACCAAATTGATATTCTACAATAAAAAAAAATGGTAAATACACTGACAGAAAAAAAAATCCCGACACCAAGAAAGACTTGTGTTAGATAAACGAAATTTGGTAGGCGTGTTTATACATCTGAAAGATGACATCGATTGAAATTTCGCGCTTCGCGCATAACTGTGGCGCTAGTAGCACCACTCAGAACTTGCAGATCAGGTTTACTTTAAATGCATGCTGTAAAGTTCGTGGGCGTTATTCAGCTTCGAAATGTGACGTATTGAGTTGATGTTAGCCAAGAATGTCTTTAACAAGACGAAGAAGCCACTGTCAACAGCTCACCGAGTTGGAACGAGGTCGCATATTCGGTCTACGAGAAGGTGGATTTTCTTTCCGCGATATTGCAGAAAGACTTGGCTGGAATTTATCCACTGTGCATGATTGTTGGAAGCAGTGGTCAAGGGATGGTACTACCTCAAGAAGACCAGGTTCCAGGCGGCCACGTGGCACTCCTGAGAGTGAAGATCGCCGTATTCGCCGTACGACTGTGGCGCATCGTACTGCGCCTGCGGCATAAATTCGAGCTGCAGTTGATATCACAGTGACACAACAAACTGTTAGAAATCGATTACTTCAAGGACAGCTCCGATCCAGCGCCCTATAGCGTGCATTCTACTGCCTCCAAGCCATTGCCGTTTGCGACGCCATTCGTGTCAAGCCAGAGCTCATTGGTGGGCGGAGTGGAGATGTGTTGTGTTTCTTTTTCATCAGAAAACACAACAGATCTCCACTCCGTCCTCCAATGTGCTCTGGCCTGACACAAATGGCGTCGCAAACGGCAATGGCTTGAAGTCAGTAGAATGCACGCTACATGGCGCCTGGCTCGGAGCTGTCCTTGAAGTAACCAATTTCTAACAGTTCGTTGTGTCACTGTGGTACCAACTGCAGCTCGAATTTCTGCACAGACGCAGTACGATGCGCCACAGTCTTACGCCGAATACGGCAATCTTCCCTCTCAGGAGTGCCACATGGCCGCCTGGAACCTGGTCTTCTTGAGGCAGTACCATCCCTTGACCACTGCTTCCAACAATCATGCACAGCGGATACATTCCAGTCAACTTTTTCTGAAATATCACGGAAAGAAAATCCACCCTCTCGTTGCTCGAATATCGACCTCGTTCCAACTTGGTGAGCTGTTGACAGTGGCTTCTTTGTCTTGTTAAAGACATTCTTGGCTAACATCAACTCAATACGTCACATTTCGAAACTAAATAACGCCCACGAACTTTACAGCACGCATTTAAAGTAAACCTGATCTGCAAATTCTGAGTGGCGCTACTAGCGCCACACTTATGCAAGAAGCGTGAAATTTGAATCGATGTCATCTTTCAGATGTATAAACACGCCTACCAAATTTCGTTTATCTAACACAAGTCTTTCTTGGTGTTGGGATTTTTTTCCGTCAGTGTATGAAAAACAAAAAAATCTTACAATTTCTAAAAATTCTTTAATACTCCATTCTTTTACAATGAAAAAAGTCACCAATCATCATTCACTATCCAAGTTATTATCAGAAATTTCAAGCAATTCTTTAAAATCGCTCTCTTTATATGGCACATCAGGATGAATATCATCAGTGGATTCATCATCATCATCATTGTCATCGCCACCTTCTTCAAAAATGCCTCATCCTCAGTTCCATCCATCGCATTTACTGATGCAACATTTTTTGAAAGATCGAACGAACATTTCTTGTGGTATTTCAAGTCAAGCTTCCTTCATCCATTCAGAGATGAACAACATTTTTTTAAATTACCAGCATTTGTCACATTTGCATCACAGAAAATATCCATTCAGTCCATTTCGAACGAGCCTGTCTTTAATGGTTTATTTGGACAAACGTTCAGTTGTTGAAGAGAAGAAGCAAGGTAATCAGGGATCATAGCTACCAAAAATCCCGTGTCATAGGAAAGTTTTTTTTTTCTTTTATGGTTTTTATGGAGGAGCAAATCATAACAGGATTAGCAGAACCCAATTAATGCACTTCAAGACAGAATAGGAGAGATCAATAATTTAAAAGAGCGCATAGCTTTGTATTAACACCTTGGGGACGAGCGACCGGTATACGTGTTCTGTAAGGTACTCAGAATCCGTGATTATTCTCACAAGTAAATTTTTATAGTAAATTTTGCCTTTTTTAATCCGAGCAATTTCCCGATTCAATTTGGCAAAAATTTCTGTTTTGAAAAATCGGTGATAACAGATAAAAAATTCTGTAAAAGTCGCTCGTCCCGAAGGGGTTATCTATGCACAAAAAAGAACTAAGTTTTTGTTCGCTAAATTTTTCATCACCTTTTTTAACATCGGATTATATACAGGTTTCCGATTTTGAACGATTTTTTCACTGAAAAGCCGTACACTTAGTTTATACACGACAATACACGGTACGTCAGTTTCAATACCAAACATGCCACACTCAATCTCAACAACATTTATCAATTACTTAGCAATCCGACTACATTTACATGATTTAGATCTCGGACAGACATTCAGACGGCCAGAGAAACCTAATCCATAAACACTTTTTAACTATGTTGGAAAAAGAGGAGTCACAAGAAAAGAAAGGGAAGATGATAAACATGTCAAGAAGTCTCCTTCATGGTACTTCCCTCTCTTGCAAGAGCGACAGAAGACTCATCACATCAAAAAAGTAGAGAAAAAAGCCGAAGTCGCAAAATTCTGAGTGGTCGTCCCTTTAGCAGAAATTTGACATGATATTGGACTAATACAAATTCTATTGCGATAGGAATTTTGATCCTCAGCAATAGCCAAGATTCTAGGCTGTTTAATGCATTTCGAACTTCGCAATAAATGCAGAATTCATAACAACAGAACTCGTTTCTCTAAAGTGGGAAAGATTTTGCGTATTTATTTCTTTTCTGTAATTTATTTGTTCCCAGTACAGTTTTACAATTCATAAATACATATTTAAAAAACAAACTGAGTTTTATTTTTTAAGTTCTGCTTTATGAAAATCGTTAAAACACTATTTTTGATTCAAAAGAAATGGGTTTTTGAATGCCCCTTTTATATATTTTATCTAGTTACGCTACATCAGCAATCTTGTTACCTTTAGTTTGCAGAATAGATTAACATCAGCTTTTGTTGATTACCTAAAATATAGTTACTGTCGACGGAAATTGTGTTGTTTTTATTCCTCTATCTTCTATGTTTTTTTGGTTTTTTTTGTTTTTTTTTTATGAAATGTTAATGCTTATTGCCTTACAACGTTTGTCTTTCCTAAAAGAATTCTTGTCGCGATGGATTTATTTATAGCCATTCTATTTTCTAGGAAGTTTTATGATCTTGAATATAATAAGAGGATATATTTCTAAGTAGATATATTTTGTGTTTGAACTATAACATTTGAGTATCCTCAAACATTTAAAAAGAATTCAGAAGTAGGATTAATATATTTATTATATAAATTTAATGTGCATAAGGTATGCATCTTTTAAATAGCATTAATTTTTATTATCATAATTAAGAGAATAAAAAAAAGGAATTTAATTTGGCACGAAAGATATTTAAAGAAATAAAGTGCGAATCTAAGAGAAAAAGCAATAAATTTAATGAAAATGCACTTTATAATGCTTATTGCTTTTTAAATGACAATTTAACTTAATATAAAACATTCCATTTGTAGCAAAACAATATTGGCCTTATATGGTTGGTATTGTCTATATCTCGGACAATACATGCAATATAGGTAATATTACCACCTTTAACACTGGAGTGTTCATATTTTGCAACTGCTGCATAAATATTTGTAAGACAAGAAAAAAAAAAATATTTCCCAACGTAAAGTCAATATTTCTGGAATATATTGACCTTTCATTGCATAATTTCTCAGTGTAAGGTCAATATTTCGGAAATTTCTTGGCCTTTCATTTAAACTATTTCTAATGCAAAATCAATATTTGTCTAATATTGATATTTTATTACAAACATGTCAAATGTAAAGCCAATATTTGAACAACACTAGTATTTAATTGGAAGTATCTTCAACGACTGCAGTATTGACTGAATATAAGTCCCAATTTCACATCCATCGGTTTGATACCAGGATTCTTTTTAATAGGTCTATTTATTAACACATGTTGGACAACTGAACCATGAAATACGAGGGGCAGTCGGAAAATAAGTTTTCCCCGGCGACTGTGGACAGAGGTGTGTATGAAAGAAAAAAAAAAAATGTAATGAGATATTAAAGATAAAACATAACGTTATTTTTCCACATAAGGACCAAGTAAATTGAGGCATTTGTCATACCGCTTTATAAGCTTCAAAAAGCCCCACAGGAAAAAATCAGGGCTTTGCATACGGACGAAGCGTTGAGCGGCTATGGGCGAAAGACGACACAGCAGGTGAACGCGAACGTGCAAGACACCGATGCACCATTCGGTAGAGGTCAACCGCGATCAAGCAGATGTCCGTGTCTTGCACGTTCGCGTTCACCTGCTGTGTTGTCTTTCGCCCATAGCCATTCAACGCTTCGTCCGTATGCAAAGCCCTGATTTTTTCCTGGAGGGGTTTTTAAAGCTTATAAAGCGGTATGACAAATGTCTCAATGTACTTGGCACTTATGTGGAAAAATAAAGTTATGTTTTATCTTTAATATCTCATTACATTTTTTTGTCTTTCATACATACCTCTGTCCACAGTCGCCAGGAAAAACTTATTTTCCGACTCTCCCTTGCATTATACATAAGAATACATTCGTAAAAACACATAAAATTGTTAAATGGTACATGCAACTAGAACCTTTATATGAACTTGTACATCTAAATTTGACGATAAAAACATAATATCTACGTTTCGAACTGCTTCTGCAGTCGTCGTCAGGATAAAATATGATGTTGAAGTGACTTAAAAGTTTAGAATCGAAAGCGTAATGCATGAGGAACTGTTTGTTGAATCTTGAGCAATTAAATGCTTGGAAAAATGCAGTGGCGCCATCCAGTGAATACATCAGAAAAATTAAAACAAATTCAGCTGGAGATGAATGGAAAGTTCGATTTAGTCATAATTTTAAACTATTTGCAATATTTCTATTTTTCCCCTTCGCACCATGAATTTGTTTGAATGTGATCCGTTCCCCGTTCACAGATGGTGACACTTGATGTTCTTCAATGGAGCTTTCGATTGAATACATTTTTATTTGTAGGTCTATTTATTGTTATTGCATTTTTAAATAAGTAATTCCTTATTACATTTCCTTTTACAAAAATTTAAAAACTTGTTTTAATACATTAGTAGTCTGCGCCAGCCCAGACCCGGGCCAGCCCTGTGCAAAAAAACCAGGGCTGCGGAGTCGGAGTCAGAGTCGTCCATTTTACAAGCAGGGCTGCGTTGTCGGAGTCGGAGTCAGGCCCATTTTTGGGCGAAACAGTCGGAGTCGGAGTGGGATCTGTTAAAATTCCCAGAGTAGGTGTCGTTTATTTTTTCCCACCGACTCCGCAACCCTGAAAGAAAAACAATGAAATTGAAACCGACACTGCTCTACTGAATTTTAATAAAAATGCTTGAAATTTATTAATAAACATTATTCTACGATTAAAATTTTTAAAAGAATTTTGTATTGATGTAAAACACTTTATATTAAGGCATTTTTTTTCATAATTATATGTTATATTATACATAATAAATCCTGTATATACATAAATTTTAATAGAATAAAAGTTTTAATTGTTAACTTTCTGTTTTAATATGCATAGCGAAAAGTGAAATATAGATAAAATCAATAAATTTGGAGACAGTTTAAAATATACATGAAGTAATGGATTGAGAGAGACACAAATTTTCGAAAAAAAAAAAGAAATAATAAACTTAACGATAAGAATTTAATCATTCTGGTTATTTTTCATATTAATTTGCATTCATTTAGATATATTCCTTTTTTTTTCTAAAAGATACGATTGTCTTCATTCAGAAATACATTGGTAATATAAAAAATATCGAGTAAGACAGCGAATTGGTTAAGAAAGCAAACTTTTTATTTTCTTTCAATGTAGATAAATAGTGGCGCCATGTTTATTTCATCAATTATTTCATTAAGTTATATTAGCATTTAGGGTTCAATAATTACAAATATGATGGCATTATTATCTGTAAGATTATAAACTTCTATAATCACGGTCATTTTTATGTTTAACTTTCTGTTGTTTTTTTATTATACATTTTTTATAAAGAACTTTGTGATGAAAATTCTTCTTTTCGTATAAGTCACATATCGTACTATGCAATCTTCGCCGAATTAAGACACACGTACCAATACTGGTACGTGTCACGTACCAATATTGGTACGTGATATTGGTACGTGATACCATGTATTGGTGACGTACCAATACTGGTACGCGAACGACAAGGAATTAAATAAAAGTTTTCCGCATCTGCACATACCTTTCTCAGCCAATAGCAATATGAAACTTTTCAGAAAAAAAATTATCATTGTAAATCAATCAAATAGTGTAACAATATCATCAATTATAATCTTATACAATTTTATTTGTGATAATACAATAGCAAAAATGGATATGAGTGATTCTCCGTAACGATGCATTATTGCATTTCCTTATCTCTAACATGAAAAATATTATAAAAAAAAACTGTTGTTCTTTTGTATGTATGTATTTACACAACAGTGTTATTTTTGAAGTAAATTCATCAACATGATTTATTAATTATAATTTTGTTTTAAATAATTTAATGTAACATAGTCATTCCCTTGTCATTCCCTTGTTAGTTCCCTACACCTTCAATCTAATTTTAAACTTATTTTTCTCAAATTTAATTAAAATAAATATTTATTATGAAAGTGTTTTAGCAAAGCTAATTTATTATATTAATCATAAACACTAGTTCCTTATTTTTTTTACTTAATTTAAGAGTTGTTTTAATTAACAATTACCATTTTCCCTACAGTTTAAATCATTCTCTCACATTTTGAAAAAAAATCTAAATTTCAACAACAAGAGGGCAGCATTGTTCCCAATATCAGGGTCATTTTGTTTGTTGCATTGACACCTTTCTTTTTGTGAGTCTTTAGTTTGAGATGGACATTGTATGTTGCAGAATAAAATAAAGAATTAAACATTTGTGCATGGGTGTTTTTAATCATCATTCCCTCACATAGGATAACTACTTCAAAAAAAAATTATTTCAGCTAATAGTGTGCTATATGACTGATACTTTAACCAATTATTCATAAATCATTTTCAACTATTTTGTGTAACTTGAAAAAGGCAACCATATGGAATTTTATCATTCCCTCACCCATCATTCCCTCACATTTGCTGAAATGAGGGAATAACTATATAAGCGAGGGAATGATAGAACTTGTCAAAATAATTTAAAAGTTTATTTTTAGTGTTTCAAAGCACTAATGAACTTAATTTATGCATTTTAGTACAAAATTTCATTCTTGGTTTCAATATATTTAGGTAATTTAGATGTCCTATTTAGATCAGGACTTTTGACTTTCTTTTCCATTATAAAAGAAAAATGTGGAGCAATTAAAATATTTCATGTTACTACAGAAGAAATAGAGGTTTCTAAAATAAGTTTGGTGTGGATTCTAATTATGAAACCTTCAAAGAAACTCAAAAGGTGCATCAAGTTATTTCCAGGAATGACAAATCCTAAACTAACTTTTAGAAGTTTGAGCTGCTTTGACTGCAACCAACAGAACTGCAGTCACTACCACCTCGGGGAAGGATATCAGAGATTTGGAAACAAGGCCAGTACAGCTACACTGTTAAAAATTTGCAGCATTCTGGCAGGTCATTTGACCGTTTTTTCCGAAAACGGTTACACAACCGTGATTTTAACACTATTCTGACCAAATTGTTGGCCATTTTATGGTCAGAATATAGTTAAATTACGGTTATGAAACCGTTTTTTCAAAAACCGGTCGAATGACCTGCCATAATGCTGCAAAATTTTTAACAGTGTACAGATGCCAAAATTTCTCATTTACTAAAAAAAATAAAAAAAGGGTAAGATTTAAAAAGGTATTTGCGTAATAATAAGAATTTGTAAATTTTATTACACATAATACATTAGTATATATTTTAAATTATCTGTAGGAGATTGGGTGCTACTGCTGTATGAAGATGTAAAATATCCTGGAGAAGTTATAGCACAGATAAATGACACATTTCAAATCAGTGCAATGCATCCCAGCAAAACCCCAGGGATATATAAATGGCCAGAACCAAAACTAAACATTCATATTTATCATATTACTGATATTATATAATAAAATTCTACCACCAGTTCCCTATGGTAGAAGGGATACCTTATTTCCATTTTCCTGTTTAGTTAACTAAATGAATTTATCCTACTTTTATGGTTAATTCATGTGTAATGTTAATTTTATAATTATTTCGTGGTATTGTATTAACCTAGAAATTGAAAAATATTAGATTTGTGTGTATAAACTAGAAATTATAATAAAAGAAGCTTATTGCCATATACATGTATTTTTTAAAAGAATTTTTTTCATATGCGAAGTATCATTTCCTCATTTTACTGTCATTCCCTCACTTTTATAAAAATTTAAAATCCCCATAACTTTATAAAATTTTCAAAATATTCGCTGCTGATGCATTTTCTGTGTTCATTTAACATTAGAACAAACGTTTATGGAACAATTTTCAAAAACGTTAGTAGTTCATATTAGGTAGCTTTCATTACAAAAAGCTACCTATTGCAGCCGTTCGGAGGAAATCGATTTAAAAAAAAAAATTGATATATTTTCATCGATCATAACCCCCAGACCCCGAAACCACCCTCCGTTCAAAATTGATATATATATATCTGACCTTTGTCACACTGTAACTCTCGTATTTATGAACCGATTTCGATGAAATTCGTTGTGTACATAGTACATACCAATGACTCGACCGAGTTCGTTGGCCGGCTTCATCCGTCGTTTTGTTTCAAAATGGCAGCCATTTAAATTTTTTTTAAAAATTTAAATCTTGAAATGTGGTACCAAAAAATTGAAAATGGAAAAATATTTTTTCTTATGTATTTGACCTTTATACAAAGATTCCGGAGCAGTTTTTGTTTCGTCTATATCTTAAAAAATGAGTGCGTTATAGCATTTTGAATTTCTAGAGTGGCTGACATTTTGAAACGTCCTGAATTTTGTCACGCGATAAAAGGCGTATTTATGAACCGATTTGGATGTAACTTCGTTTATAGATAGTACATACCAATGTCTCGACCGAGTTCGTTGGCCAGCTTCATCCGCCATCTTGTTTAAAAATGGCGGCTATTTAAAAAATTTTAAAAAAATTAAAATTTGAAATGTGGTACCAAAAAATTGAAAATTGAAAAAATATTTTTTTCTTATGTGTTTGACCTTGATAAAAAGATTCGGGAGCAGCTTTTGTTTCGTCTATATCTTAAAAAATGGCTGAGTTATAGCGTTTTGAATTTCTAGCGTGGCTGACATTTTAAAACGTCCTGATTTTTGTCACGTGATAACAGGCATATTTATGAACCGATTTGGATGTACCTTGGTGTATACATAGTACATACAAATATCTCGACCGAGCTCTTTGGCCAGCTTCATCCCCCATCTTGTTTCAAAATCTCGGCCATTTAAAATTAAAAAAAAAAAATAATTTAAAATGAGATACCAAAAAATAGGAAAATGAAAAAGATTTTTCTCGTATGTGTTTGACCTTAATACAAAGATTCCGGAACAGTTTTTGTTTCGTCTATATCTAAAAAAATGGCTGAGTTATAGCATTTTGAATTTCTATTGTGGCTGACATTTTAAAACGACCTGATTTTGTCACGCGATAACAGGCGTATTTATGAACCGATTTGGATGTAACTTAGTCTGTACATAGTACATACCAATGTCTCGACCGAGTTCGTTGGCCAGCTTCATTCACCATCTTGTTTTAAAAGGGTTGCCATTTAAAAAAAAATTAATTTAAAATTTAAAATGAGGTATTAAATAATTGGAAAATGAAAAAGATTTTTTTTATGTGTTTGGCCTTGATACAAAGATTCCGGAGCAGTTTTTGTTTCTGAAAATTTGTTCTTTTGTTTATATCTTAAAAAATGGTTGAATTATAGCACGTTGAATTTCTAGCATGACTAACATTTTGAAACGATCTTGTATTTGTCACGAAATAACACACGTATTCACCAATTTCAATGTAAGAAGGCATGTAAATAGTATACATCAATATCTCGACCAAGTTTGCTGGCCAGATTCATCAGCCATCTTGTTTCAAAATGGCGGCCATTAAATTAAAAATTATATATATTTAAAGTGAGTTGCAAAAAAAATTAGAAATTGAAAAAGGTTTCTTTCTTAAGTATTTGACCTTGATATAAGGATTCAGGAGCATTTTTTGTTTGTCATTATCTTAAAAAATGGCTCAGATATAGCAGTTTCAATTTCTAATGTGGGTGACATTTTGAAAAATCTGATTTTTTGCCTGCGACAGCACTCGTATATATCAACCGATTTCCGATGTGAGTGAGCATGTGCACAGCAATTACTAAGATCTCGACCAAGTTCACTGGTTAGCCTCATCCAACATGTTGTCTTAAAATGGCAGGCACTTTAAGAAATCGCCGAATTTGGCAGCCAAATATAAGTAAGTCACTTTAAAGAAAAGTAGCTTGGATAAAGCTCACTAATTTCGAGGAATTCTCATTCATTATATTGATAAAAATTAGTATTGAATCTCCTATATTCGGTTTCCACTAAATTGAGCTTCGTATGTTTGAATAATATAAGTTGGCTTTTTTAAAATAAGGAATATGAAAGCTACCTCTTCCTCCCGGCACTGGCCGGAAGGACTTTTTTCATTTCAGTGCTTATCATATTTGACTCTTTACGGAGAATCACTCATATCATGGATTGATGAGTGACATAAATCAACAGTTTGAATGCCATATAGATTTCAATGACTATTTTCCAGACAACATAACAACAGTATTTTTTACCAAAAGTCTTTTTTTCGTGAAAGGTGCTGCATCATTACCAATAAAAAGAGAGAAACAAGAACGTATTCTGGCATCCTAGGATGGAATTCTTGAAAACATTTAAAACAGGATGAATTGACCGGGTTTGTTTGTTCAGGTGAATAGAATACTAATTTCTTGGAAAGCTGTAAAATGTTCGCTTGAATTATCTGAGTCAAAATGCGTTTCAAAACAAAATTTAAACCAAACAGTGTGTCCAATTAAACATGGATAAAAGTAACAAATGTTGAAGCAAACATTGGGAGGTTAGATTTGATTGAGCAGAAACACTCTTCACATGAACATGTCTTCAGTAACTTCTACGTTATATATAAGTTAACGATATAATAAGTGTTATATATAATACATATAAGCATATGCCAATAACTTATAAGTTGTTATAGTCCTCTTCTTCCAATTATTTTATTATATTTTACATGTAACTATTGTATAATCATGATGCTACTCCATGTATGAATGTTAAAAACAGAAGGTAATCAGAAGGTAATTGCCGAAACGTCAGTGAACGCGAAAAGTGAATCGCGTGTGGAAACGCGAAATGTTTTTGGATTCCGTCTGTTAGTCTGTCCCGCGATAAAGGCCGCAAAAATAATCCGATTAGCTTGTAATTAAGTAGATATATTGGTGAGGTACCCGGATTTAGATGTATAGTTTTTGGTTCATTCTTTCGGAAAAAATAGAAAATTTTATTTTGCGCCATAATGCTTTCATATTGCAATTCAGACGGTTTTAAAATTTCCATTGTTGAAAGAAAATGGCGCATGTGATTCATGGATTTAAATGAAAAATTATGGATGAAGAAATTTTCCAATATGTGTCTTAACTTATTTCTATTAGTTTGAAATTTTTTTAATAAATGTACCAGATTTTTTTAATTTATGTATATAACCTTTGGTGGAATTGTATACATGTGTTCAAATAATATAAAACATTTTGATTTATAAATTTACTTATTTGACATATACATATATTTTTTTTTCCTTTTCCTTTTATCAGTTACCTAGCAACTGCATTTCATAGTCTATTAAAAATATCATTCAAATGATCCCGATTGTGAATGAATACACTGAAAGTCTGGTTTTCGGAAATAAAAAATTATTCAATCTTTTGTTATTAGTTCTGCAACATAGGTTTGCGTCAAATATGAACCATAACATTAATTACGGTTTTAAATCGAATGTGCATACTAAACGGTATCACAAAAATTACTTTATAGCTTCAAATCACGTTAAGTTATTCAGTCAATTGGCAGTGGACACGATGATTAATCATTACCCATCAGGTTTAAAACTCTCCATATGATCCTTTTTTTTTTTTTTTTTTTTTTTTTTTTTTGACGATTTTAATAAGTTAAGGCTTTCGATTCGATTAGGAAGGATTTATATAAAATCGTAGATCTAAATCATTACAGAACGACAATCAAAACTCTTTTTCGGAAACAAAAATTGTAGAAACATTCGATATCTAAATTAGATATATGTTATATGACTCTCTTTACATTTTCATAAGTTTCCTATCCATCAGATGCAGGTGTTTATTGTTGGCAGGTAAGTAAATACTTCTATTTGGATATTAGGATAACATAAAATGCTTGTTCAAACTCTTGCTTATCCTAATGAAATCACGGTGTAAAAAAAAATTAAAGATGTACTCGTATTACAACCATTCGCACAATAAATAGGAAATTACGAATGTAAATTTAGTTAGACTACCTTTGGTTCATGGGAGCTCATCCACCTGAAGAAATGTACTTTATTATCTAAAAAATTGCCAGAATAAGCAGCGCATCAGAATTTCAAAATATGATTGCATAACAACATGTTTATTTTAACGCTTCTAATTTCTGAAACCTTCGAAGTATTTTTTATTCTTATAAATATTTATGTCATTTAAAAGCTTTAAATTGCGGTTTGTAGGAAGTTTAATATTACACAATGTGTGTTAAAAAATAATGACTTCCAGAGCTGACGTTAAGGCTCCTGATTTGCAGATTTACTAGTTTAAGAACACTTTTAAGACAGAAATCATGCAGTTTAGCACTGAAATATGGATTACATTGGCTTGGAGGCCTTTTTCGGACTGCTTCAGAACAATTTATATGCATATTAATTCTTTTACTAGGTCTATTTAAGAGTTCTATGGATCCTTTGAGAGCCTAATGTTCTGCAGGTAAATCGCTTCTTGATAACCGCACCTTTGTTTCCTTGTGGTACGAGAAATATTTACACCGCAGGATAAGGGAAAAAATGTGCTTTCAAATGCAAATTTTAAGAAATGCATCGTTATTCACTTGAATTTGTATTTTTTAAAAATAATTTTCAGGCATGATTTTTTTTATCTATGTCTATCGCCTGCAGATGATTACGTATGATAAATCCGTTTGTACTTAAATTAATATAACTAGCTCAGCGTTTGTTTCCAGCTTATATGACATAACGAAAATTAAAACATTCATCAATCAATAAATAAAACAATAAAATATAAATAAAATACAAATTTTTGAAATGTGATCAAACTATACAGTTAAACCACTAAAATGGCCAGAATGAAAAAACGGCTGATTTGAAATACTGATGTTTTGCAATTTCTTCGACTGTTAACTCGTGGGACGAGGCAAATGCAAAATTATCTCTTTTAAAAATTTTCGAAACGTTATTTAAACAAATCACTATTTTTCATATAAATATGATTTTTCGTGTTGTTAGTGCGTATTGTAAAAAAGAATATATTAAATGTAAAAAAGCTAATATAGTTATCAATAATTTAAATGGTTTTAATCTTTATTCTGTAACCCAGGAAGCCCGGGTATACCCCTTGTATTAATGAAGATGGAATTGAGCAGCTACAGATATAATGTCAAATTAACACATACTGCAAAGAAGACTGTATTTATACTTTTATTATCACAGAGATTTTTCTATTTAAGGGGACCGCGGACCTTTATTTGATCAAAAGTCGACATTTCTTTTTGTGTGTATTATTATTCTTCAATTTATACAGGGTGTCCCAGAAGTAATGGGACAAATTTTAAGGGGAGGTAGGGGACATCACAAGGATTCAGATGTGTATAGCAACCTAGGGTCGGAAACGCTTTCCTGTCGCGGTAGTGACGACACAAAACACAAGAAAGAAAGGACACGAACACGGAGAGAAAACATGTTTATTATTCTTAGTACTGCAAAAATGCCGGGACAACGGTGGAAAGGGTTGAGGAACTTGTTGCACGCATCGTGACTGCTGCTGGGGAAGTCCGGGGCACTCCCCGTATTTTCGAGATTATTAGATCTTCCATACGCCGGAGATGCGCTTCCATGCATCGCGGCCCGGGGTCGTAATTTCGAACACCTACTTTGATGATGAACGTTGTCCCTTTAATGTTCTTTCTTCTTAGTTTTTTGATGTACTAAGGATAATAAACATGTTTTCTACTCTTATTCGTGTCCTGTCTTTCTTCTGTTTTGTGTCGTCACTACCGCGCCAGGAAAGCGTTTCCGACCCTGGGTTTCTATGCAAATCTGAATCCTTATGATGTCCCCTACCACCCCTTAAAGTTTTTCACATTACTTTTGGGACACCCTGTACTTCGTCATTCGTGGAAAACCTCGATTATTTTGCGCAAAGTTCCAAGTGCTTTATTTTAGTTCACAAACATATTTTTGGCCTTTTAATAAACTTTAAATCTGTTTTTCTCAATACTGGTGTTTCAGCTTGTTTTAAATTTTAGAAATGCTCCTTGCTACTTAATTTTTGATCAAAATTCATGAAACTGATATGGAAGAATCCTGATATTGCTTAAAAAGAAACTGTGTATGCATTTTAAAATTCAACTTCATTAATACAATTAAATTTGATGTTTAACTTACTATAAGGCAGAATTTTCATGAAAATCGATATGGAATTCAGAAAAATATCTCTAAAGCATTAACTATCTAAGGAATTAAAAAATCGATACACAGATTTTTTTTTTTTTTTGAAAGAGGGTTTTGAGTGATCAGAATACAAAATCAAGGAAATATCTAAAAAATTAAGACGCAAGGAGCATTTAAAAATTTCTTTTTAAATTTTTAAATTTTTTAAAAGATCTCAAATTTATAATAAGATTGGGAATTTCTTTTAACGTGTTATATATACTTATCGTGAAATGTATATTTGCACAAAATTTCAAATCTCTATTATAGGAGAAAAAAAATTAAACGTCCACCGTCCCCTTAAGTTAATTTTGTTTCACTTTCTTACACTTCCTAGGGGACATACGACCCTTTAAACAGATGAAAAATTTGATTTCGGATGCAAATATTTAAAGTGGAATAATGCACTCATTTTTGCACTAATCACCTCAGCTTTTTATTTTTTGTTGTTGTTAATAATATAATACAGTCGAACCCGGTTAAGATGCTCACGGTTAATACGCGATCCCGCTTAAGACGCGGATTTTTTCCGATCCGTTTAACATCGCCCATAAGGCTAATGTAAAAATACCACGTTTAATACACGAACGGTTATTACGCGATCCCGCTTAAAACACGATAAATTTTCGGTCCGTTGAGGAAAAAAATCACGCTTAAGACGCGAATTCACTGATCAAGATACGAATTCCTTCTCTCTTCTTGAGTGTTGCCAATTTAGCGAACTTTTTTTATACATATAAAAAAACACTTTCCGAATAGTATTATTTACTTTGTTTAATAACATATTAATTAAATTGAAAATTAGTAACCGGAAATAGTATATTTTTACTGTAGTACAGAAATATAGACTAATTCAGGTTTCTCAGATACATCATAAAAATTATTTTGTTTAGAGATGATCATACCTGTTGTTAGCGAGGTTTTACGTGTACGTTATATCACTACTATGTTTTATAATGCATGTTATAGGCCACAAAACATGTAACACGTTAAGATTAACCAAAAACGATTGCGGTTGGACAATTACAATTCTTTTACGTTTTCTATGTTTCCTTTACTTTGTGCTATGGAAACAATATTCTTTACACGAAGATAAATCAGGATAGTTTTTTATTACATTAAAAAGAAGGAAAGATTATAATGGTACTCATTATTACAAGAATATGAGTAAATACGATTTTAAAAAGTGGGTTGTGATTCAAAGAGTTTTTCAATTCAAAGAGTGATTCAATTTTTTCTCTCTCTTAAAAAAATCAGTCTAGTCGGAAAATTATTTTTGTTGCTTTATTTTTGGTTGCAGCGTATTAATCAACAATAAATTCATTTTGGAATCCATATTTAATTTCCTTATTATTCCAGTTGGTCCTATAAAAAGAAACAATGAGTTAATGGGAAATACAATTAAATTTCAATCTAAATACACGTAAAAGACATAATTTTCATCCCTAAGCATATGAATGAAAGCTCTAAAGTTCATTCAGACGATTAAATATATAAATAAGCCAGGCCCTAAAACATTATACAAATCACGTTTAATACGTGATTCCGCTTAATACGCGACTTTTGTCCACTCCCTTGAAACGCGTCTTAACCGGGTTCGACTGTATGTTCTCCATATATAATTTGCATTAAACACTGCTTAATTAATTGATAATAGTTATTCCTTAATGTATGCTTTTTAAAATTCAATGATAATGTATATAGCTTGCGCGTATGATTTAAAAATATCTATATATACCATCTAGAACTCTGAAACTTTTAATATAAGTTTAAGAATATTACAAAAATAAAATGGACCGAAATCTAATGAAAAAAACAATTTCTAAAGTTTTTTTGTTCAATTGTATAATTAATTGATAATAGTTATCCCTTAATGTATGCTTTTTTTAATTTAATGACAATGTATATAGCTTGCGCGCATGATTTAAAAATATCTATACCCTCTAGAACTTTGAAACTTTTAATATAAGTTTAAGAATATTAAAAAAATAATATGGACTTAAATCTAATGAATAAACAAAAAAATTCCAAAGTTTTTTTATTTTCAAAATAAAAAGTGAAAAAAAATGATAATTTTTGTCACTCGAATACCCATACATTCAATAATTTTTGTTAATTGTTTTAGATATTACTGAAAATGATCTGGTAAAGATAAATATAAAGTTTCGAATCATTATCTGTAATACATTTGGAGTTATCGTGCGCGCAATAAAAAAATATTGATTTTGAGAAAAGTGAATTTAAACATAAATGTTTCGCATGAAACAGACCAAGGCTAATTTGTTTTTTACTATACCGAGCGCAATTTTACGAATATTTTGATGCGGTTTGTGTTGCAAATTGTTCTCTAAAACATTAGCTGTCAAATGAATTAAAAAACAAAAAATCGATTTTTTAAAGATTTTGAGAGTTGTATGTCCCCTTAAGGATGTTTTCAAGTTCGCTTCTCAACAAGAGCGAAACTTTTGACGCAATGACAGGCTAATTTTTAAGCGTAAAGCTATAAAATTAGCAGGCGTGACTATAAAAGCAATTTGGAATCGAAATGAGTTTTCCATTTTTTGATAAATAAATTACCTGTCGAGCTATAAGCGATTTCAATCACGTGACCAGACGTTTTTCTCCCATCACTGACTTGTTTTGTGCTTTCGCCTGGAAATTTTCTTCAAAACGACAACTTTGACAGTATTTTATGAAAGCTTTATTGCGTTTACAAAAAAAAAAAAAAATGGAAAACGTTTTTCGGTTACATACTACCAGTTTCATGCGTTTCTGTACAAAAAGGAACTAAAACTTATGTCAGTCAAATTTATGTCAATTATAGTTATCCGTTTGGATTTGAGAACAGCCTTAAACCCTTTATCTACTCACGGTACTTATAAGTACCATTAAAATAACTTGTTATAAAATTCATTTAATACATCGATTAGTAGTAATACAGTTTAGAATGAGTTATAGATGCATTACTTTATCTTGTTCCAAAAGCATTATTGGCTACACAAAACAAAAATATTTTTAAATGGGCGATTTCTTTTACTTTTGCATCTTTTCAGCTTTCCTGGCATTGGAGGGGAGGGGGGGGGGATTTTTCAATTCGTAAATATTTCTATATTTCTATTGTAAGAGCATTATATTTTTATATTTCCTAATTCTACAAAATACTAACAAAGATATTTAAAATAAAAGATTTGTGTGGGGTTATACATATTTCTAAAAATCCCTATAAATTCAAAATTAATCAATTCTTCTCCTTCTAAATCCTTCAATCCTTCTAAAACCCTTCTAATATTTATTAAATGATTATGTAGATATTCTAATGTAGTTTCAAAAGTTTACGAAAAAGGATTTACAAGATAAAATTCATGAATTCATAATTCAGTACGTAAAGGGTTAATAAGAAATGTATTTTTTATCCAGATTCGCATTTTTCATAAAAAGGTTTCCGGCAAAATTCTTTCAAAATTTTTATTTCGAAATTGATTCTCGTAAAAAAAAGTAAACAGATCAAGTACTATAAGGTAAGATAAAAGAGCTATTTCATCTTTAAAATTTACGAACGTGTCAAGGGATCGGTTTTAATATAATAGAAACTGTCAGATGAAAAAAAAGGCTTCTTGTTATAAAGTCGTGCGTCATACTCGCCCATATATGACGCATTCTGCATTTCTTTATTTGATTCTCTATTCTCTTCCTACATAGTAATAAAATAAAACTATAAAAGAAACACCGTTGAACATGATCCGAGCATGTCATGGGAAATAAGTATTACATGCGAAAAGAAGAACTTCAATGAATGCCGCTACTGAATGTTAAAAAAGAATCTTGCAACATTAAACAAAACATTATTCAAAATAAAGATATTATTTTCTAATTTAGCAACATAATGAAAGTGAATTTTTAAATAAATAAAAATTCTCTTAACGAAAAAAAATAACGCTAATTTTTATATTTCGTTTTAGAATTTGCCAAAATTTATTTTAGAAAAAATGCAATTTTGTAGCAGTAATAGTAGAGACGTGTGAAAATTATTAGAATAATTGTGAAATTTACAAAGAAAACTTGTTATATTAAAGAAATATTTAAAAAATATTGATAAATTTAATATTTAGTGTGCATCCCTTGTTTTTTATTAAAGAAATGATAGCATACTTGTCTTGGCATACTTTGTATGAGTTTTTGGCAATTAATTTGTATTTCGTTGCCATGATGCTGAATTTGGATGAGTGTTTCTATCAGACTAGTCTTGTTTCTGATATTGTATTTCTTTAATTTTTCCCTTACAACGGCCCACAGGTTCTCTATTAGGTTCATATCTGGACTATTTCCAGGCCATGGAAATGTTTTCTTTAATTAAATTAAAGAAATGAAACATCACAAACAATAATGTTCTGATAGAAAAACTCATCCAAATTTGGTATCATGACAACGCAATACAAATTAATTGCCAAAAACTCATACAAAATATGCCAAGACGTATCGAATCTTTAATAAAAAACAAGGGGATGTACACTAAATATTAAATGGGTCAATATTTTTAAATGTATTATTTCTTTAATATAACAAAATTTTAATGTAAATTTCACAATTATTCTAATAATTTTCACATGTTTGTATGTGTTACATAAAAAAGCGTGAAATTTTATAAAAATGACTTTTTTTAGACATTTTAATGAATATATAAATGAAAAAAATCCTAAAAGTTTGAAAATTCAAAACTTTATATAAATTAAAAATTTTATCTTAAAATCATGAAAAAAGAAGAATTTCCTTCAAAATTCTTAAGTCATATCCTTGTATCGACTATATGCATTTATTAAGCTAAAACAAGAAATACTTTTACAAATTCATAAATAATGGGAGAGGGGGCTATTCAAAAGCATAGCTTTCTACCTAAATACAATTATAATGAGATACATTTTGTACAAAACATTTAGTAGTATATTGTAGCCATATATTTAATACAACGTACACATACAATCACATGAATATTACACTCATTAATGTAATTTCGATTTCGAGATTTTTTTATCGAAAATGTTCTATGAAAATATTTTAGTCCAAATTTACTATTTTAATTTAACAATTTAAAGGAAAAAGTATCTTGTGCAGCAGTGTGAAGCAATTATGTTTAATAAGTGTCTGAAGAAGATAATATGCGCAATAAGGATGTTAAAAGAAATAATGTGAAAAATTAAAGAATTTTAATGAAGTGTGTCATGTAAAACAATTTGAAAATTTGCCAAGACATTTGCCAAGATGGAAAACACATGTAATGTTACATTTCAATCACAGCTTTTCAAAATATGCTTTTTGTTGTTGTAAATTGAACTATATAAAACATATCTCCAATAATACACAAGATAACCAACAGTAAGTAAGCCTTTTCGCACAGTAAGAAATTCCTTTCCAGAGCCTCCAAAATTTCGGTTTACTTATTTTTTCATGCCGCCAACACCCCTCCCCCCCCCCCCACCCCCCAAATGCGGACTCCCATACCGACGGTCGTGAGTTCGAATCACCTTGACGGAAAAGATTAGCGACATATTTTTTCCTTCTGCCAATAAATACAGAGGTTTCTAAAATGCCCAATAGATGGCACCATCGGCCATTTTTGACGAAATTTGTACCCTTAAACAAGTGAAGAAAGTAATTTGACGAAATTTTTGCTTGGCGCATATCCCAGAAAATGATTTCGTCAAATAAGAAGAAAATTTCGTGAAATCTGAGTATTCATTTCTGAGTGTATGTGCATTTCAATTTTTAAAACAAGCTCTTTATAAGCAGCCTCCCAAAACATTAGATGGACTGAGGAAGATTGTGGTCGACGAGTGGAACAATATTATTTTTGCTATTTTAAGAAAAGGTTTTTTATTTTGGAACTCTAGATGTAGATGCTAATTCAACAAAAAAGCTATAATATTGAACAGATTAAAATATAAACTTCTTATCTTTGTTTATATAATTCTCTTTCCAAAATCTTTACCAAAATGTGTGAAAACCTTTCTGTATTTATTGAATTCATGACACACGACACTTCGCTGAAGAATTTCTTTTCGAAATAGCAAAAATATGGAAAAAGAAAAAATAACGATTCCATCGTCGCGTTCTCTTAAATTAAGTGTCAAATCATACTTCTTTTTACTCTAAAATATGGCTTTTACACTAAACTTCATGTTATTTTACACTGAAATATATATTTTTAAAAATTTGCAGCCGTACTGAAAATCAGTCATCAAAGCTGATTAGAGTCTTTGTGGTCATAAAAAGTGACCAAAATTCTATCCACGACTTTCTATCCATAAAAAAAAAAAAAAAAAAAAAATTACAAAAGAAAGAAGAAAGAAGTTCGAAGGTAGAGTAGAAAACCGAAAAAAAGAAATACTTTAGTTAGGTAAGACAAAAAAGAAATTACTTTTTGTTATAAGGAAACTTTGTTATTCTTTCAAGTTACAATTAAGGCAAATCATTTGTAGAATGTTTTTATCCAACTACGAAGAGTCTTATCCATTGTTCAACACCTTTTGCGAGTATTGTAAAAAGTAATTTCATTTGTGCAAATCACTTTTTATTTTGAAGTAAAGAATTTTCTTCCGTTCAATAAGTTGTTTTATCACTTTGTAATCTATCTTCTCAAAATATATAATGAAACCTTCATATACAGTCATTCAAGGTAACTTTGATCCGCATTTTCTCTATTTTCATATGCCACACTCTTATTTTAAGAATATTGTTGTAACTAGGGGCATAAAAGAGAAGAAATGATCCTAAATTATTGCATGATGATCAAAAATTAAGGAATAATAATGATAAAAGCTATAAAAGATGAATTTTTAACCTGGTTCAAAGTTACCCAGCCATTTAGGATAACTTTGCACCATATGATAAGTATTATCTAAAATAATTCATTATAAAGAAAAGTATTAAAATTAGGACAACTTTGAACCCCCAAAAATGTTTTCAGATATGTAAAGACTCCGAATTTACATTTCCCAATATCACAAGATTTGTATAATTTATGATATTACAGCAAATATTATGCATGAGAAAAGTGAAAGAAGATAACCATGAATATTTAGGTGTAAAAAAACTGTTTATTGTTCATATAAAACATAAAAATGCAGTGAAAAACAATTTCGAATGTTTTAACTCAATAATACATCCATAGTTACAGTAATACATACTAGTACTAGTATTATTCAAACGAGAATAAAAAATGTCGAATGTATGAAATGTCAAATTTGAGTAGCTCCGCCACGAATAACGCCTTTAAATGAATTTTATGTATTTTACACATATTTGTGAAAATATTTACATGTTATATCTAATGCACACTTTCGGCATTTATATAAAATATACGTACGAATATGGAAAATTTTTGACAGTAGCACCTATAATCAGTAAATTATAAACATCAGTATAACTTTGAGCCGGCTCAAAGTTACCCTGAAAATGTGGTAAAATGTTAGTGTCTTCTTATTTTACATTTTATTAACTATTAATAAATAAATAATTACAAAATATTAACAAATTTACAACATTTAGATAATAATATGTCTGATAAATGAGTATATTGTTACTTACTATGAAAATTTAATTGGATTACAACAACTTCAAAACAGCATTCAAAATTAACTTGAAAACAGTACTTCACAAAAATAGTTAGATGATGCAATTAATTGCGCATAATGTTGCTAATTTATTTTCTAACATAAAGAGTAGAAATCCCAGATTTGAACCTTGCCAACGGAGCACAGTTCTGGAGTTTATTTAGTCTTTTGGAGTCAAAAATATTGAAAATTAGAGGGTGGTGGAAAGTTACACCCCATGGTTCAAAGTTACCCTGAATGACTGTACTTTTACTGTTGTAAAAAAATCAAGCTGTTGCTTTATATTTTTGATATAGACTTCGGAAAAAAGAGGTTATATAATTTATTTTTATATAAACATGTTCACAGGATGAGTCAAAAGTCAGTTAGACAAATTTTAAGTGATTACAGAATACACTACAACAAACAACTTTTATACAGGAAACCAGGGTCGCAATCCATTCATTCAGTCAAAACTACATTGAGGCTCACTTCAGTCCTAATTAGACACTTTATTCATAATTTTAACAATAAACAGCGGTGGAGACCGAGCTACACTTGGTTAAAATTAGCTTTGTGTTCAATACACACTACATACAATCACGCGTCAAAATTACCGATATTGAAAACAAGGAAATTTAGATGTTGTGCGAAACTGCTAAATACCCAATAAAAAATAAATGATTAATAAATTACCCAATAGGCGTGGAATAAGTTACAATAATATAAAAACAATGGCTTGAAGTTAATTTTTTGTTAAACTGCTTTTGTTTTAAAAATTTCCCCTATACATTTTTATTTTTCTTGTCAAACAATAACCAAAGTTACGATTTCTCTCAAGATTCCCTTCCACTTTTATTTTCCAGCTACTGAATTTTTAATTAAAAAAAATTCATTTCAACAGACCAAAATACAGAACATATCCCTGTAAGGCAATTTTATGGTATGTTGTTGTTATTGTCGTGGTTTCCAAAAAAAGGTGGGGGGGGGTACAAATTAACTGTGACCAAACATACAAAGTATTGCTTTGGTCACATCAACACTTTTTTCGGTAAGCAAAAGGTCTTTTCAAAAGACAGAATCGATCTTAAACTCGTCTGCCGTAGTGGCAGGACGACTTAAGGGTTCATGAGACTGTCATGCCATCTGCGTTGATACCCATGTCATTCAAGTAACCTGTTGCAATTAAGATTTCTCTATCGCAGCTTAACTCGAGTATTACATTTTTTTTTTTTTCCTGTGATGGATAGAGAGTTGTTCGCTGCAGCAATGGCATCGGATAATGTAAAGGAAAGGGTGGTCAGTTTTGAGTTCCTGGATTCGTATTTTATGATACAAACAGGTATAATAGGGGAAAATAACAAAAAATGCTGTGACGATGATGAGATTGTCTAAATATAAATACAGGATAATAGTTGAAGCTTTAATTATGCAAAAGTAGGATTTTTCTCTATTAAAATTTCTGTTATTCTTAAGGAATATGCTTTCAACTGTGATTTAAGTATTTGTTTGAATAAATATAAAAACCAGTACCCGAGTAACACAGATTTTTGACCATTGTCGCAGTTCGTGGAAATCGAAGGTAAAAGGAGGGCTTGATATGCCTGTGTAGTTAAAGGTACACATAAATTATTACAGACATAGACGCAATTAATACAATAAACCCAACAGGAATGAACAATTGGCCTTGGCCAGAACTCGAACCTGGGACCACAGCGTACCGTTCTGTTGCTTTAACCACTAAGCTACCCTGATCGACGCCCTATCTCGGCAATTTCTCACTAATAAACCATGTTGGGAAACGCCACCGGTCGGTTATCAGACAGCACTAGATGATTGGACAACGATGAATAAATTAATATTTCATCTATTCACAATGCATATTTAAGTATATGTGCTTTAATATATCGTTGTCCTGTCATGCAGTGATGACTGATAGCCGGCCGGTGACGTTTCCCAACATGGTTTATTAGTGAGAAATAGACGTCGGCCAGGGTAGCTAAGTGGTTAAAGCAACAGCACGGTAGGCTGTGGGCTCAGATTAGAGTCCTGTCTCCGGCTAATTATTTACTCCTGTTGGGTTTATCTTATTAATTGAGTCTATGTCTGTGATAATACCATAAGTCTACCTTTGATAAATGAATTCATGCGTTAATTTAGGTATTTTAACCAGGATAGTTGCTGATGTTTTTTACTCGTTTTTATTTAATTTTCTTCATGCACGTTGTAACGACCTCAGATATACACTAGAAACCGATCATCTCACAAGGCGCGAACATTCGACTATATATCCCTGAATTGGAATTGTTTCTTCTTTTCGACTGGACAGGCGACACTATTGGTGTCGAAGAGCGTCGGATCGATACACGAAGAAGGAAAGAGAATGATAGGTGGTGTTGTAAGCTAAGATGTGGTTTTGGTGGAGTTTCATTTTATGTTTTTAAGGAATCAATGTTTTGTAAAAGTTATATTTCGGATGAGTGGTGTTTTTACCCGTACATATTATTTGCCAAGAAGGGTTATGTGTTTCACGCGTATCGGGGTATGTGGATTTCTTTATACCCTCGAAACTTCCCAACGGCTCGATTGGATTGTAATGAATGAGGTCTCCATCGATTCGTCTTAACAGTCCGATGGTTACAGGCTAGGTTTTGTTTTTATAAATTTAAAATGGCGGCCGTAAAATGCAAAATGGCGGTAGAGACGAAAAACTTTTTTTACCCACAATATTGAGTGGTATATCATTGGATAGGTCTTTCAAAATGAAGACGATGTTTCATTGGCTATTTTACAGTCAGAAGCTTCGTTTAACACTAGAAGGACGGGGAATTTTTCTCAAATTTTGTAAAAATATTTGACACCAGAATTTTTATTTAAAATTATTAACTTATTTATCTAACTAGTTTTTTTTCTTTGTATCTTTTAAATTAGTTTTATAAAGAAATTTCTTGTTCGAACCGAAATATATTCATTTGGTAGCGGTCAAAATGACCGCTCGCCGTCTTTCTAGTGTTAAATATTACACAACCTGGAAGTTGTGTAGGTAGGATCTCTAGCTTTACTGCAACTCTAATATTCACAGACATCTATAGGCCTCATCAAAACAGTGTTTATAGATAGGAACTAACAATTAAACGCAACTTAAAAGTCATCAATACAAGTAAATAAAAAAAATAGGTCAGTAGCATATAAGATAATTAATTTGTCCGCTTTTTACGCAGTCGGGTTTTTTTGATTTTTTTAATTTTTTTAATTTAATTGTTATTGTATTAAATGTTGTGCCGCAAGAAAATAAATGAGTGACGTGAAAACGTCAGGCATTGTGCTAATGAAAGTATTACACATGGTTCATTTAGCGACAAGTCGTTACAACGTAGATGAAATTTTGTAATTCAGTTTTTACCTTCTTCTTCATTTCCTACACTTCTAGAAAATGTGTACAGTTGTGTATTACTGATGAAAATACAATATTTTCGTATTTTTAAAAGCTATTTATTTTTGAAAGATTAATATTAATTGAATTATGACTATACGCTGGGAAAGCTATTTTGAAATTCTGGATAAATAGTTTAAATAAGGCTTATTTTACTTAATGGCATCTCTATTATAATAATAGCCTAAGTCATTTGACTGTCATCAACAGTTCCTGACCACTTCGATTTTTATATGCCAGGCGGCCCTTTTGGCACTAATGTTAGCCGGGCGCAGGTAATAAATCGCCAAATTTCTCCATCGCCATCATTTTATCTATATTATAATAGTCCAAGTCATGCGGCTGTCATAAACAGTTATGGACTGATTGCCCCCTTCAATTTCCATATCCAAGGCGGCCATTTTTAATAAAAATTATTTTTCCGAATAAAGGTACGTAAAAGTTGCCATGATCGCAAAGAATATTTGGTACGTTTATGTCAGCCGGGCGCAAATGCTGCCAACAGCATTTTTTTTACTCGTCAGTTAGCATTTTTTTACTTTTTGCATTGTAAATTAAAGCAATGCTTTGATGTTGAAATTAAATGTCATGGTTTATGATATTATTTATTATTTTCTTTTCTTTTCTTTTCTAAAATAGGCCAGTAAAAATAGGATTTTTCTAACCGAAAATTCGCGGAAAGCTGGAAATTGTTTTAATCATTTTTTTTACACCCAAATGAAAGGATTTGAAGTTTGTCCCATTTTTCCTGTTGAGATTTAGACATGGCACCACAAAAACCTCAAAATTTTCGGACTTTTTTAATTATTTCGCAAATAACTCAAAAACCGTTCACTTTACGGAAACAGTTCTATTTTATAAAATGTAGACCATAAAATTCTGCGTCTATTGAGTACCACAAACTAAAAGTTCCATCAAAAATAAGCGAGATATGATAGATAAAAAAAGTACTTTTTTCCAATTTTTTCTAAAAAATCTCATAAAATTGGTTTTTTTAAGTTCTCATGTATAAAATGTTAGAGAACAATATAATAATAACAGAAAATCAAGAAAATTGATTTATTTAAAAAAATTAGTATGTAAGCAATGGTGATAAAATCAACTCAAGTTACTTGAAGAAAATACAGGGAAATCGAGCTTGAAACGTTTTTTTTTTTTTTTGCTGGACCTTGATCTGCCCGTTCTTCTTCCTCCTGCACATGGAAGGCATCCTTGTCCATATCTACTTTTTCGTCATATCCGGTTTGTGAGTCGTCTTCTTCTGCGGTATTTGTGTACGACGCACCTTTACAGTAGTAACATATAATTGAGCATTTAACACCGTTCTTCCTACAAGAACAAAACCGCCCTTGCATCCCTTTGCACATTTGCATGACAGAGTGTTTAGAAGCTCTGGTGTTGCAGCTATGTCGTTCGTGGTGATTGGAAGTATATCATGTTTGAATGACTTCCAACTCCAATCAGTGGGATTCATCACCTTTCCATTCCACATGTTGATCTGTAGAAAAACTCTGTTTGAATGTCATTTGGATGCATCTTCAGTTGGCGGCAGAGAAGCGACTTTAAATTGGGTCTTCATAAGATGCTTTGCAAATGTGTTGTATCGCAATTTGTGCAGTGTTGTGGATTCGTCCTACTGGGGATTGTATAAGGTGGCAATAAATTTCTTCCCCGCATCACTTACTTCTTCAGGCGTATCATATTGGTTATTAAAGACAGTTGGAACATACTGTAGGTGAGCATGATTTTCCAAAAGCTTGACAAATTTCAGTTTGCAACGCCTGAAGAAGGCCGATATAGAATCACAGCCACTAAAAGCATGTAGGTATAGGACGTTTTTCTTCACAATCGGTGAGTACTTGAAACTTAATGGTGAATATAAAACATTGCCCGACTGTCCTTTCCCAGGTTTCAAGAAGTATATCGTGGATGAGTTGGGAATAAATGTAGTCAAAAGCACAAGCAGATCAATATCATCCCCAACTATGATGACACGTTCTAACTGCTGATCAAGTTGAATGGCTTCCATCACGATGCTAGTATCTGCATCCTCGACAGCTTTTTTTACAGTAAAATTTTGTTGCTTCAATTTTTCGATGAGCATTTTTATTAAACGGCGTTTATTCCCTTCATTTGCAAGGAAGTGCTCTTTTTGCATTGTGAGCGGCGTATTTTCGTTAAAGTCAGTCAACACTTTCTGCAATGTATTTATTTTTTCGACGGAAGCGCTCAGTAGACTTCGTGCCATGTTCTGACGCTTCTTCTGGGTAAAAATCAAAAACAATTGTTGCAGTTTTACCATAGTTGTTTTTCAACTATCCAATGTACTTGGAAATAATTGAAGAGAACTTTTCTCTTAGCTCCCAACTCATTCGATGAAGGAGGAAGCCACAATCAATCACATGGACAGTTTTTATGGTTTGTTCTAAATTATTAAGGGGGGTTGACAAATCGTAAAATACCGACTTTTGCATTTTTCTCATCCCAAAGTTATCAAACAGAGAAGTCGGAAATGGAGCCAATTCATATTCAAAGAACTTTCTAAATTCTTCCTATAATTTCCTGTGGAACGAAATTCGGCGAAAAATAGTATCTGGATCGACGGATACCTCCTCCTCATGGATTTTAACAGCACACGTGAAGCTTTTCATTGGGGTTACTCGATTGGATCTCTTGCTTTTCACATGGCCAAAATCACCACCAATGACACTTTTTATACTTGAAACTCGCTAAATGGCTAGATGGCAATTTATTTTATCGCCACCATTTACTCCTGTACTCAGACATTATTAGTGTTTGTTTAATGTAACACTAAGATTGGGTTGAGGTTTCAAAATTGTAATCATAAGCGCAAATATACGTGTGAGTACATTTCGTTTGGTTACATGAGCACTTCAAAAAACCAATTTTCTGAGATTTTTTAGAAAAAATTGGAAAAATGCACTGTTTTGATCTATCATATGTCGCTTATTTTTGATGGAATTTTTAGTCTGCTGTACTCAAACGACGCAGAATTTTAGGATCTATAATTTATAAATTAGAACTGTTTCTGTACAGGGAATGGTTTTTGTGTTATTTGAAAAAAAATGAGAAAAGTCCGAAATTTTTTAGGTTTTTGTGGTGCTACGTCTGAAGTTCACTAGAAAAAATGGGACAAACTTCAAATCCCTTCATTTGGATGAAAACAAAGCGATTAAAGCGATTTCCAGCTTTCCGCGAATTTTTGCATAAAACGGCCCTTTTTTGAGCTAATTTTACTGGACTAAAAATGAAAGTCGTGAATTTTAAATTTTTCAGTTTTAAATTAATGTATTTTAAACAAAATTAATGACAATATAATATTTTTAATGAAATTAATGGAATATGAAAAATTGCTTCGGGAATAATGTTTGGCGATTTATCACTTCCGCCTGGTTAACATATAAACACAGATTTCCTGATTTCTCTATCAGAAACTTCTGCTTTGGCATAGGATTAAGCAAGTAAATTAAATTATGAATAAAAGTGACATGATACAATGTTTAGCATACATTTAAGGGAGACCATACTGGTCGCCAAGGGCGGCTAATATTTTAAGAAGAAACAAAATAAACATTAAATTGTTTTATCAAATTCACTAGTTTGCACTTTCTACCAAGCATATATAAAAAAGATACATTTTCCTTAATCGATGCCAACTCAAAATCACGTATAAGACATGTTTTGGAACAAGGCAAATTGCAGGCATGAAATTATGAGTGATTTTTTAGTTAAACATTGAATGCTTATAAAAGCATGTTTAAAAGAAATCTGTTTTTAATTTATTATTTATTAATGATCTTGCTTATCGGAGACGCGGATTTCAAAGTGCTGGGAAAGGAAAGGGTGTGTATGCAGCGTTTATCTTCTCCTACTTTATACAATCGAAAACCCGACTAGAACCTAACGTTTTCATCCCAATTTTGAGCCTTACATAGAGGGGTGAGGTCTTTCGGACCAGCACTTCTCTTCCACCTCTCCCAGTGAGAAAATTTTCCATATCACCGATTTTCCGTGCACGCATGTGGCAAACACATGTAAGCAACTATAACTCAAGGTATAGTAAAGCAAGCCACCCCCCCCCCTCCCGAAATACTGAATCGATGCTCCTTCACTTTGGTGTTTGGGAAAAAACTATGTTTATAGCATGGTTTGTCATTTGCCCAGTATTGTTACTAAGAAAATCTATTCAGAAAAACATTGGTTAACAAGAATAACAGGAATGATCATCATTAAATTATGATAAAATCATATGTGATTAGTAATCAATAAATTAAATATATTATTATTATCCTTACCATGCTTTTTTTTTCTCCTTCTTTTCTCCAGTAAAAGAACGTTAAAAGATATTTTGATCCCTCGGTGAAAATATATGACATATATTGTCAGTTCTCAATTTACGCTTTTTATCTTTATATAACTGTCACTTTAGATTAAGTTTCAAATCCCAATTTATTTTCCACTAAAGTGTTTTTTATATTTTTCAGCATTACTCGAAATCATCTATCAAACCTGATTATGGCGTTTTTGTTGTCATAAAAAGTGACCAACATTCGATCTGCAAGATGACAAAATAAAAAAAAAAAGTGCAAAAAGAAGCAGAGGAAAAATTGTAAGGTTGTGCAGTTATAGCATAAAAAAAAAAGAATTGCTTTAGTTTCAGACTAGGAAAAAAAAGCGCATTTTTTTGCTGTTACTAGGGTACTTCTCGTCGCTTTTTCATGTTACAATTAGGAGAAAACTTTTTGTAGGATGTTTTTATCCACATAAAAAGAATATTAACCATTGTGGAACACCTTTCTGTGAACACAATGAAAAGAAATTTGATTTGTTGAAATCACTTTATTTTGAAGCTAAGAGACTTTTCCTTTAAATTAGATACATTCAGAACTTTTATTCTCCAAAAGAAAAAAAAATAGCGAAACTTTAATTAATGTTTACTGTGGTAAATAGAACCGTATTGTTTCTTTCCGTTTTCCTTTATTTTTTTTCCCATGTCGAAAAATGTTGCACTTTTTAAAAATGAATGGCAGGACTATTACATTGAAATAGTCTTTAATAGTACATTATTTAGAAAGCTTTTGCGATTATATTGACTACGTATACCCAACAGGTAAAGAACTAAAGCGAGTTTCAATTTTTTAGAACATCATATATATTATATATAACATATATATATATATATATATATAATTTCCAAATTCACAATTGTAAATGGTCATTTCCATTTGTTTTCAATAGTTTTATATGTATGTATATATATATATAATCCATTTCAACATTATCACACTGTTTTGCTAACTCCGTGGTTTTATAAGTAGTTTTATATTTATGATATTTTTTTCAACATGTACAAATCCTTTCTTAGCACTTTTTAAAATCTATTGTGTCAGTGATGTCTTCATTGATTCTTCAGGAGGTAAATGCTTTCGTTAATCCATTTTTTATCTTTGTTATTTTTGGCTTCTTTTTTATGGACTTAGTGTGTACCGTAGCCCAAATTTTGAATTTTTTAGCTTGTTATGGATCATGCAAGGATGAAAGAGTACATATTATTTGCAGAACTTAAGGTAATTTGGGCCTGAATATTCTGCCTTGGTTTCACAAATATTTACTTTTTTCCAATTTTTTTATATGCAGTGTTTACGGTATTTTCAATTTCTCGTCTGACTTGATATGGTGGTATGCTTTAATTTTTTTTATAAAGTATAAAACTTAATATTTAATTTGCATAGTACTTCATTTTAATTTTGCATATTCACAATTGTTAATGATCATTTGTATTTGTTTATAATGGTTATATATATACCGGGTGTCCCAAAAAGGACTGGCTGATTTCAAAATTCAATAACTTGTAAACGGTGACAGATATTTAAAAAATTCTTGCAGGAGGGTTATGCATAAGGTCAAACGTTTTTTTACAGTGATTTTCAATTTTAGTTAGAATTACAAACAATAGATGGCGCTGTAAGCAATAGTCGCTAAATACAGGCTCGATTTTTGGTCCTTTATCTTGTTCCATGCGGAAAAAGGAGATGGAAATGTATTATCCGGGCCACGAAGTACCAAAAATGGAGCCTGAATTTAGTGTCTATTGATCGCAGCGCCATCTATTGTTTGTAATTCGAACTAAAATTGAAAATCACTGTAAAAAAACTTTTGACCTTATGCAAAACCCTCCTGCAAGAACTTTTTAAATATCTGTCACCGTTTACAAGTTATTGAATTTTAAAATCAGTCAGTCCTTTTTGGGACACCCGGTATATATACTATATGTATACATGGGTAGCATAAATAGGTGACTGGAATTTAAAAATTTACATTTCCAAAACACATATTTTACTACATTTCAAAACACATATTTTACTAGGTGATATATGAAAATAAAGAAAATTATTTTTGCCTTCGTCCAACGCTGGATTGGACGTGAGGGTAACGATGATTTATCTTTATTCGTATGGCCACCAAGATCCCCGGATCTTATGCCATGTGATTTCTTTTTGTGCGGTTGCATCAAAGATCTTGTTTACGAACCACCATTGCTTAAAATCACTGAATTATTACCGAATCTTAAAGAAGGTATCAGTGCTGCATGAAGAAACGTTGACAGAGTAAAACTGCAAAATGTATAGAGCAAACTTGATTAGATGTTTGTCTTGTTACGAAAGGTTCATTCGTTGAACATTTGTAGCTGAAAAAAAGTACTTCGAATGTTTTCTTTGGTTTCATATATCACTTAATACAATACATGTATTAGTTTGAAAGTATAAATTTTTAAAATCCGGACATTCATTTATGCTATACTATACATGTAGACAACTTTTATGTCCCATTAAAGAAAATGCAATATAAAATATATTTAATTCGTCTACTATTAAAAGTATACGGCACTTTTCATACAAAATACTTTGCTGTATCAAAATTCAGTAAGCATAGCGAAACAGTCGAAGTTAAATATTTTTTAATGTGGTTATTTTCTCAACCATTTACATGGATTAAGCTTTCCCCCTACTATAAAATGTTTTACGAAAAATTTGCAGCTACAAAACACCTCGCAGTTAGATATAGAATCACAATACATTTATTTATACTGTTGTAGTAATTGTGTGGTTTCATAATAGCATTTTTTGTTAATTAATCTAATTATTATTGTAAATATTTTACGAAAAAAACTCTAAATACCGATTTATTAAATAAGTTTTATTTAAAAATCTATCTAAAAATCAAATTGTTATTATATAAATTGTCTTGGATATTTTCTTATTTTAACGAAGATAATTATTGAAGAGGGGCAAATTTCTGATTTATAATTCGGCACATAAAGGGTTAAACGTGTACGGCGAGGCCATGTATTTGTGTTATATTTTCATACAAAATTAAATTTATTTGCCTTTCTTCTGTTATCAGCTAACCTTCAAAAATTGATTTAAGTACAATCGTTATCCCCGCATAAATATTCTTTATTAATATTTTTAGATAAACGCCGCTTTTTTACAAATTTTTCGTAATCTAAATATCCTAAATTTAATTTAAGCTCTCTGGCGCTCGTATAATCATTAAAAGACCCATAAATTACGTTTTCACATCTGCCTGCCTGTAGAAATTGGTCATTAAGTATCCTTGCTCGTTATACTTCTGTATCTAATAATAGGTTTGCCTTTTTATTTCACTTTTTAACTGATAGCCAAATGTGGTTTCTGTCCTTGCCATGTATCTCGTTCAAATTTTAATATCTCTCTCATTCAAACGAATATTTTGTGATTGGCGTATTGGCTCGGGACAAATGTATTCTTGCTGTTATTAAATTACGCAGATTGAACATTTGTTTTTCAACGGAGAAGTTTACTAAATTATTGCCTGATGAACTTTAACATTAAACGATTATCTTGGATTAATTATTCGCAACGCTTGTGGACTTACGAATACGATCACTTCTCAAAAATTCAACTTAAACCCATTTCATAATAACCCGTCCTCAACTTTATCATAACATGATTTGTATAAAGTTGCAGCCACCGAGATTAATTGCGCATCTAATAATCTAAATGAACTTTAAATCTTTCGTCTCTACATTTATAGCTGAAAACTGTGTCATGTACGCATATTTATACTAAAATTTTACTGTATTGAAGTTTAACACATTGTTTCTTTTATAGAACTAATTGAAATAATAGCAGAAGATATGTATTAAAATGGGACTTTATTGTCGAATAATACATTACAAATAAAAATAAAACAACAATAATGATTTTCCAGCACAAAAATTCCTTCCAAAAGAATTATTTATTTTACGAATGCTTTTTGAAAAATTAGCATGGGCTTCAAAAACATATTTTTTATGATATCCAATTTATCTGACACATATACGGATTTCATGTTATTCTATGACTATTCTCCATATTAACAAAAAATTTGCTAAAACTCGCAGCGCACTAACAAACTATTCGACTCCACGTAACTCGTATAACAAGTAACTCACCGAGCAGAAATAAAATAGGAGCATACAGACATCCGAAGAAAGTGAAATAGAATTTAAAATGAAATCTTTCTCTGCCTCAGTGAATGCAGATCCCGAAGGTCCGAGACAAAAAATGTTAGGAAGCGGGATCAAAGAAAAGTTGCAGTTTTGTTAATTTGTTTTTTATTCAAATATCTATTAGTAATATTCGCATTATTTAACCAACATTACCATTTTAGTTAATTTTTTATTCAAATAACTACCACTACTTTCGAATAGTAATATTTAACCTCCATTAATATGTCATTAAGTAAGACAGTTATTATTATTCCGAAATTGTGGTAGATGAAATATGGTAGCTGTGGAATAAAAAACAAAATCCGCTTACTTGGCAACACTGAAAAGGGAGAAGAAATTCCCATCTTGGTCTATGAATTCGCGTCTTAAGTGAGATTTTTTGCCTCAAGAGACCTAAACTCTATTGCTTAACAACTATTCGCGTATTAAACGTGGCACTTTTGCCTTAGTGTTATGGTGATATTCAAGGAACTGAAATAAACCGCGTATTAAGGGGTTATATACGTTCTGGGTGGCTAAAAAATTACATATTTTGCATTTTTTAACCATTTGGAAAAATGGTTATTGTGCTCGTCAGGGTAGGAAATCAAAAGCATATCTGAGGCTTTTTATTGGTTGAATCCGCATTTTATTCATTTTCTGGTTGGTCTATACATTAATCTGTATTTCCCTTTACTTTCAACAAAGATGGATACTTCTGTTGCCACTATGACAAAAAAGTAATAAAAACTACAAAAAAAAAAATTAATAACTCAGCAACAAATTGAAATACAGCTTTCAAACAAATTGTATTTAAAAGTACATTTTTTCTCTATACGACGATGTAAAAAGTAATATTGTGAGATGGTTAGAAGTTTAAGAATGAAATTTCATTTAAAATGGGTCGTCAGATTTCTTGAAAATCTGACGATGGAAAAGCCTTTTCCCGAACAGCCAATGAAATGCTTGGATAATACGCAAGTTTCAGGTGGATAATACGTAAGTTTTAGGAAATCTGATGGGTCGCAGGCGATTTTTGTCGCTTGCAATTTTTACGTGTAATAACACTATTAATGTTTATTTCATGGCGTACGTAATGTATGATCAAATCCGTGGGATTCTTTATGTCTTAAATTTTAGTCTTTGAAAAAATCATTTTCCAAATGTTCGTTGTAATTTGTTAAATTGCTCTTTTTTTTTTTTTTTTTTTGGAAAGGAGTAAAATTAATTGAAAATTTAATAATTCCACTTTGTTTTTAATTCCTTCAAGTAGGGTGACCACGCCAACAGTTGATCAAATAATGTCTGTGCTACGGGTTTTTTATTATCTTTCCTTCCTTTTAAGTTTTCGAAGTAAACTAACATGATTGCTACAACCCTTAATGAATATCTTGCAATAGACAAAAATGAAATCCACTGAAATTAAATTGCAACAAAATTATAAATAAATGTTTTTTTTTTATTGCTATTTTCCCAGTGGTGGATCAGGAGAATGAAATCAATCGAAAATCGAAAAATTAATCTTTAAAACATCATCCTTGGGTTGTGATTAACAATACTTCTTATAAAACTATTAATTGAAATAAGCAAGATGGAAGTGGATAATTTTAACTTACCGTTATCGTCTCCAAGTAATCAAAAACTTAATGTTTACTTTTTCTAATAAAAAAAAGTTCATAAAATGGCTTCTCTTACAGCGGATAGCTGACAACAATGTGATAAAAGATGCACTAACACTCAAACAAAAATATTATTAGTCCAGTCAAATAATCAGAAAATAGGGCCGATAGATGCAAAGAATCTGCTTAAAATTTTACGTTTTTAAAATATTTATGGGGATGATAATAACAGGAATTAATAGTTTTCCAACAAAATGTGTTGAGGGTAAACTTTGTGGAGCCAAAAAAAGCACGAAATTTTCGGGCTTTTTTCAGATTTTTGCTTATAAATCGAAAACTATAAACCTTTTGTGTGCCATACTTAATTACAAAACGAAAGAAAAATAAATTATCTACAAATTTCATGCTAAAACCCTTTTTTCTAAACCCATTACTAAGCGCGCTATGGATTTTTGAAAATAACACCTTTTTTTCAGCTTCACAAAAAGTGGCCTGTTTTTCGCCTCATATCCTGAAAACTTTCTTTTCGTCACTTACTATGGAAACGAAGTGTACCTATTGATGAATAAGTGAGGAGTAAATCTTTCAAAAAGACATCTGTACTTGCAAGACATGCTGAAGCTGGGAGAAACAATGGACCGTTCCGAATATCGAAAGTTCACAGCCAAAGACCATATCGCCATACGGCGCACAGTAGGACGTTTTGATGATCTAGGTGGACAAAATTCATTTTTCCGATTATCTCAGAATTTGACAAAACAGCGTGTACAGGCAGATGAATGTCTGTATTTTCGAGATTCGTACGAATTTTGCCGCAAAAAATCAGATGTACAGGCAGCTGAATGTCTGTATTTTTGAGATTCGTCGAAAATTTGTCGAAAAAAATCAGAGGTGTCGATTAATTAAGACCGTAAAGAAGCCATTTACGCAGTTGGTTCAAAAGTTGCATTAGCTTCCTCTAAGTTTGAAAGCACGTCGTGACTATTCTGTTTTATCTGAAAGCACGAATTTGCTGATCTGATGTCACAAGTTTGTCTAAGTCAGATTTAACCTATTTTTGTTTGAAAATAGGCGATATTAAACCCGCTTAACTGCTTTTTGTCAAAGGTTGTAATTATGTATGTTCCTTGATGTTGTTTACAAAATTCATCTTGACTTTTAACATATTATTCAGTATTATTCAGCAATAAGCATTTTTTAAAATCAAAGTGTCATTGCTAAAGTATTGAAAAATTAATAAAACTCCTGCAGATATCTGCAGATCATTAAGTTTTTATTAATAAACAAGCATCATATTAACTTGCACTGCATGTATGTATGTTTAGTTCAAATTTAAACCAGATTTATTTATCCGATTGAGCCGAAACAATGAAAACATGTGTAATTTGAATGTCAGTACAATATTATTATAATTTAAAGAACGTAGAAGTTTGTTTAATATACTGTTTCTACAAGGCTTCACAAAAATTTAGATTAAAACTTGCAAGTTAATTTTAAACCAATTTCAGTAATCTGATTGAGCTAAAACTTTGCTCAGGATATGTAGTTCTGATGACAATGCAATATTATTATAATTTATGGAACGTAGCAGTTACGCTTTTTTTACAGGACCACATAAAAGATTAGTTCAAATCTTGCAAGACAATTTTAAACCACTTTCAATTATCTGATTGAGCTGAAACTTTGCTTACATGGATTTTTTCGATGACCCCATATTTCGATGACAATTCTATTAAATTATATTTTGACGAATGTAGAAATTATGCATTTGTTATAGAGCCACAAAAAAGATCGCGGAAAGATTGTTGCTAAAAAGCAGAAATTTTAATTAAATTTGAACAAAATTACTATAGGTTATTGAGATACACAATGACATTTTTTTAATTGAAAACAAAGTGCGTAGTAGTTGTATTTCTTTTATTAGGGACACATAAAAATTTCGGATACATTACCGTCTATATGCAGAAATTTTATTCCAAATTGAATAAAATTTATATAGTTATTTATTCACACAACAACATTTGTTCAACCGAAAATAATTTTGGTAGCATTTATATGTTTTTCAGGGTACCAGAAAACATTAAAGTTTTTTTTTATATGATTTTATTAAAAAAAAATTTTTTTCAGGATGACTACATAAATTTGTGGAGCAATTCTGAGTAGACAAAAATACAAAAAATAAATAAATGTTCACTTACAGGTGTGCATTAAATTGTTTTTATTTAGTTGTAAAATAAATATGTTTAACGCATTATTTCTAATGCCTTATACAGGGTGCTTACTTCCCAGGCTCTTAATTGCCGAACGGTTGCAGCTATAATCCTAAAAGTGGCGTCTAGGTATAGTAAGGTGGCTATGCGCTACCAAATGAGATCGCTTCCAGCTCCACCTGGTGCTAAACAACTGAGTTAGTATTCCTATCTCGAAAACGAGATTCATATTCAGTACGAGATTCATTTAGCATTCATGTTCACAAGGTGTCGTCATTCACTTTTATCCCATATTTCGATCCGTTTTTACGATAGAAACGCTAATGCCGCCATTTTGTACCAAGTGGCATTGTACCCTGCCTCATCTAGAAGCGCATAGCCTCTTTACTATACCTAAACACCACGTCTAAGAATATAGATGCAGTCGTTCGGCAGTTAAGAGGGTGGGAATGGACTTTAGTGGGCACCCTGTATTTTTATTTTAAGACATTGTTGTTAAATAACCAAATATTTATCACTGTTTGAGTATTTTATTAGTGATGCATTATAAAAAACAGTAAAAACTATTTACATTTCAACGAAATAATTTTGTCCACCTAGATCATCAAAACGTCCCACTGTGCGGCGGTCAGATTAGAAATGTTCTGGGATTTGGACTGATATGGCGATTAAACAGACATTAATGAAAGAGATGAGCACCGGAAAACTAACACATGGACGAGAAATGACAGGGAGTATGTTAGCGGTATGGACTCGGGGAATTATTCATATGCAAAATATATACGATGAATAGAGGCATACTGAGAAGTAGGCTTTGAAATTTCTGAATAGCACGTGGATGCCAATGGTTCCCGCATTGATGGAGACAGTAATGACTGAAACAAACTGCGAGATTTGTTGTTAGTGCGCCATCCTTTCCCCAAAAGTGATTACGTAATGTCCACCAGTAGTGGAATTGTTGGAGGGGCTGATATTAACTGCTATTTGGCTGAAGAAATAGGGCAGACAGGAATCAGAAGAATTGTTGGGGATAATTTAATGAGCGTGAAATTCAAGAAAAATGATAAGGTAGTAACTTTGGCTTCTGTTACCAGCAGTTTAGGATTTGGAAACATTACAGTTACTTCTCTTCATTTCATCCACTGACTCTGTTTCAAAGGGCTTGTTTAATAAAGCAGAGTGAAGAAGACGTGCATAATCTACTAACACATGAACTTGCTCCTTATCCTATGTCTCTGTTCTCTGACGAAAGGGTGAGTAAAATCACAAAATCATCGTTCTACAGTGCATTCATCCCCTGAAGCAATATGGAATACATCGGAAAAGATAAATTTCTTGTTGTTCACTGAGGATACCTTCTTCACAAAGTAAGTTGGCCCCGAAATGTTTCTTTCAAATTTATTGTTAAAAGTTATGTTTCTTACCTTTAGAAAAATTTTGGATCACAGGTCACGGTTTAGTTCGATAGGTATCCATCTGAGGGGAACACAATGGAACTAAAACTGCTGAAAGAGTACGCCGATCTAGAATGCACACTTCTACTGAAGTCATAGTTGCAGCAGAAATGTTATACAGAGTCCCTCAGGGCAATGTTCTGGCCAGTGGCAGAAACAAGAACGGCTGCAATTCACTGCATAAAACAGAGTTTCTAAATTACAAAATTCAAGCTGACCAGTCCGAAGAAGATGCCGATGTCATGGTTATTTCAAAGGCCCAAGCTTCTGAAAGTATCGCAATATTTGGAGAAGACACGTGATTATTACGATCTTGGGACATCAACACAAAAATCTGTTTTTCCAAAAACCAGGAAGAGATAACATTAAAACCAAGTGGTTTTCAACCATGTCATCCAAATACGATTACATAAATGTTCTTTTCACTCATGCAATCAGCGAATGCGATACAACAACCGCTCATTTTGGGCAAGGAAAGTCAAAATTTTGTAACACTTTGAAATACATGATCAGCTTCAGGCAATAGTCTGTGCGTTCAATAAACCGGAGTCTACCCATCAAGAAATCATAAATTTTGTGTGAAATCTCGTTATCGCACTATACAGTGGATGCATAGTTGCCGCACACATACTGAAAACCTTGAGGTTCCAGTTATTTGCTAAATCTGCCATAAAAAGCAAAGTTCATATTACAAGGCTGCCAGTACCACGAAAGGCTGTACAATAACCATGATTTTTCCGATGTTACCATGAGGTGCAAGCTTGGTTAGGAAACAATGTCTTTCCTGAAGAATGAGGGTAGGTTCGCAGGTCTGGCGGTCTCTTTCAGCCAGTTCAAATGTGCCAAAACCCAGCACCTGAATCCTTGCTGCATGCTGTCTCGTATCTGTAAAAAGAGGTGTTGCACGGCATGCTCTTCTCAAAAATCAGGACTAAAGAGCTCGGCAATTTGGAAAAACTGTAACAGGGTCAACTGCCAAAATGTGGACGGCATTATTTAGCCAGAAAGCGAGAATGATGAAACTGATGCCAGGGAAACCATGGATCAAACCATCAACGACAATAACTTTCACAACCAGGTTGGTGATGTCGAAAAAAGCTCAAAGAAGATTACAGCTGTTGGAGAATAAGCAAAATTCTCGCCTTCGATATAAACAAGTATAGCTCGTCGTAATATAAACAAGTTACGATAAAGAGGATAAAATGAATGAAAAATAGTATCGAAAGTTGGTTTTTGCGATTCTTCACAAATTTGGTAAAAAAGGTGTCTTCTTAAAAAAGCTGTAGCGCGTTTATTAATGGGTTTAGAAAAATGGTTTTTTATACGATTTGTAGAGAATTTAATGTTTTTCCGTTTTGTAATTAATTATGGTACGCAAATTTTATAGTTTTGTAGTTATAAGCAAAAAACAGAAAAAGTCCGACAATTTCGAGTTTTTTTGGCTCCACCAAGTTTAGCCTTGAAATATTTTGTTGGAAACCATTAATTCCTGTTATTAGCATCCCTTTAAACAGTTTAGAAACGTAAAATTTTCCAATAGAATTTTTGCCTCTATTTCTGACTATTTAACTAAACTATATGTATAGTGCAATGTATAAAACTCATTTCCGCCTGAAATGGCGCAATATTTCAAAAGACTGATTAACTACTGGGAGGTTTGATTAACTACTAGGAGGTTATCAACTATTGGCAGGGTCATCCTATTTAATAATATTTTTTTATGCTAAATTTGATCAGATACGACGTTGGAAACCTGCAGCCGCGTTATTAAAATCTCAGTTTCTTCTTGTAAAATAAAGTTGTAGCTAAGAACCATCGGGTAAAATTTTTGAATTTTTGAAAAATAAGAAAATTGTGCTATTTTGAAAAAATTTCATTATTCGTTTAAATTTTTAAAATTTATACCCATTGGAAAAATATAAAAAAATTGAAATTTTATAAAAATGACTTGATGGCACTTGGACAATTTAATTATACGTAGATGAGCGGAAATTTTATCCAAAGATGTTACAAACTATTTAAGTTATCATGCTACCCATTTTAGAAAAATGTAGTTTCCGTAAAATCGAGTTTAAAGTTTTAGAATTCTATATATTTTGTTTGTGCGCGAGTTCACATTTTTGCTCATATCTTTCTTAATAATTGAGATATTACTGTTAATCTTTTTCTCCATAATTATGCATACTATAAGGATTTCATTTACGCCAATAACAAAAAAACGAATTTTTGAAAGTTGAGAACGTATGTAACCTCTTAATCATGAACGTCTTAACCGAATGCGACTATATATGTTTTATATTATATTTTCTATAAATAGGGGGCTCTGCTCCCTACGAGCTACGCTCGCCAAACCCCGTTCAGACGCTAAAAATCCGTTAATTTGATCGGCTTTAAAAGATTATGGAAGATGGGACTATAATTAAAAAACCAGTGGCGATCTCCATATAAACGGGCTTCCATTTATTTCCTATTCACTGGAAGATCTTAAGGCCAAATCAGTTGCTGTTAATTATGGCTGTAATTTCGTGTTTGATTAAATAAGTTTAGTTAAACGTCTGAAAATTAGCTAATATAAAACGAACTAAGTAAACAGAATCTTTGCTTCCCCGAATTTTTTAATAACGCTATAAGAAAATGATTTTAAATCATACCTTTTATATTTCACGTTGTTTTCACCAACTTTTTTTTTTTTTTTGAAATATTCACCTGAAAATATTTTTATTGTTAGAAAGGAAATATTATTATTTGCGCTGTCTTAGATTTGGAAGCAATAGTTAAAAAGATCATCTCGATATATGAAATAATTCTCTCGTGTACGTGTAAATACATATTTTAATTTAAACTGTTTGGCAATACTATTTGGCTATTTGAAATAGGACGTAATTTCACCCTCATTTACTGCTTTTAACTCATACTAAATAATTAATTATTTTATAGTTTTTTTTTCTTTTTAAATATTGAATTGTATAAACAATTTTTATGACGTAATTTTCAATATTTTCCTGCTTTTAACATGTAATAATTTAATTATAATTTAATAGGGGATTTTCTGTTTATAATAGCCACGTGTAAATAAATTTTCAATTTAATGGAAATATTATTATTTGAGAAGTTTTTCAATTTGGCAACAATTTAAAATAATATGCTTTTCTAAAATCTGTAAAAAGTATCTCTGGAAATACTGAAAATTTGAATTTAAAATGGAAACAAACCCTCAAAAAATGAGTCAAATTAAAAAAATTAATGCAGTCCGCACACTGTGAAGAGTCTGCACGCTGTGAAACTGTCTGCATCAGCGTGTTTATCAAACACTTCTCTATAATACCACCGATTTTCATATTTTTGTATGCAGTAGTTTTCTTAATATTAAAGAAGACACACTTCCGGTGACAAAAAAATTCAAAAACAGCGGCGATGACAGCATTAGCTACTTTTTTTTTTTTTTTTTTTTTTTAGAATAGAGAGAAACTGATGGTTTTAATAAATTACATCAGCTTCTCTCTTCTGATGAAATGTCAGTTAAGCGCTGTTTAAATATTTAAGATCATGGTATTAAAATAGGTATAAAAACATTGAAAACATATTAAATGTCTGTATCATTTTAGTATAAAAGCTTATATAATGTACATAGTATATATGTACATTAATTTCTTAGGTAGTAATAATAATTAAAAATTGAAAATTGCTTTTCATGCTCCCCCCCCCTTTACTTTCGATCGCATAAAAATTTAATTATTAAACGTTTTGAAACACTGAACAAAATTTTTAATCTACATTGCAAAAAAAAAAAAAAAAATACTGCCAGTTTTCCGGTAGGAATCGGAAAAATAGTTGCCCTTATCGTACCGGAAAAATTTCCGACCCAGCTCGGAATAAAATCCGTAAAAATAAGGAAATAGTCAGTAAAACGGTATTTTACGGATTTTATTCCGATTTTAAGGACTTTATTCCAAGCTTGGTTGGAAATTATTCCGGTACGATAAGGGCAACTATTTTTCCGATTCCTACCGGAAAACTGGCATTATTTTTTTTTACACTGTACATAGTTAATAATTAATAAATACCTGTGGTTATTTGTTTTAAAATTAATAAATGTTGAATAATTTTTTTTTTTATAAAAAATATAAAAAATATGCATATACATAAGTGTCTTTGTAGACAGGTGTGTGAGTTTGTAAATGAATAGTAAACTATTTGCATGTATACATTAATAACTTTAAATTTTCATTTGAGAGAAATTCGTTTTCGTATTTGGCCGAAACTCTGATGAGGACGATAATTCGATTTCGGCCTGAAAAACGCGCCTCGTTTGAATACAAATAATTATCCACAAGATAAAACTTTTTATAAGAATGAACAGTTGCTGAACAGGTGAGTAGCATTAAGGGGTTTTCTAGCTGATAACAGCTTAACACCCAGACTAGGAATTGAAATATCTTATGTTATTATGAGCCATTGGGAAAAATTTAAACTGTAGTTGAGAACTTCTAAAGAGAGAAATTTAAATGAATTAAGAAAAAAAAAAAAAGATAAAAAAAGGGAAGAAAATTACAAATTAAATTAAGACTTAAGAGGAATAAAAAAGTGAATTAGAATCTTAAAATGTTAAATAAATAGTCAAACTGTAGTTGAAAAACTACTAGAAGGGTTTCAAAATAGGTAAAAGTTTAGCACTGTTCAGTGATGCTCTCGCAAAGCATGGGCAAGAAAAGCTAGAGGTAGCAAAGTCCACATTAAAAAAAGGGACTAATCAGGGCCATACATTTTTTATATTTTACAATTTTTATGGTCTCTATAGCACTTATAGAGAGATTTTTTTTATTAGAAATAATATAGTAAATGAAAAGAGAAAAATACAGACAGAGGCAATCTTAGCGTGGTGTAACCAGATGTCCATAATCATGGAAAACCGGGAGCGTTTCCGGTGGTGGGGCTCAGAGGCGTCATAATCCGGTAGCTTCGCTACAATTTCGTTAGGAAGATCAGAGATTTTACCGTAGAATTTCTTTGCTAAGTCGTTGATACGCTTACGCAGGGTGGTTGTTTTTAGATCCCTACGGACTGTAGAGTTACGTAAGCAACGGGAAGCGTTATGAACAATACGCAGATGTCTATTATGTAAGTGACTTAAGTTGTCCATAGAAGTCCTGCAGGTGAGCCCCAGACCGGAATAGCATGGGTAATAACTGGGAGAATACATGAGTTGTAAAGAATAAGTTTGTTATGAACTGAAAGTGTTTTACTGTTGATGAGAGGTTTAATAGAATTGAAGGCACATGACACCATTGATTATTTTGGATTTAATAGTTCAAATATAATACTAGTTCCTTCTTTATATTTTAAATTACATTTTATGTTTAAAAAGAAAATAAATATAAATAAAAAATCATAATACACTATACATAGTACTTATTTTTTTATTATTAAGTACATGATAATATTGATAATCGTATAAAAATCAATATTTTATTCTTTACAGAAAATCATCATGCAAAATGCAAGTAAAGTTATATTATAAATTTTGGTCGAACAAACCTCTATAGATTCTGCTTTATCTTGAAATTGGTTACATTTCTTATACTAGGCAAACAACGTAAAAATATGAAACGGGTAAATAACATCTATTACAGTAAAAACATGTCTTCTTGTTTAAAGTATTTTTCCTGAATTAGAAATTTGATATAAAAAAGACAGAATTCAGCAATTTGTACTAAAATAAGATTTCCTATCGTAGCATATCATACAAATTGCAAAGAAATTTGTGATTTTGTTACACTTTTTTTTTTTTTTTTGGTATGTCTTTCTTTTATTTTGCTTATTTTTTTGCATAAGCATAATGCGCGACACATAAATGTCCCCTAACAGCAAGAAGAAAATATACTTTTCTTTAAAACTAGATAATACTGCAAAAGGGCTCCAATTTTTCTGAAAGAATTCGTTTATCAAACTAAAGTAATATTTATTTAAAGTGATAAAATACTTTTAACAAGTCAAAAAATACCATTATTTATTCATATAATTCTTTTATCTTGGTATGACTAATTCATACATATGGATTTCAATCAACAATTGAAATAACTTATGCACATTCAACTATATGAAATAATCTTTTATTTGCTTCATTAAATTAGTTATTAAATTGTTATAAACTCCATCTCAAAGTCTTATGTGGAATTGTATTAGCTTTAAACTGCAAAGTTGAGGACATCGCTTAGGCTTACTGTCAACACTTTAGGTCAATTTTGCATTCACTGATTGTGCAAATTTTGGCGTTACATTGGCATTATTTCCAATAAAACGCCAATATTGTACAATTATTGTCGTTTACAAAAATCCAATTTATTTTACACTTTTTTTTTCTGTGAGTTACTAGGAATTCTGTGAGTTACTTAATTTCATTCTTTGACTTAGTTTCATTTATTAGCTTTAAAATCCATGCATTGAATAGAAGCTCAGATAATTCGTAACATAATCTACCCTACATAAAAGTACATAACAAATACATAAAAGTAAGTCAACAAGTTTGTAGCAATTGCGATAAGTTTGAATCTATGAAGCATTTGTTGGTAAGAACACCGGTTAAATGTACATTTTAAAGCTGATACATTATTTGCACGTCGTTGCAGTGGTAAGCCAGTTGTGAATTATCATAGATTAGCTGCAAAGCAACCCATTGCGTTGCCTTTAAACAGATGAAATATATCAATTATTTCACGGGAAAAGGAAACTAGTTCAAAGTTTCTTGCTCTAACAATTCCAAATAAATTGTAATTTAGAAGGTTTGTAGAAAGTTTTCTGCTCATTTCACTTTTGTTTTTAAATTTTGAGTTTTTTAAAAGCCGTTCTGAGGGAACATGCGAAATTTCCAAGTTTTTAGATCCAGCAATACCACAGAAATTGGAATTTTAGAATGTTTTTTGTTCCTGCACACATTTTCATTTCGATTTTTTTTTATATTGCTCTGTTACGAGTATTTACGTTTTTAAAGTAACAGGCATATTAAGTTTCAAGTTTCCAGTCGTAACAGTTCCAAATTACAGTCGTGTGCAAAAGTTTAAGACCAGCAGCCGAATTTTGACATTTTAACAGAAAGCATCATTAACGCCGAATATTACGCCATCTTATGGGTCGATTGCGCCAGACTCGTTCGCCTGCTATAAATAACTTCTCCCGTCTCATTTCTCGCCAGTTGTTTTGTGGATTTAACCGTAGATGGTGCTGTTTTTTAATCTTTGTAATGGGTAAAAAACGCCAGTTTCAGTTGCAAAAAGGGCAGAAATAGTTGCCCTGCATAAAGTTGGCTTTTCTTAACGTGAAATAGCTAAGAGTGTACATGTGAGCAAGACTGCTGCTCACCAAGCTGTCAGTAAATTTAACATTTCGAGAAATTGCACTGACCTGAAGAGAAGCGGTCCACCAAGAAAAATAGTTCTCGTGATGATCATGTGATTCGAAGGATGGCAATATGATCTCCAACAGCCTCCTGCAAGAAGGGTAAACATACTATGGCTGCAAAGGGCACCGACGTCAGTTTGAGCACTATTTCAAGACATTTGACCAAAGATTTTGATTTATTATACAACAAAACTGCTAGGAAATCACATGATCATTACGAGCATTGGTTTTTTTGGCCGACCGCTTCTCTTCAGGTCAGTATACTTTCCCAGAGATATTAAATTTATTGACAGCTTTATCAATAGCAATCTTGCTCACATGTACCCTCTTAGCTATTTTACGTTCAGAAAAGCCAACTTTATGCAGGGCAGCTATTTCTGCCCTTTTTGCAACTGAAAGTGACGTTTTTTTACCCATTACAAAGATTTAAAAACAGCACCGCCTACGGTTAAATCCGCAAAACAACTGGTGAGGAATGAGACGGGGGAAATTGTTTATAGCAGGCGAACGAGTCTGATGCCATTGACACATAAGATGGCGTAATATTAGGCGTTAATGATGCTTTCTGTTAAAATGCCAAAACTCGGCTGCCGGTCTTAAACTTTTGCACACGACTGTAATTATAATGTAGAACGTTTTTAGAACATTTTCACCCTAAAAGTAACTATTATGCAAAACCAACCCGAAAATTTTATAAGAGAAATTTGCCTAATATCGTTGAATCAATTCTCCGAACTCTAAATAAATAGCGAATTTTTTGCACAATTTTTATTTTTAAATAGATATGATAATTGCCGACACACATCAGTAAATATGATTTTTGTTTTCATTTTTAAGTATTTTTTTTATTTATCATTCGCAATAACTCCTGTTAATGTAATTTAAAAATATTTTCGAATTTTAAGTCTTTCGTTTAATATTTCTTTAATTTGAGATGAGTAGCTAGTTAATAAGATTAAAATTATACGAAATAATAGTTAATTGCTCCATATTATATATTTAGAATAGTAGGAAATTTTAATTGAATTACTTTTTTCGAAAAACACATTACAGTAGTTTAGATAGTTTCAAAAAGCAATTTCATTCATAGCAGTTTTCTTCCTTTGTTTAATTGTTTAACTTAATTAAATTTATCTTATTGATTATATGACTAGGATTGGAATATGAATAATAGAAGAAATGCCGTAATAATATATTAGTTTGTAATTATTCGACAAAAGTTGAATTACAATTAATTTAGATTTGAAAAGGAATTAAGAAGCAATTTACGAGAATGGACATGGTACTTTTTTTTTAATTTTAAAATAAATTTATAATTGTTTCCCACAAACGGAAATTGTCCATGAAATTTTGGTCCAACCATATTAGAATATTGTTTCAGACAGAGTCTGAACAAACTAAAACATTGTGTCTTGGCTTTGAACCCCTTGAATTTGGCGCCCGAAATCGGAGATTACTTGTATAGTTTTGGGATGTAAAAATTTTAAGCAGGTGCTAAAAATATAGAGTACAAAATAGTTTGGAATGATGATCATTATAATAACCATGGAGTCTCTGGTACCAGAGATTCCATGGGTGATTACATTACTAATTTCTTGAATGCGGTGAAGCTTTTGTAGCGCAAGTGTGGTAAACCTCCGTTCCAATAGGCCGTTAATTACCACTATTTCCGCATAGTAATCTTAACTTTTCCAGGAAATGAATAATCTGTACCACATTAAAGGATGTAATATAATGAAATAGGGGGAGGACCGCTAAAGTGTCCAGTGAGGGCAAAGTAGCCATTTGAGTTTTTACTACAGTGCACCTGAAAAACAGGAACTGTGCGAAACAGTCATCACAGATGCCAGTAGTTATAATGAACTACTAAATGCCGACTAATATAATAAAAAAGATGTTACAAGTTGAAAATATACAATTTATTTAAAACTTCTTAGTATTTCCAAACCTTCCAGGCTCATCAACAGAGAATATCTTAATAACTAAATGTTGTTTATTTATACAAATACGCCATTTTGTTTTGAAAATGAGATAGCCAATGATTACTAGAGTTGAAAGTAGAAGTAGCAGTAGCAATTTCTTGGATTGAATTTAATTAGAGGAAATATATATTATTATTATTAATTACAGTTCCATTTATTTTATGACATCACTTTGTTTCTCATACGTCACTTTCCATGGGTAGAAGAAAATATTTAACTTCTGTACTTTAAATTTTAATACGTCACTTTGCTTAGGTTTTCAGGATTCCTTTTCAGGATATTGAACCACAAACTGGGGATATTGTACGATAGGGCGTCGTTACATACTTGATTGCTTTTAGACGTTACAAGTTTAAAATATACATTTTATTTAAAACTTCTTAGTACTTTCAAACCTTCCAGGATCATCATCAGAGAATATCTTAATATTTGTAACAAAATACTACTTAAAAGTATTTTCTTTGAAAGAAAAAAGACAGGCCCGGGCAATAACTTCTGTAGAGAAAGGCTTATTCTCTACATTTAAAATCTGCACGCCTGCTGGGGGAAGGGGGCACTTGCATTCCTCCATTCGTCATATTGATACTCATTACTGTTTACTTTATCTTGTAACGATTTAATACTCAAAATATTACAAAACATAATACATATTCTTAATGTGTGTTAACTTTAGCTTGTGTTGGTCAAATATACATCCTGAATCAATGTGATTTGTTCATTTACCTATGCTGGTCACTTTGCTAGGGTAGGCAGGCAAAGTGGCCGTTTTGTAATTTTTCTTTTAAAGGAACGTGTACACTTTAAAATAATTTTTTTTAAAGTAAAATAACAATTGAAAGTGAAATTATTATAGTAACTATTGGTATTTGTTCCTAGAATTTTACTGAATAAAAAGTTACCATAAAAAATGCATCAAACCTTAGAGTGGCCATTTCACACTTCCTTCCCCTACCTCTGCGAAACAGCTGATGAGTAATACGAATACATACGATTATAGATCAATTGAAAATTCGGTTTCCCTTTCCTCCCAAAATGTGAGTTGCGCCGAAAACTCGTTTTCGGCAAAAATGTTGCCAACATTTCAGCTTAACCGAAACTATCTATATTCCAGAAATCTCAATTTTCTTCCTTTGGAAATTTTCGACCCTTTGATTATACATAAATAAATGATATATAAATTTTAAACCCTTTGATTTGAGATGTATTGGCTCAAATGAGACACTCTTTAATCATCAGTCATGACAGACTCGAGACGAGAGTAAAAATAATTATGCAAGCAATGCATATATGACTCAACTTTGAAGATACTTTTCACGCGCTCGGGAAAAACTGCAGACTTAACAGTAATAGAAAAAATTTAGTTTGAAATAGCAAAAGTATTTCTAATGCTCCTTGAGAATATTCTATCATTCTGTATCATTTATGAATTAATTACATTAAATTTTATATGAAAATAAAAAGTTCCATAAATAATCACTTTAATAATATCCGTATATTTTAATTTTAAAATGGCGGACGTCTTTCTCTTACCTTAAAAAGCGTCGTAGACAAGACTGTTCCGATTGGCTGATTAGTAATACCCATACCTCACTCCTACTTAGAGTAAGTAGTCTCTCTTTCAGAGGAGTGACTATTCACTCTTGAAAAGGGGTGCGTTTTAGTACCAAATCACAGTAATTTCCAAAGTTACATTATGAGATGGAGTTTTTGAAAATTTAGAAGTGACATATTTTGCTGTTTTTCAGTACTTTACTCCGTATATTGGTAAACTGAAGGACCAAAAAACGGGGTCGAAACGTTGGGGCCGAAATATCCTGCTTCGAACGGGTCAGCGTATGCAGTTTAAAAATTAATTTTTAAAATAAAAGAATGAGGTTTACTGTAATTTTTAATCACTTAAAAATTGCTGAATTTATTTTTCAATAGGTATTAGATACGAAATTTTTTGTTAAGCTATGAACAACAATATGAAATAATAAATAATGTAGTATTATAATAATCAAGGAAAATGCATTAATTAATGCTTGCTTTCTTTTTAATATTTATTACTTATACAAAATTATTCCGAACTTATTCACGGATTTTTTTTTACAGCATTCAAATTAACTGTACGCATGAAAAATTAGTTATTAACGCATGTAACACACTTGTTCAAAAAATTTGATAACATTTGCTTATGATAAGGAAACTATACCATTAATATTCTTAAAGATATGCTTAAATTATGTTTAATGTCGATTTTAGACATTGTGCACTTGTGAAATATTCATTGACATATTTTAAAAAAAATTAACATATTATTAACATGTAGGAATACATTTTCACAATATAGTAATCCAGTAAAATCAATTAAAAGTGGTTCATTATAGTATAAGGCAATATCACTACTTTGCGTTGATAATGGCACAACTAAAAACAATAAATGATAAATAAATTTACAGACAATAACATTTTAAGTGACTTTTTGAATGTATTATATCCTTTCCTTATAAGTTGTTGAATGTAATTACTCTTTTTAAGATATAATATTTAGGGATTGCACTATGTGCAAATTACTTAAAAGATATCAAAATGTTTAAAAATGTGTTAAATTACTTTAATACTTCTTAGTACTTTCAACTATATGCATAGCCTTTGTCAGAGAATACAAAAATAAAAAATACTGATATCAAAGTATAACAGTGATAATACATAGTGTAATTTTAAATTTAACTTTTTAAAGATGAATTTAGCATTCTATTTATTTATTTGACATATTTAATGATTAGAAATACTGTATCTACAATTCGTTTTGATCAATAAAATTATATTTAAAAAAATTGGAGTTATGCCGCTGTCAACGCAAAACAGATATCGGGCATTCTCTCAATCTTTTGACTTTCATGTCCCTGAATAATAATTTTTTATTTAATACACTTTTTTGTGTCTTTTTTTACTTCATATACTGGGGAACATCCCATTGCATGATTGCATAACAATATTAACGAGATAAATAAGTTTTGGACGATGTTGGGGGTCCAAATAGGAAAACTCCTCTACCGTTCCGTGTCCCTGATGCTGATTTTTAAGTTTGGAGCTGTCTCTATAAAATTGTTTCAATAAAAATAATTTGATGTAATTTTTTTCTGAAACTGGAACTATTGTTTTATATAAATATGTAGCAAAAAAATAACCTGCACACATTTTTACGGTTGATATTATTTTTTGAACTCTGTCCTTGGGTTTTTTATCCTTACCGCCCTTCTTGCTAAACTTATACAGAAAATCACTTCAGATGCAGCCACAGAATTTTTTTCAAGTTTTTTCTCATGCAGAAGTGTGCTAGAGAAAGAATGTCTAAAATTCTTTGACAGGAAATTTACCGCAGAATTTAAATCAGCATTTAAATATCAATTTCAAGATTGTGCCTTTATTGGTAGTCTTACCGTCCCCAAGGTTTATTCCTGCACTTTTCGAGGTAAATTAAAAAAAAAAATGTAATTTAATCCAATGTTAACAACTGTTTCTAAAAATCAATGAACATTGTGGCTATCACTTAGTCTTAACATGATTTTCCTAAAAATAGGTGGTAATTTTCCTTACCGTACCATCCTTACCGTCCCTTTTTTCCTATACTATCCCCTTTTTATACCTTATCGTCCCTTCTTTAACACCCCTTTAAGACAATGTTATACAAAAATTCTATATTAAACATACTACATTTTTATTATTTTTTATTTGAATGCCCTGTGGGTACTATGCCAATTCATTATAAGTAAAAATTTAGAAGAAAATAAAAAGTCATTGGGGTAAAATGGTAAGAAAAATTAAACTCGCAAGTTTAATTTAAACCCCAGTTAAATGAAAAAATTTTCGCTGCTGACCATTTTATTCTTTATTTTGAATCATTGAGGCATTCGTCTGCCAGATTAAAATGTTATTTTAACAAGTTTAATTTCGCCAGATTTCCTTTCCCAAAAGTCAAAAGATTGTGAGAATGCCCCAAATATGTAGCAAAACTGTGCTGCAAATGTTTTCAGAAATGTGCATAAAGTGTACTTTTACCATTTCAAAAATCAAGAAATTAGACAGCCGCAAGCTTTAAGTAAGCTTTAAGATAATTATTTTAAAAAAATAATAATAATAAAAAAAAATATTTTTGGATAAAGTAATTTCCATCTAATCAATATTTAATATATATATTTTTTAGTTTCGTTAAACAACAGTTATTAATATTAATCAGCAAGTTCATTGTGTCTTACAATCACATAAAAAATAGTCATTTACTGAAACTTATATAATTACAATGCTAGAAATATTTTAATTGAATTATCTTTCTGATTGAAAATATCATTAGAAGAGTTTTGAAAGTTTCGTTTTCTCCTCCTTTACAATTATTTAACTTCGTTAAATCCAACTAATTCAATAAGAAGAGAGACAAGAGTATGAATAATAGAAAAATGATTTTCGCCCTAATTATAAGACAAATATTGAATTACAAAAAATATGGGTTAACGGAAATTGAAAAGTAATTTATGGAAATGGAGAAAATGGATTTTTGTTCAAATTTAACAGAATAAGATAATCCATTCTGATAAACAGCAAATATTTAACAATTCAATTTTCAAAACAAAACGAAATGGCTCTTTGTTAGATTTAATAATTTCATTTAAGTAAGTTTTAATTAGATTCTTTTTTTGCCGGACTGCCAAGAAGGGTTATGTGTTTTATGCGTATCCGGGTATGTGGATTTCTTTATACCCTGCAAACATCCCAACGGCTAGATGGATATTAATGAGTGAGGTCTCTGTAGATTCGTCTTAACCGTCCGATGGTTATAGGCTAGATTTTGTTTTGAGTGGCATAACATTGGATAGTTCTTTCAAAATGAAGACGATGTTTCATTGACTATTTTACAGTCAAAAGCTCCGTTTAAATATTACGCAACCTGAAAGTTGTGTAAGTAGGATCTCTAACTTTACTGCAACTCGACCCATCATAGACATCTATAGACCTCATCAAAACAGTGTTTATAAATAGGAACTACCAATTAAACACAACTTTAAAGTCATCAATACAAGTAAAAAAAATAAAATATAGGTAAATAATATTAAAAATAGTTTCACATTGATGAGAAATAATTAATTAGTTCGTTTTTACGCAGTCGGGTTTTTTTTATTTTTAAATCTAAGAATTATTATTTTCTTGCAGACTTTCCATTGTATAATGAACTTCCTCGTCCAAAAATCTCTTTTAAGATTCTTCCCGCTGTTTACTGTTGAAGATCAAGCTCATCGAACACTTCTTTATAATATTAGTTTTTCTCACATATGTCCTGCCAATTCTTCTTCGTTCCTCTTATTTTCGTCATCTGTAGGTCTGCATTTAATATATTTTTTGTAGACAATTATTTGTCCATATTTCCATATGCCCGTAGCTTCTACAGTTCCTGTCCTATTTAAACCACAACTTTTCGAGGAGTTTTAAGTTATCCTTGATTTATGCCAAATTTTCGAGAGAAATTGCATCGACACCGACTGCAATAGTGATAAAAAACTAGTTAGATGTGCCAATCCCAAAGCTTTCTTCTATTTCATATATTTTAATATTTCAAAATGTTGTTACAAATGTCAATATTTCATTTTTATTAGTATTTTTATTAGTACTATGCATAACTTCATACACTTTTCGATGGTACATTATTGAAAATTGCACAAAAATCGCTATTACAACGGCCCTTTCCGGTGATAGCTATTACAGCGCTCCCTTCCGGCGGAATTTTTCCAAATTCAGGGAGGACCTTCTTGGCATGGACAAACAGATACACAAAAAATTTGGTTCAGTTCTATGCATAACTTCATACACTTTTTGATGGTACAATATTCAAAATGGCACAAAACTCCCTATTACAGAGCCCACTTCTGGCGGATTTTTTCGAGATTAAGGAATGACCTGCTTTCCATAGCCAAAAACTTAAAAAAAAAAATTGGTTTAGTTCTATGCATAACTTCATACACTTTTTAATGGTACAATGGCGACACACGGACATACGGACAAACGGACACATGGACAGACGGACAAACGGACACACAGAGATTTTCTATAAACATGTTTTTTGGGGATTTCTGTCAGAAAAAACGAGTAAATCCGTTGAAAACCGGAAGTCGAAAAAAATTTCGATTACAGTACTTTCTTATAATGAAGATAGAAGAAAGTAATAAGTGAAAGTTTTTACCTTCAACTCATGAAAAATTGTGCATATGATCAATTTCTCCTTCGATAACGCAATCAGAGATAAGGGTTTTGAAATACATCACGACGAAATCTCACTAGGATACACTGAAGTGGAAACTCCAGCAAGAACGTATATTAATTAAATCAGTAAGAGAAAAAAGATAGCTGTAGATTATAAAACATAATTTATAACCCAACAGCACCTTGAAAAGGAGATAACAAGAACAAGTGAACTTTTCGCAGCATACTAACCCATAACAGTTTATTTGCGGCAATGAAAGAGCGGTACTGTATAACAAATAACGTGTTTTTCAAGCAACTTTTTGCAACAACAGTTACATCTCTTCGCTCTGTACGCGGGGAATTTGGATGAAAATTGGGACAAAATTTTGTTTCTTGAAAAAATGTCAGAGTTTGATAGCAACTTAATACATCGATTTCAGTTGCTTGTATTATGCTTCATACGTCAGTTACATCTCTTTTTTCGGTCTGCACGCGAAGAATTGGAGAGAAAATTGGCACAAAATTTTGTTTCTTGAAAAAATGTCAGAGTTTGATAGCAACTTAATACATCGATTTCAATAGCTTGTATTATGCTTCATACGTCAGTTACATCTGTTTTGTCGGTCTGCATGCGAAGAATTTGGAGTGAAAATTGGCCCAAAATTTTGTTTCTTGAAAAGATGTCAGGGTTTGATAGCAACTTAATACACCAATTTCAATAGCTTGTATTATGCTTTATACATCAGTTACATCTCTATTTCCGTTGTGTACGCGGAGAATTTGGAGTCGAAATTGGCACAAATTTTGTTTTTCTTGAAAAAAATATCAGGATCTGATAGCAACTTAATACATCGATTTCAGTAGCTTGTATTATGCTTCATACATTAGTTACATCTCTTTTTTTCGATGTTTACGCGGAGAATTTGGAATCGAAGTTGGCACATTTTTTTTTCTTGAAAAAAATGTCAGGATGTGATAGCAACTTAATACATCGATTTCAGTAGCTTATATTATGCTTCATGCATTAGTTACATCTCATTTTTCGATGTGTACGCGGAGAATTTGGAATCAAAGTTGGCACATTTTTTTTTTCTTGAAAAAATGTCGGGGTCTGATACCAACTTAATACATCAATTACGAGAGCTTGTATTCTGTTTCATTTTACTTCGGTGATTAGGCAGATTTTTTTTCTTGTATTTCAGTTATTCCGAGCACTGACATTCTTTCTGCTTCTCACCAAATACTTTTAAGCAGAAATAAGTTTATTTGTAATGTCAGCATCTAAAGTCCATATCACTGTACCACAATAAATAATGTTTTGCACGATTCCTATGTATATTTGTTTGTTTGTTTTGTAAAGGATATCACTGCTTTATTGTTACAATTGCAAAATTATTGTTTTTCTATCAACAATTTTTCTTCAGTATTGATTTGCCTTAAACCGTGCTAATTAATAATAGATAGCAGCTATTTACATCCCTCCACAATATTAAATTTTAAATCAGGCGTTGGCAACTTACGGCATGCATGACAAATTTGCCACGTTGACGTATTTTCAGTGAATAGAGGCTGAATTTAACTATTTGTTATTTTCTTTAAATTTTCATCTGAGATTTTCCGTTATTTTGATTAACCCCTTCGAGACCGGCGACTTTTACACAAATTTTATTCGGTTGATATCACTTTAAAAAAAAAAAGAGTTATCTTTATTTATATAATCATGAAAATGTTCTAATTAAATAAAGCAAATATTAATTTTCTTATCGTCGGTACCATGCCAAACTATCCAATGTGAAAACAGTGTTGCCAGTGGGCTACTTTTTTAAAATTCTGATTACTTGATTGGCACCCCTTTTTCGAAATTCGGCTTATTTAACCTTATTTAATAACATATTAATTAAGGCGGAAACAAAGGAAATTTTACCATTTTGGAAAAGTGGTGCCAATTAAGAAATCTGAATTTAAAAAAAGTACCCCACTGGCAACACTGTCTTCATAATGAGTAGTATGAAACAAAAAAAAGTGGACTGACGCAAGACTGACGCAAACATGGTCCCGAATGTGTTAACAATGAAACAATTATTTTTGTTTTTATTCATCGCATTGTTTTTGTAATTTAAACTATTTTGTATTAATGTAATTTTCTTCAATTAACAAACTTTTCCAATCTGCTGTTAATTATACATAATTAATTGTAAGTATATAACTATGTTTTATAATTATTTTTACAGTAACTTACTTACAAGGGAACCACTTTTGGTGCTGCTCGCACCTAGTATCGAGACCTGGTGCATTTTGTAGCTCTATACATAAAAGTTAAAGAACCGATAAAATTTCTCAGTTAAAATCATATTTTATCTACTTTTTATACTTTTAATTTTTTATTATTACATTTTTATTTGTTTATTTCACGCCAAAAGTGAGTTAAGTCGTCACATATGGCGCTACAATTTTTTCCGCCCGCTTTATCCGAGGAGTGAATGTACAGTATTAGAATTATATCAGATTGCAATTTGTTTGATAATAATTCATAGCATAGAAACAAGAATTTGGTTTGTTCTTTTTTTCCATGCAGACGATAAATATATAAATAGTAAATACATTTCAATAAAAGCTTTCACGATCATTGAAAACTATTTGTTTTAATGAAATACGAAATAAGCAAACTATTTTCTTTTGAAATCAAATGGAATAAAGTTTCGAATGTTTAAAATGAAATATTGCTGTATTAAATGGTCTTTTGGTAAAAGTAATCATAAAGTGAATTAATATTTTTACATAATTTAGAAAAATTACTGTGTCTAATTAGGTCGGACATTACTATTTCTAGTGAAGTTCCCCTCCTCACACAAGAGGCCGAATATTTAAAAGTATTAGGCCGAAGCGGAATATTCGGTTTACATGCCGAACCACCGAATACCGAATTAGTTCAGAGTCAGAAACAGACATATTTGGGGTGTTACGAGTGTCGCCAGTGTAACAAGCATGGAACAATGACTGGACAGTTTATGTCAAGATCCAATTTATGAGTAAATTTATTGTATGTAATAAAGTTAGCCTACACACATCACGATCACGTGAATACAGCTATTATGGGGGGGGGTGCGACGTAAGGAGGAAACCTGGGTAGAAAGCGCCCATCCCTCCAAGAAAGTCTTGGCGAATAAGCGAAGATGAGAGGGCGCGTGTCTCAGGGGTGTTTGAGGGCTGTGGACCCTGATAGCGGTCGACGGGCCCCTACACCTAATTATCCAAAAAATGTATGTAGAAAGAATCCTCTCAAGAACAGTATTAAAAAAAGAATATGTATTAGCAGTATGAGGTAGTTGATATGAATTTTTCGATCGTACATGACCGTAGTAGGAGTGTGGCCTCCGCCCTTAAGCGTCTCGGAGTTGCTCGAGCTTTTAGCCGACCGAAATAGTATTTCTTCTGCCAGCCTGGATCGCTGTAGATCCAAGGTTCATAGACCGGGTCAGCTAGTTTTAATAGCTTTGAACGCGTCGTTAGCTCGATTTAGAGCGCTAGCGTCGTGAATTAGCATCGAATATACGTAGATTAGTATTGTGCGGAAGGATGTGACCATATACTGACTTTATATTCAAGTGCCCTTGTCTGTAACCATATGGAGTGGTATACCTGCTGCCAATGAGATGGGTAAAGGTATTTCCTATTTCTTATAATTTGTTCCAAATGTATATTGAATATGTATACGTGTAGTATAAGTAGGGCAATGTATGCTCAATGGCAGTCAAGTGTCAATTATAGTATTATGAATAGTAAACCAATATGTATTTTCATAATTAAAGTAACATGTCTGTTTCCACTCGATTTGGAGCGAGCGTGTCGTATGACACACCCTTTTTAAATTGTAAATATTTCTGTAATAAAAATATCAGTTGTTAATTTTGAGTATTTACTTTACAACTATGAGTCGTGTTTAATTTTATTAATGTTTTGAGTTTTACTTCAGATAATATTGGGTTAATTAGTAAGGATTATCAATGATAAAATTTTATATTCTCAATTTAGTTGGTCGGTCATTTCTCGACCGAGAATACACCTGGTGTGTATGGTCTATACGCTAACTTCATCTTCAAAAATTACGCAACGCTTTGGGGTAAGTTTGAGGCAGTTGCCTCCTTCCTTAATTGGGAATTCATTTATCTCAGAAGTTAGTCAGGACCCGTAAAGATCACATTTTATCATGTACTTAATTATATTAGTTTTTTATTTAACTCTATGAATATTTCAGGTTATGAGTGATTAGGACTTGCTGCTCTTAATTCACTCTTGGTAATTGGGTATTGAGTCTCCCCTTCCCCTCCGTTCTTTTACTTCCCCATCACCCCTTAATTAATTTACATTCCAGGGACCTTTCCCCGGGTCCCTCATTTATATGTCTGGGTAGATTTACTTTAGCTAGGTGGTGTATTTTAAGGAGCCCAGATCTGCCCAGCAGTATCAGTCGTACTGCAATCGCAAAAAGAAATAGTTATTACACAAATCTGTGTTATGTAATTCTCTATTATGTAATCTTATTATGATTTTTACTGAAAAACTCATTAAAGTACGTTTAGAAAATTTCAAAAGATACTTTTATTTTAGCAGATTTTCCCTTTCTTTTGAATTATTTGGCATAATTAAATTTAGCTAATTCGATATAAGACTACGAAGAAAATATAATAGAAGAAGGATTTTGCTTCTATTTTTGCTCGTAACTACATGAGAAAAAGCTGAAAACAAATAATATGGGTTTCACGGGAAATAAAAAGTAATTTATGGAAATGGAGAAAATGAGACTTTGTTCAAATATTAAAAGAAAGACAAGATAATTGTTTTGCACGAAAGGTGAAGTGCGTGCATTTTAAGATTTAATTTGCGAAATCAAAAAAAGAGGGATGATGTTATTTTTAAATAAAGACTCACGATTTTTTTCTTTATACACTTTATTACTTACATTCACAATTTATTATTGCATTCTAAACATCTATTTTCAATAATATTTTATGAATTATGTCGACGAAAACATTAATATTTATTTCCTTGTCACTTATTTCTCGTATTTTATTTCTACAGTGCTTATTCATAGATATTCATTTTATAGATATTATTTGTGTTTTAGTTATGTTTAACAAGTGCTGTCAATATTAAGAGTTTAAAGGGACCTCATTCCCTTTTAAACTTAAAAAAAATATTTTTTCTTGTTTTTCATATTTTTTACTTTTTATACAATTCTGAATAGAACAAAGTAAATTTCATCAACAAATTCAAATTATAACTGGGTTAATTTGATATTTGTAGAATACCATTTAACCCTTTATGTACTGAATTATGAATTCATGAAAATTTTATCTTCTAAAGCATTTTTCGTAAATTTTTGGAACTACATTCGAAGATTTATATAATCATTTAATAAGTTTTAGAAGGATTTAGAAGGATTCATTAAATTTGAATTTATAGGGATTTTGTGTAATATTTATAACCGCACTCAAATCAGTTATTTTAAATATTTTTCTTAGTATTTTGTAGAATTAGAAAATGTACAAATATAATGTTCTTACACTAGAAACATAGAAATATTTTCGAATTGAAAAATCCCCCCCCCCCTTTCCAATGCCAAGAAAACTGAAAAGATGCAAAGGCAAAATAAATCATCCTTTTAAAAATATATTTTTTTTTTTGTTTTGTGTAACCAGTTATGCTTTTGAAACACAATAAAGTAATGCATCTATAACTCACTCTAAACTGCATTACTACTGATCGGTGTATTAAATGAATTTTATGACAAGTTATTTTAATGGCACTTATAAGTACCGTCCGTACATAGGGGTTAAGATTAAGGGGATGTTCTACTTCTTTGGGTAAAATCTTTCGATTTCTTCTTCTTCTTTTTTTTTTTTTTTTTTTTTTGCAGCCTTTAAGGGTGAAACAGCACCGAAAACTGGCGAAAAATCACAATTAAATAATAAAGTTTTATGTGAATCACCATAAAGCAAAAGAACATATAGGACGCGTTTCAGATTTAAATTTAAAAAGCTCGTCATCAGCAGAAGTAAACACGTGTTTGTAAGGGGTCTAAGTCACAGATGAACAGTAAGAGCAGAGAGGAAAGTTTACAAAGATTGCGACAGGTGGCGCTAGCTGAAAGGAAAACACGAATCACAGAGGAACATAGACAGCAGAGGAAAGCGTTCCCAAAATGATATAAAAAATTATCAGAAAAGGAGAGAGTAAAGGGGAAAAAAGACAAATTTTAAAAAAGCACAAATAAATAAAATAAAATAAGTAAATTACAAAATAAAACTAAAAGAGAAAACGCTTGAACAGAATAAGAAATATTATATATATATATATATATATATGTATATTAAAATGAAAAGAGTTAAGGAAAAGGGGAAAATAATTGTAAAAGTAATTTCCAAGCTGAAGAGAGAAAAGGATATGATGAAAGATCATTGGCAAGTTTATCGGAATTTTTAAAAATAAAAAATACTTCCTAAAAATCAAAGTGAGTGAGAGAGACAAGAGAGGAAATAATTCTGGGCGTCGAAAAATTGAAACAGTGACTTGAAGTTCAACAGTGAGAGGCAATCGAAGATTTTGAAATTTCTTGATTTCATGTATACCGCTGAAGATCGCTTAGTATAAATTTTAATCCTCTCTTAGTTTGATCAATATTACCTACATTACAAGAAAAGGGTTAAAATAAACATCCCGACGGTTCTCAGTAGGAATAGGATCTTTCAGAGAAGATAATTTTATTTTATTAACCGGTTTAAGATAACTTTAAAATTGAAGCGTGAAAGGATATTGAAAATTTTAAAACAGAGAGAAGAAAAAAATTATACAATGATAGAGTTAAAATTAGGAGGATTATCTGAGTCAGAAAGAAGACGTTTAGGATTATTAAATTTATTCAGAGCTTTATCGATCAAATGGGATTAATCACGTGCAAGGGCAAGAGATTTGAGATATTTAATTTGATTATTCAGAGTAGAATATTCAGAACAAATGCGTAGCGCCATAAAAGCAAAAGTATAAAAGGATGAAATTTTTGTTGAGGAGAATGGTTTAAAAGAGCAAGATGAGTGAGAGATACAGCGAAAGGTTTTCTAGAAACAGAGTTAGAAAAACGAGCTGGGTGTTTCGAAACCAAGATAGCAAAGAAAGGAAGAAAATTGTTCTCTTCGAATTCAAGAGTTAATTGAATACCAGAATCGATAGAATTAACAATTGAAGCGCTATTAATATGGTAAAAGATAGGGCGAAAGGAATCGGTAGGTTTATGGACCTTAGGAAAATCACACAAACGAGCACAATTAGCGATAAAAGGAATGGCCAAACGTTTAGTGTTATCATTAAGAATGACAGGATTTTTAACAATATGCCTGATATTAGATAGATGCTTAGTAGAAGGATCCTTCTTTAATTTAGAATAAGGACCAGAGTTCAACATAGACTCAACATGGGAAATATAATCAGATTTATTGAGAAGAACAGTTTTGGCTGCCTTTATCAGATTATTAATAAGAAGGTCAGGAACCAAATTAACATCACAGAAAGCAGATTTCTGAGAAGAAGAAAGATTAGACTTTAGCAAAGATTTATTGGAAGGAGTCACATTAGCCAAAAGGTAAGGAAGAGAATCAAGTTAACCAGAAGAAATCTTACTGTTTTTGAAAGAAAGTTCAATGGGAGCAATTAAGTTCGGAATAGAAGGTTTAGAAATATGCGAAAAATTCAAGCCAAGAGAGAGAACATCACGCTGAAAATCAGTAAGAGAATGACAAAATAAATTAACAGCATAATTTTGCGCAAGAGGAGCGATACCAGGAGCAGTAGCAGAATTGAAGTAAACTTTTTATCCAAAATAGTTTTGTGACAAGTAGATTTGAAATCGACATAAGCAAAAGGGAAATAAATTAAAATCTTACTTGATTGTAAGGGTAAATAATATAATTATAAAATAATATAATATAAATAATATAAATAATATTCTTGCGAGCATATTGAGTGACGACCCTAGGAACAAAAAACTGACTCCTGGTTAAGGCATTCTTAATACGAATGGAAGAAGGTAGTTTGTAAATGTATTAATGAACTTGGAAATAACCTTCGAACGTTTACATCTTAAAGGAAAAGGGTGTAGGTTAGGTTTAAGTGTGTAGATTGATGCCTTAAAGCAATTTCGTAATATTCCAATTCCTAACAATATTTTTTGCTCGGTGAGAATAATGCCGCAGTAGTAAAAAATTGGCTTTTTACGAGCAGCTCTACGATCACGTTTATTGCGTAAAAACAAGTAAAAAAATACCTTGAAACCTTATATTTGAAAGTGAGCGAACTTTTTTCTCGAGAATTATTCGACCGTTTTTTTTTTTTTTTTTTTTTTTTTTTTTTTTTTTTTTTAAAGAAAAATAATCGTTTTTACTGGAGCTTATACCATCTAAAAATATAATTTTCGTTGATTAATTAATTTTTCAAGCACGCAAAGGATATTTAAAAGATGCGAAATAAATTACCTTTTTGTTAAAATGACCGCCATTTTGTCAAAAATAAACTTTTCAAACTAAATGTTGGTATCAGATCCAGAGAATTAAATTCCCTCTGATAATTATGTGACCAACTTTGCTTCTTTTTGTGACCTGAGAAAAATGGCCACCCGATTGAAAGTTCAATAAGCAGGTATTACCCGTCGCATAAGATGTATATTCTTTTACACGCACAAATTTAAATATATAAGTGAAATGTCAATAAATATAATGCAAAAATCCAAAGGTGATCTCTCTCTCTCTCTTTTTTAGGTGCGTTCACAATTATATAAATACGTAACACCTATAGTCGTCCTCTTATCCGTCGGTCTGTCTGTCCGCCTGTCCACATATAACAGTGCAAAAACTACCCAACCGAATGGTTGAGAATTTAATGTAATAGTCGTTGTAGAATTTTGTCGAAACATTTGAAATTTTATGAAAATCAAATCAAACTTAAAAAGATATTAACAAAAGTTTTCACATTCTATTAAATCGTATCATACGAAATTAATTCAATGAGATCCCATGATAGGTAATGATTCTAAGTCGTCATGGTGATGTCGTCCTATTTAAGATGGAGTCATTTTATTTCCGTATTACTGAATTTAATATATATAATCGAAATAAGTTTTGTATGCGCATCTTTAAACAAGAATACATCATCTATTGCACAAAGATCTGAATATTTATAAAACTAGTTATAGTACGAAGTTATAGTTCATTTGCCCCGTTTTATGTTCAGTTTCCGACTTTTTTCTTTGTAAAATAATAATAATAATAATAATAACAAATAAATAAGTAAATAAAATATCGTAAAAACAACATGGAATTTAGACCACATAAAATATTGGTAATATACACGATTCGTTCAAAATTTTTAAAACTTAAATTAGTATTCAGATAAAAAAAAAAGGGAAAAAAATATTTTGTGATTTTAAGGGGTCTCAGGGATCTTAAAGCTTCAAATTTTTCGAAATTTTATTATTATTATTATTATTATTATTATTTTAGATTTTAATCTTCTGACTTTTCTGAACCTTTTTATATGATTGTTTCCGTGAAATTCCCATTAGAACAGAAGTTACGGCTATTAGAATTATACCCGCTCAATAGCTGAAGCGGAGTTTCCGACACTTTGAAGTCATTTTTCTCCAAATGACGTTTTTGGGCATTGGGCATAACGCGCAGGATATCTCAAAAACTTGTGAATATTTTTCCATGAAATTTTCAAAACGTATGTTTCATGTTAGTGTGTATAAACTTAACGTAAAATTTCATTTTTATTGTTCAAAAAAATAATTTTTTTAGGTGATTATACTGTTGAAATTTTCAAAATTTTCTATTAGCTAAATACGACTTCGTATTAAAATATATATAAATGCTTTAAATACAAATTTAGTTAGGTTCAGGGTAATTATTATAATTTAAACTATAATTAGGTACAAAAACTTTAATTCTAGTTTCAATTCTCTAATCGTGCGCGTAAGCTGTTATACCAATTTTCTGCTCGACAAATGTCTGATAGTTTGGAAGCCCCTGTAAATATTAATTATGCACCTTGCAATTTTATAAATGCATGAAACGAAAGAACATACTTATATCTTTTAATCCCAATAAAAATTGTGTGTTTAAATCATATACATTTTAAGATATTAAATGTTGAAAATTGTCTTTTTTTCAATTATTCAATTTTAAGAGTCTTGAGACCCCTAAGTAAAGGTAAATAGTTTTTTTCTACTTTGCAGAAATGTGTACTGATTATATTGCAATTTCAGCTGCTCACACCATACTTATTTAATAAAGATAATCAAAATAATTCCATTAACATGTAAATTCTGTATGTTTTGTGCAGAACAGCTGTATCTTGATTAATTTTAACTAAGAAAAAAAAAGTAATATGATTATTTATGTTTATGCCTCTTAAATATTAACTTACTATGAGGTCGTAATTCATTACATTTAATATATTTTAAATAAAAATCGTTTAACCTCTTCACGCTCTTAGCCCCATATGTGGACGTTTAGTTTTTCATAATTATAATTACTGTCAATAATTAAAAGAACAAGAATTTGATAATAACTTATTCACTGCAGAATCCCGCAGCAAGAGAAGTAAAAATTTTATGGTTTAGCTGTACCGATGTACAGTTAGAAATATAAGAAAACCGCGAAGCATAATTACCAAGTTTTACGCCTTTTTCCCTACGAATTTTTTTAACAGAGAAATTTGTCTTATTTAATCATCGAAAACATAGGATTGAATAAGGCAAATTTTTCTGATTAAAAATAGTGGTAGGATAAAGCATAAAAGTTGGCAGCTATGGCTAATTAATTTTTCGGTACACAGAGTTGTAGTATTATTTAAAAAAATCATATATTTGATTAGAAAAAATATCAGATATATTAAATATATTAAGTTTTAATAATTTGTTCAAATATAAGAAAGATATTTACTGTTAGTTTTTTATTTTATAAGAAGCCATTTCACTGTTAAACTACCATTAACGCTCAGCGGTCAGAAATGTGGACGTTATTTTTTTTTATTTATTTTTTTTTTTTTTTTTGTAAAATTTTATTGTTTTTCCCATTTTTATTTACTTTTTGAATTCCTTTTAATATAAAATGAATAAATCGTAAAAAAATACGTCTTTTTTTTCTCCCCATTAAAAAATCTTCCCTAAAGAGGTTAATCCAAATTTAAAATATTTTTAGTTTGGTTCTTATACATTTACTAATAATAACCAACATTTATCATGTACTACAATAACAAAAATGAAAGAGCCTCTTACATAAATCAATATTATATCATTAGAATTCCAGAATTATTGTAATGAATTTATGTATTTTACCGAAAATCTCATTAAAGGAGTTTAGGAAGTTTCAATGAATAATTCCATTCATCGCGGCTTTTTTTTCTTCTGTTGAATTATTTAATTTAATTAAATGCAGCTAATTCAATATGAAAATTGGACGATGTATGGAGTATGAATAACAGAAGAATGATTTTAATTCAATTTTTGCCCGTAATAATTATGCGATAAAAGTTGGATTATATGAATAATGCGGAAACAGAAGAATGATTTTAATTCAATTTTTGCCCGTAATAATTATACGATAAAAGTTGGATTATATTAATAATGCGGATTTCACAGGAATTAAATAGCTGTTTACGAGAATGGCGAAAATGGGTCTTTGTTCAAATATTAAAGATATAAGATAATTATTTCACACAAACGTTGAAGTGTCTGCATTCTAAAATTTAATGTGCAAAACAACAGAAAAGGTATTTTTTGTAAAATAAATGCTTAAAGAATGCAGGTTTAAATAAGAGTTGATTTTAGGCCCACCGATAGGATAAATTTTTACATTCATTTATTTTTAGGGTTTCGTACTTAAAAAGTAAAAACAGAACCATTGTAAGATTACTCCTGTGTTTGTCTATCTGTCCGTCTGTCACAGCCATTTTATTCGTAAACTAATGGAATATAGAAAGTTCAAATTGGCAGAAGTAATAAAGGTTATTAACCCACATATTTATAAATTATTAACCATTCACGAATACATTTAGGAAAAATGTAGTGGGGTTAGTTAATTTTCTTGAAAAAAAATATCCTTTCTTTCTTTATCGTGTGAATGCTTTCGTAACGCCGAACTCAAAAATAAATCAGGTTGTAACGAAAGTTTCCCGCCACAGCTAATATCGTCTTTTCAAACAGTTCGCGTTGTCGTATTTGCTCATATTTTGTCAAACGACTTTTGGCATTTGAAAGAAAGAGACTTGCTTTATAACACTCTGTTGTGAAATTTGTAAAAAAATATCGTTATCATTAAATTCAGGGTGTCTGAAATGGAACTATCACGCTACCAGATTAGAACCAGCATTTACTTCCAGTTTTGTTGCATAAAATCAGCTACAGAATGTCACCGAATCATGTGCACAGCTTTAGGCACTACTGTTGAGTCATATGACACTGCGAAGTTTTGGTACCGAAAGTTCAAAAACAAGGACTATGACATTCAAGAAGCAGAGCGCTCTTGTCGGCCTACTGATGTTTATGAGGCCCACCTGCGAGAACTTGTGGAAGAATATTAGTATTCAACCACTCAAGAACTAGCTAAGCAGTTAGACGTTAGTGCCATATCCATTAGCCGCGCTATGCCTTGCATAAACTTGACGTACAATTCAATCGCTGGGTGCCGCATGAGCTGACTCAAGCAGATAAGTGCAGATACGTGTTCAGGCCTGCACTAATCTGCTCGAATATCAACGCAAGGACAAAATTCTGTACCGTTTCGTCACTTGTGACAAAGAGTGGATTCACTTCAACAACACAAGCCGAAAAAGGGGTTATTCTACGCCCGGTGAGCCCGTCGGCAGCGTCGCAAAGCGCAATTTGACTAACAAAAAGATAATGCTTTGTATCTGGTGGGAATGCCGTGGTATTATCCACAAAGAGTATCTGGAAAAAGGTAAAACCATGGACAGTAAGGTGTACAACAAGATACTAGTCCGTGCTGACGCTGCTGTCAAGGTAAAATGTCAAAATGAGTTCCGGCGCAAGAGGATAATGTTTCATCAAGATAATGCTAGATCACATGTGTCTGCATTCACCGGCTGGACTCTGTATGGACTCGAATGGAATCTTTTGCCACACCCACCATATAGCTCCGACATTACTTCTTCGGACTACTACCTTTTTTCACACTTGCAGCTACATCTTACTGGTGGTATCTTTAATTCTGCACAGGACACCCTAAATGAGGTTGATCTGTTTTTGGACCCGCAGCCCTCAAGTTTCTTGGCCGAAGACTTTGAAAAACTACCAAGACCTTGGCAGAAGATCATAGATTCGGATGGTGATTACTATCCTCACTAAAGGTACTGCTTTCATGTATTTTTTCTAACTTTATTAAGAACTTTTTTTGGCGGAAAACTTTCGTTACAACCTGATATTTCTTTTAATTTTAGGTATCATATTTTCAGGGATATCTTCGAAAATGTAATGCAAAAATATGCCCCTTCCCCTCTATTTCCGAATCTACTGAAACTAAAATTATGAAAAAAAATTAGAGGTAGAAGAGGTTAATTTAAACCTTGCAGGAAAATGATTGCGATTATCCTAGTTCACAAAGTTTTTGAGAAAATCGCATTTTTTCGTTACACACAAATTTCGATTTGAGTGCTTTCAGCAAAGGTGTTGAGGAGCGCTAGAGGTACCTATCCGTAGCAGAAGTATAAGGATTGTTGAGAATTATTTTCGAAAACAATTGTCGGTAATTAGCCGAGATATTAACCCTTAAAGACACGGATCGTTTGGAAATATATAAAGATACGGGCGGCGTACTCTATGCACCATCGGCTTTTAAAGCCCAGATATCAAATTTTAATGATATATTTGTGTAATGCAATTCCGAGTTACTAATTCATATATTTATTGTACGGAACCCTCTGAACGCGAGTAATGCTCCCACTTGACCAGTTATATTAAGATGTATTGATTACTTTTATATAATTTAGAATCCATATTTACTGCGTGAATGATTAAATTTTCTTTGTTTAAATGTGTTATACGAGATGAGAAACTTCGATTTATTTACTAAATTTTAATGTTTTTCAATCTAATTTCTTTCCCGATATGAAACGTTCATGATACAACCGCCATTTTTACATGTTTTTTTATTTATCACATTCAAAATTTAATTTGACGTTTTGAGTTGCTTCATATCAGTAAAAAATCACATTTATTCAATTGAATTGTAGCTGGGGGAAATAAGATATGTGCTGCGAATAAGGTCAGTTAGCGGTTTTAACGTTACTTTGATACTTTATTAATAAAAGGTTCCCCTACTTTGAAAACAAAGCTAAAATGAAGACCGTACAACCGCGTAACGAACGGGATTTGCCCTATAAACTTTCCAGATAAAGGGTTTACTAGTATTCTCTTGAGTTTCAGAGGGCCCTTTTTTTTGTGTGAATTTACCTACTTTTGTATATTTACTGAATTGAACAAACGTAATATACAATTAAATGTGTAATACACTATGTAATACACTATTTTTTATAGTTTTCCAACGATAATTTGTGGGGTTTTTTTTTTTTTTTTCAAATCAATAAAAAATATAAATTCATAAAAATTGCAAGAGTTTTGATAAACTGAGAACAGAGAAAAAAGGCACTATGAACATAACACGACAAAACAAATTTTCAATGCTCAAACTGCAAATATTGAGCAGCCGTGACACTTTTATTTCACCTTTTATTGTGAATTCAGGTCGGCGTTTCCAACTGACCGTTTGAATTTTTGTCAACATTTTGGAATGTTTATTTTAAGTTTCTTTAAATTCTTAAATGGGGTTTTCTCTTTTTTTCCACAGTCTATTTATTTCAAATAAAAGTAATTTTTTCATGAAAATATAAATTTGTGTATTTTTATCATTTCGCCTTTTCCGTAAATGAAGTAAAAATTAGTAGAAATGAATTTATTGAGGAAAAAAGAAAGTGACTGAATTACCTTCACTAACCACTATTATCTAAAAAAAAAAAGTGTTTTGCAAAAATATTTAATTTCAAAGTGAAAAACAAATGTAAAAAATGGTTATTATAATTTAAAGAGAAAAGGTACCTCTAATATTTGTGTGTTCTTTATTTGTTTTCTACTTTAACACAACAATCACAATTTTAGTTTGAAATAAAAGAATGTATATAATAGAGTAATAATGTGTTATCCTTAGTGACCATACATTAAAATTTGCCGAATTAAACTTTGTTTCTACTCTTTTGTGACACACTTAACAATTTTCAAACAAACATCAATCAAAAAGGCAATAAATATAGATTTCTAAATTACATTAAAACTAGCAAAACTTTTGGAAAAAAATATTTTTTACCATACCAAGGGTAGGGAGGGGGAGGACGGAAAATCAATGATATATACCCATCTCTTTTTAAATACTCTATAATAATGCACTGTGAATTAAAACGAAAAAAAAAGTAATAATCATTATTTTCTTACTACTTTAGTTCTTGTACTTTAATTATACGTTGCCTATTTACAGCATTTTTAAAATTTCTGAAATAGTTATTTTTATATCTATAATATATCCAAATTTTATTCGGCTAAAAAATTAATTGAATATTAAAATAAGTTTGAAATATATTATTATAATTAGGACGTAATAGGTGTTGACAATTACAATTATTCAGTAAAATTAATGGAACATTTTTCATTAAATTGTTTGTCAATAGCTTCAAAAATGTGTCACAATTATTTTCAGTAGAATCAAAAAATATAATAAAACGTTTATACATTCTAAAGTCTGCTTAAAAATCAACGAAGTCGAGATGAATTATTTTAAGGTAATTTAAGAAAAGTTCGTTCCTGGTTACCGAAAACTTCATTTGATAAATATTTAATATATTTTAGTTATGCTGAACAAAATTACTTATATCTCTAAATTAATTTCAGATGATTTACAATCACAAGTAATAGTCATTTACACAAAACTCAATTATGTAGTTAAACTGCTAGGCAAATTGTAATTCTATAACATTTCTTTTGTTTTTTGTAACCAAAAAACTCCTTAAAATAGTTTAGAAAGTTTCAACACACATTTTTATCCACGCAGGTTTTCCCCCTTTTTTTTTATCCGGATTTAATTAATTATTTAATTAAATCCAGATAATTCAACGTGAGTATAAGGCGAAAGTATAAGCAATAGAAGAATGATTTTAATTCTATTTTCACTCCTACTTATACGACAAATGTTGAATAACAAATAATGTGAATTTCAGGGGAATTAAAGAGCAATTTAAGGAAATGGAGAAAATGGGACTTTGTTCAAATGTTAAAAAAAGACGTAAGATAATTGTTTCGTACAGAAGGTAGAATGTATGCATTTTTAAATTATGTTTGAAAAATGAAAGGAAAAGTCTTATTCTTATTTTAAAACACTTAAAGGCTATATTTTTTTGCAACTTCTTAAATCTATATATTTAAAACGCTAAACGTTTTCTTTCGACAGTTCATGAGAAAAAATTACTTCATCAAATTACATGATTGTTATATTAAATGGAAGACATTTGGCGACAAATTTACTATCGTGCGTTTGTTTGTTCGCATTTTTTTTACTGATTAGTGAAAATTTTCAATTAAAATTTTATTTCTTAACAGGAACGAAGTATATATATATATATATGCGCCTTTGGGCAGATGCAATTTACATGCACATAGGAGCTCTCTTGGTTGAATTATCACAGGTGGAGAGACGTGTGCTTTATTTACTATGTTGTTTATTTTCTGAATATGATACGAACGTAGGACAATAGGGGAGAGTAGCCATGTTTGGACCGCCGCTTTAACCCCTTGGGGACGAGCGACCGGTATTCATGCCGCATAAGGTGCTCAGAATCGAGGATTATTATCACCAGTAAATTTTTATTGTAAATTTTACCTTATTTAATCCGAGCATATTCCCGATTCAATTAGGCAAAAATTTCTGTTTTAAAAAACCGGTGATTAAAGATTAAAAATATCTGTAAAAGACGCTCATCCTCAAAGGGTTAAATGGACCGCTGCAATTCTGCCGTTAATTACAGAAAGAGCCGCCATCTACCGCTGAAATCCTACTCATCAGAATGACGTCATTTATGATTCGAAGAAGCACCCGTCTTCCATGTGCTTTTTTCGGACAATTAAAAAAAAATCTAAAATTAGCTGTTTTTATCTAATTTTTTACCACTAAACGTAACAGAATACTTTAAAACTAATGTAAGTTGTTATGTTTTCATATACATATCTAAATTAATGTGTTTATTGCCTATATATTTCACGCGAATTTGTTTGCTTTCGTTTTCGTTCTTAGTCTTGAGATTATCTGCTTTAAAAAATGGCGCATTTGCCTTAATTAGACCAATTTCAGTTGCTTAAATTGGACCATACATACGATCATAAATCTGAAAAGTATGTGATGAATTTCAAGTGTTGTGCGCTTTGGACACTGTTTTTTTTTTATATTTGATTATTATTGACCCGCAAGAAGGCTGCAGCAACAAAATCCCCCTAAAAGTCAAAGAATCATTAGAAAAGATATCTGCCTTGTCCCAAAATCAGTTGTCGAAGTACAGAGGGAGTTGGAAAACAGCTGTGTTAACATCTTCACAATATAAAGTAAACCTTGAAATGAAAAAACCAAAAACAACAACAACAAAAAAGTAGCTCTCAAACCACAAAAGCAATTGGAACATCAGGGTTTAAAAAGTAGGCGTATTTCAGTTGGAAAGAAAATGATGTAAGGGAAGAACTGCAGACATAAGGTAAAGAAAACTTCTGTTGCAAAAAAGTCTAATGATTAAGAGTCTAAAAAGAAAAATCAAGACAGTGTGATTGGTTTTGCCTAATTTGTAAGAGAAAGTAAATAGCAGAAATGATTCAGTGTTCAGATTGCCAAATATGGTTCCATGTTGTGTGCGCTGGAATAAAAAATGAACAAAAGAAATTCATGTGTAAGCCTTGCATCACTTCTTATACGATATTCAAGTAATTGGCAATTAGTTTCATATATTCTATTCTTAATTACATATTAATTTGATTTACATATTGAATACGTTTTGATTTAAAACAATTACTCTTACTTTCAGACATTTGATTTCATTATATTTCATTGCTGTTGTTTTGTTTGATTGTTTTATTAATAACAAAGTCTGCTTTTAATAAAATTAGTTATATTCCCTAGTCATTAAAACAGCCTAATATTGTTTGGTCCAATTTAGGAGATTGTAGGTCCAACTTAGGCAACCAGTCGCTGAATTTGGACCACTTTTGACAAATTTTTCAAATAAAATTAAAAGTTAAGATTTTAAAAAGAAATTGTTCTAAAGATTTATTTAGTTAGCAGATGAATAGATTAACCACGTGTAGTGATATTTTCAGTGCTGCCAGACGAATACTAAAATTATATTTTGGATACCACTATTTTTATAGAGAGATAGTCACTATATTTATTTACAAAAAATTTGCTATTAAAGCAAGCGAATAATTCCGTACGAAAATAGTGGTATTAAAAATAAAATTTTAGTGTTCGTCTGGCAACACTGGATATTTTGCAGATATTTTAAAAGTGAAGGGAGTTACACCTGAAAATAAGTGAAGTGGTCCAAATTCGGCTACTCTCCCCTACTTCCTATTTGTATGATGCTTCATAGGTCCATGAAATTTCCTTTCTTGCGATGAATTATTATGTTGCGAATGTTTGTACAATATAATAATTATGTTTGTAATTATTATATTGTGATGAATAGGACGGTAATGTCGAACTGATTTGCATTATACAGTTTCTTTACGGATTGTTTGTTTAGAGATTAAATAAAAAATAGTACTATATCTCACTGGGGGAAAAAACTTTTTAAATAAAATTTTTGAAACACTGTTTTACACTCTCCCCCTCTTAAACAATAACGAAGCTTATTTTACTGATATTGTTATAGTACTTTTTTCCCGTCAAGTTTTGGCGGGTTCCATCTACTTATTGTTAAATTTTACACGACAATATGAATTAATTTATGAATAATCAATAAAAGACATTAACCTTTCCTCGTCGTTCTTTCATCTTGTTTTTTATTTATTATATACGGTGGTTATTGATATACATATTTTTTACTATTTTAAAATAATATTTATATCTATACAGTACAGGGGCTCTGCACTCTGCCCCCTTTGTGTACAAACCCCCAGACCTTCAGCAAACTTGTGTACTGCAAATTTGTTCCTAATTCATCTATTTGTGAAACAACAATGTAATTTGCTCTAATAACAAATAAAAAATTCATTGACTTAAGAGCATTTCAAGAAATTTAAATTGTGCGTAAACAGGCCGGAAGACAGACAGATTAATTGCACATATCTTGTGTTTGTCTGTATTATAAAGCGACTTGGTTGTTTAATATCAGTTATAAGTTGGTAATTTGTAGTTTTTTTCTATATTCATAATTTACTGTTTGCGTTAGAAATGAGTTTAAATCAAAGTAAACCTTAAATGTGTTCAGTCAGTAAAACATAAAATATCAACTTTATTTAAGTTTAATTAGTCTATTTCTTATAAGGGGTCTCCATAATGTTAAAGCAAATGTTAATTCAGTTCTGTCTAAACTAAGCTACAAATTGTTAAAAGTGATAAAAAAATACACTTAAAAGGAATATAGATACCTCTATTCAGATCGACATATATTTTATCGCACAAACGGACGACATTTTTAAGATCTGTGGTGATACAAATACACTGCTCAAAAAATTAGGGGAGAAAGCAAAAAAGTGAAGAGATAGTGCGAGACAGCCATGCATGGGCATAAAATAGAGAGTACATGTGCATCAATGCGCAATACAGAAAGAAAGATGCAAAATAATTTGAAAGAGAGCTTTAATTATTTGAAACGATGCATAGATCATGAAAAGATGGTTTAGGGCAACAATTTGGTTACATGTAAATGACCAAAAAAAAAATACTGTTTAGGAATGATGCAAGTTATATAATGTGGCGTGTGGTCCTGTCGAATAGATAAAACTGCCGCACACCTGTTTTCGATGGATTCTATGATATTACCGATAAGAATTCGGGGCATACTGTTCCACTCCTCAAGAATTGCGATCTCAAAGTCCCGACCAATAAAAGGAAGATTAGTCTTGTTGCAAGGCGTCGTGCGAGTGTGTCCCAAACATGCTCGATCGGATTCAGGTCAGGAGAGCATGTTGGCTATTTCATACGCTGTGTTATTTCAGCTTTAAGCATGTTCTCCACAAGACGGGCTGTGTGCGGTATGGAATTATCATGCAGAGGAAAAAAAGGGAATCACCAATTGCTGCAGCATAAAATGCAACATGAAGTCTAAGTATCTCGTGTGTATAACTTTGGGCCGACGAAGAGCCATTCCGAATGATATGCAGGTCCGTACGTCCACCTATACTGATTCCAGCCCATACCATCAACCCACCTCGTCTGTAATGTGATCTTTCGTGAACGAATGTGGTATTATTTCGAGTGCCCCTTTCTTTCTGTACCAAAACACGTCGGATGTCACATCCAGACTGAATCGGGACTCGTCTGTAAACAGCACTTGATTCTAACCACGTTGCCTCCAATGTTGGTGTGCAGTTGCCCAACTTCTTTCGCGCATGGTTGCTTGCAGTCAATGGAATACAGACCACTGGCTTACGTGCATACACAGAGAACCCTGATAAAGCCTATTTCGGACTGTTTGGCTGCCACCTTTCGCCTCGCGCCAAGAACAGCTGTTTTTGCAGGTGAGTAACACTGACGGTTCCGTCTCGACGAACTGTTAACAGGATATATCGGCCATCAGTTTCTGTGGTAGTACATGGCCGACCCTTTCCCTGGTCGACGTCTAACATTTCTTGTGCCTTGGAAACAATTCTACCGCCTTGCATTGACACTGCCTGTGACTCCAACAGCGCCCAGTACACTTTGTTGCGTTTGCCCGGATTCAGCTGTCCCAATAATATATTTGCCATGGATTCCGGTAAATCATGTCGTTGTGATATTTTCAAGTCACCTTTTATCGAAATACAAGTTGAGCAATTGAATTTTACAACTGAGACATTGAAACAGACGTTTCTACCAAATCCCGATTTCTGCACTTATTTCCTTTTTCTAGTTTTTGACGTCATAAACTTTGATTTCTATGCGAAGTTTTCTTCATCTGTTTCCTACTACGCTTTATATTATAGGTATTTTGTTTTATATTACTTATCGATGTAAGTATTTGCGCAATTTTGTTAAAACCATATGCTCCCCTAATTGCTTGAGCACTGTATTTTCGCAAAATGTTAAAACAAAATATTGAAAATGTCGCCGTTTATGCGATGGAAACGTATGTAGATCTGAATAAAGGTATTTATATGTCCTTTAAGTGTATTATTTATTAGCAATTTTTAGCTTAGTTTGGATGATTATAAGTGATTTCCATACATACTTTATTAGAGTACTGTCTAATTTTTTCTTGAGCACGACTGTCATACATTGATACGTAATAAAATAAATTTTATTCAAAATTGGTTAATTTTTTTTTTCTCGCTATTTGCTATCAGGAGAAAAAAAAATGAATCTGTCCGATGAGATTTTAAACATAGAGCATTGTTCATATATGAGAAAACATTAAAAAAAAATACATAATTTTAAGTTTGAAATTTCCCACCAGGGGCGCTACCAACTCAAAAAACCTATTATTTGAAAATTTTTATCAAATCATAAATATCACCGTGTCAGAAGCTTATTCGGAAAATTCATTTAAAAAAAACATAAAAAATCAATTTAAATTTAGTTACACTGTTTCTCGCCAGAGAAGGCTATAAACGCAAAAGAAAATTATGTTGAATCAATGCCACATTTTTAAACTTCAGTATAGCTGTCAAACAGTGAAAAAAAAATTATTTTACCTAAATTTACCCAATTTCTCCTCATGGGACACTATAAGCGCAAAATAAGCTTGTGTTCAATCAGCACTACTCATTTTTATCTTCAATATGGCAGTCATACAGTGAAACATTTATAAAAAAAAAAGCACTTTTATTTAAATAACATTTATTTATTTGTGAAGGTAGAGATTTTTCGCAAATAAACTTTAATTTCTTTTCTGTGCAGGTTTCAACATGCAAAGTATGAAAGGGGGTGGGGATCAAAAATAGTGCGACAACGAAAAGCAAAGGGAAAAAAAAATAATAATTTTTTGCAATTCTGTGGAACGACCCTTTAACTTTCCCCTTAAGTGTACTAATTTTTTTAGTCTGAAGCATACGCGTTATTCTTTTACAACAACTTGAAAATATATTTATTATAATTATGATGCAAAATTGCTAATAAAACTGTTAATCTATAAAAAGTAATGAAAAGTGTTCAATTTATCTGTATATCAATAGAGTGTACCAAAAGTGTGTCATAATTATTTTCAATTAAAAAAAAAAGTGTATTAAAAGGATTGTGTATTCGAATTCCTGCTTAAAAATTAACGAAATAGGAAAGTATTATTTTAAGATAATTTAATAAAAGAGCACTTTCAGATAAAATATTATTGAATATTATTATAAAATTGCTAATAAAACTGTTAATCTATAAAAAGTAATGAAAAGTGTTTAATTTATCTGTATATCAATAGAGTGTACCAAAAGTGTGTCATAATTATTTTCAATTAAAAAAAAGTGTATTAAAAGGATTGTGTATTCGAATTCCTGCTTAAAAATTAACGAAATAGGAAAGTATTATTTTAAGATAATTTAATAAAAGAGCACTTTCAGATAAAATATTATTGAATATTATTATAAAATTGCTAATAAAACTGTTAATCTATAAAAAGTAATGAAAAGTGTTCAATTTATCTGTATATCAATAGAGTGTACCAAAAGTGTGTCATAATTATTTTCAATTAAAAAAAAGGTGTATTAAAAGGATTGTGTATTCGAATTCCTGCTTAAAAATTAACGAAATAGGAAAGTATTATTTTAAGATAATTTAATAAAAGAGCACTTTCAGATAAAATATTATTGAATATTATTATAAAATTGCTAATAAAACTGTTAATCTATAAAAAGTAATGAAAAGTGCTTAATTTATCTGTATATCAATAGAGTGTACCAAAAGTGTGTCATAATTATTTTCAATAAAAAAAAAGTGTATTAAAAGGATTGTGTATTCGAATTCCTGCTTAAAAATTAACGAAATAGGAAAGTATTATTTTAAGATAATTTAATAAAAGAGCGTTTTTAGATAAAACAAGAAAGAAAAATAATGTGTCAAGCATAGATTATGAAACACTTTCCAACAAATTCAGAGTAACGTAACTGACGTACTTCACCGTTTTATAAGTTCAAATATGATGTCTAATTGAACCATTTGGAAACGCATTTTACAGTCGGAAAATTATCCGAATTCATTGAGAGGCCCTGTATATGATATATAGATTTGTGTCTATAAACAACATGCATGCAAAAATTTAATTCAGTAAGGAAATACATATTACAATTGAAAATTCACCTTCAGCAATTTCTGCTAATATAAGGAGAATGGTACGTGAATTGTTTTGTGTCGATCCTGTATATGAGATACATAATTTATGCATAACGAGTTACAAATATTAGTTAAATTTAAAAGCGCATATCGAAATTGAAAACGTACTTCCAAAAATTATTGCTCAAAGACAATATTGTAACCGATTTCTTTTGTGTGCCCCAGTAAATGAACGGTAAATGCTATGAATGTCCTATTCTAGAGTAATCACCTTGTAGGGAAATTCAGTGATTTATATCAATTTCAGTACCTTTGGAATAGCGTAATGTCATTAAAATACATTGAAAACAATTTTTCCTCATTGACCATAATCTTACTCATCTCTTGAGTGTAAATGAACTGTAAATTGCCCCTGTAAATGAACGTTTAATGCTACACACTTTATATTCAACAAGAAAAATACACCCTGGGATTTCCACACAAAGAGTGTGTGCAATGGAACCAGCGGGAATCGAACCCACAATCTCTTACGCTCGCACGCGATTAGCAGATTGGAGCTTTGACCATTCAGCCACAGAGATCCCCCCCCCCCCCCAAAAAAAAAAAAAATATACTTGTGTATACGAAACTGTGATTAAGTTGCTGGAAAATATATTGCCAAATTTCATTTTCTCTATCTCGCCCCCTATACTGGAAAATACCTAAAGCACATTAAAATCGGGCAGTTTGGAGCTCAGACAGTACAGCGCCGTCTATTCGCGGTTATGTTATTAGTAGCATCGGGATGAAGATGTAAAGACGAACATTTTCGTATATTACACTTTAAATTCTCACCCATAGATTCGGAAAAAACCCTTAAAAGCGCGGAGTTTAAATTAAATTGCGGTGACCTTAACCATGATACGAAAGATTAATGGTTTTAAATGGAATTTCACCAAATTAGTCAGCTATCACCAAGTTGGCTTCATATATTACAACTTATTTTTGTCTCCAAATTTGACGATACAGCGTCAAATTTGGCGATACTTCACCAAGTTGGTCAACATTTGGCGCTACTGTAGTAATCCTGCATTAGTATTTTTCAACAATTACTCATTACAATGAGGCGGTCCTACCGGAATTGTGAGGGACACACAGAGACTTGGATTTTATATAAATAGATATCGGACATGGCCTGGTAAACATTATTAACATATAGGAATTGCATGAAAATGCGAGTATATTTACGGGAGTTAGAGCTTGGGCAAACAGACGGTCAGGCAGTCAGAATAACCGAATTCATAAACACTTTTCAACTATGTTGGAAAGTGTTAAAAAAGAAAAAAAAATCATTTCGTGAATATTTGATGAATATTTAGTTATGTTAACAGATTATTTTGATATTAAAGCTTATTTTCAAGACATTTTAAAATCATGAAAAAATAATAATTGTTTACACAAGGCTACATTAAATATTTAGAGAAGAAAATTTTTAATTAAATTTTTTAAACCGAAATTCTTTTAAATAGTTTAGTAAGTTTCAACAGACACTTTTAATCACGTAGCTTTTCTCTTCTTTTGAATTATAAAATTTAATCCAAGTAATTCAATAAGAATATAGTGCGGGAGTATAAATAATAGAAGAGCGATTTTAATTCTAGTTCTCTCGTAATTATACAACAAACACTGAATTACAAATAACGTGGATTTCACGAGAATTAAAAAGCAGTTTAAGAAAATGCATAAAAGGTGGCTTTGTTCAAATATTAATAGAAAGACATAAGATAATTATTTCGCACAAAAGGTGAAGTGTACGCATTTAAAAATTTAACTTGCAAAATAAAAGGAAGTGGTCTATTCTTATTTTAAAACACTTAAAGGCTAAGTAATTTCTTTTAAAATTTAGATCCGAAATTTTCTGTTAAATAAAAAAAAAAACAGTATGAAATAATATGTCAATGAATAATCAATAAAAATTACCAACCTTTATTCTTGTTGTTTAATTATACTTCTTATTATTGGACAGATGTTTGACAGTTTTCAAAGTAATTACATAGTTTAAAAAACCAATGATCAGTTTGAATACAGGGTTTCTCTCTATTCTAATAATAATAATAATAATAATAATAATAATAATAATAATAATAATAAATTACTATCGCTGTCACCGCCACTGTTTATGAATTTATTTTTTTGGCACCGGGGTCTTTCTTTGTTAATATTAAGAAAATACTGCATACAAAAATATGAAAATCGGTGGTATTATAGAGAAATGTTTGATAAATACGTTGGTGCAGGTAGTTTTCAAATCGAATAATTATTTTAAGATATATTTAATGTTAAATTTGGTCAAAATTGTTCCATTAAAAAAGTTTTATAGGAGCGAAAACTATATATAGGAATGTAATAATTTTTTTCTGAGGATATACATTAGATGTTCCCGGTGTGCAAACTGCATTTATTTTTTAATTTAATTTTTTTTTTAGTTTTCATTTCCATTTTAAATTAAATTTTCAGCATTTCGAGAGATATTTTTTACATAATTTAGAAAACGGTATTATTTTAAATTGTTGTCAATTTTAAAAACAGCGCAAAGAATAACATTTCCTTCAGATTAAAAATTTATTTACACGTGACTATTATAAACAAAAAATACTTTCAAATTAGAATTAAATGATTACGTATTAAAAGCAGAAAAATATTGAAAAGTACATCATAAAAACTATATTTACACGTGAATTTTGAAAAAGAAAGAAAATTGTAAAATAATAAATTCATTAATATGCGTTAAAAATCGTAAATGGGGGAAATTACGTCATATTTAAAATGGCCAAACAATAATATTACAAAAGAGTTTAAATTTGAGAATATATTTACACGAGACATTTCACGTTTTTAGATAATCTTTTAAACTATTGTTGCCAATAAAAATATTCCCTTTCTAGAGACAAAATTATTTTCATGTTAATATTAAAAAGAGTAAGAAAACTTTGATGAGAATTACGTCAGATTTAAAACGATACATTTAAAATGTGTTATTTAAAAGAACTTTCTTATAGCGTTGTTAAAAATACCGGGAGACAAAGACTCTTCACTGATCTGATTTAACCAAAGACGAAAACAGCCCGTTAACAGGAAAATCGCCATTGTTTTCTTAAATTATAATTAAATCTTTCGAAATTTTATGAAAGTCTATGAAATTTGTGTGCTTTTAAAGTCTGCGGTCTCTGAACGGGGGTTTGCGAGCATAGTTCGTAGGGGGCCGAGCCCCCTGGTGTTTTAAAAGTTCCCAAATTGTTGTTAGCAATTAGTACTAAGTAGGGGAGACCGGGGTTAGTAGTGACATTTTCGACATCGTTGATATTAGCCGTAAGATTTGAACTGAAGCGAAACATTTAGTGTATCATATCATTAGAGTAAACCTTGCGTAACATATTTATAATACTACAATTAACATTATTAACGTTTTTCATAACACAAAATCAATTCGGCGTAACCTCGAAATTTGTCACTACTAACCCCCGCTACGGGGCAAGTTGTGACATGCTTGGGGCACATTGTGACACATAAATGGCACATACAAGTACATTAAAACATATACAAATTATGTAAGAAAGGCGATTAAATGGGATATGTTAAATCAAGAATAAGAAATTTATTCATTTATAACGTTCTTAACACAATAAAACGCTTGCATGTTTTAATAATATTGTAAATCAAATGAAAATAAAATAGTTAAATTGTTAACACTTGTAAAATCTTAGTCCTTTATAAAGATACTTTCAGATACATTTAGAAAAAAAAAGAAAAAAACTGTCTTAATCAGGGAAGAAAAAATAAGTAAGCCAACACCAATCTTTGGCCATATTGATCTTTGATTCGGTAGCCTACTACAACGTGTAGGCCTATATCCTATGTTTTTAATCATTCATTGTCATCGCTTGTTTCCGCGTCTGATTTGCAGTTAATACAAATATAGTAAGGTTCATTTGGGGGGCACATTTGACATGCCCCCATCTTTTACATGTCATGCATTGCACCAGGTCTTCTCCGGGTCTAGAAATTGTGTATTGCTCCAAGCAAGCTAGACATAAGCAATTTTCGTCATCTTCAGAGCTATCCAATACTTGCTTCTCCCTTTTGTTCAATAACCTAGATGTAATTTTTTTTATGAACTGCTTGGCCTTTCCATACAGTTTCTTTTCTGCTTTTTCTTCTTCAATTTGTTTTCTGCGTTCTTTTGCTTTTTGTTCTGCTCGAATTTTCTCTTTCACAGGTGTGCTTATTAGAATGGCATATTTCAAACATTTGCGAATAGATCGCTTGCCTTTTCGAGGTCCTGCTTTAGGGAGTGGTCTTATTTCTTTAAGACTTACCACTGACACATTGCTATTATCAATTGTCATAGAATCATCTAAGTCAATGAGATTTCTTACTTCTAAAGACGGTCCTGCAATCTCACCATCATTGATTAAAGTTAATGCTGAAGTGCTTGGTTTATTAACAGTTTCATATTTATTAATTTTTTCATTGTCATTTTGGTCTTTAACGCTCCCATCGCTGATGGATAACGGTCGATCAGTTACTGAGGAACACTGGAAGTTAAAATTATGAGGAAAAATTATGCTGGGGTAAGTAGTGACACTGTCACAACGTGCCTCTTAGACTTCGTCACAACTAGCCCCGCGTTACGCCATTTTGAACTTTATTCATTAGTTTCCGAAATCTTGGCATGATTAACAAATGAAATATATAGAATTACAGCTCAAAATATAAGCATTTAAATAATGTTAGGGAAATTTACATACCACAGTATCGCTAGTGGCAATGACGATTCCAACGTAGGTCGCAAAATTTACTTTTACGATAGAAAACAAGATAAATATGTTTATCTCGAAAGCAATGCAACGCTATTCTTCAAAACATATGCAGCACACTGAGACAATCAACTTCTTCACTCACATGACGCGACAGCTGCTGCAACCTATTGGCTCAGTCAGGAAGCTTGATGGCACAACTTGCCCCTGGCACAACTAACCCCGGTCTCCCCTAAGGTCAAAATAACTTCTATATGAACCAATATAAGATAAATGACATAAGATTCACATGAGAAATGACGTAAGAAGATAAATTCAATAGACCCTTTAGCAAATCTGCTCTTTTTAGGTGCGTTCGTAATTATAAAAATATGGACGACGGTGAATTGACGAAAAATACGGTGGATTTTCAACCAAATTCACATGTTACACCTAGAATTTTAAACCTAGATTTTGAATTATCTTATCATTGGGCCTTAAACATATGTTTGAAAGACAGTTCAACCCTAAAACAGTTATTACAGATTGTGAAACAATAGTCAATGCAATGGATCATAATAGTAAAGAAGAAATTAGAAGTATGTTATATAATAATGTCCAAAAACATATAAACAATTCCATCCAGAAACGTGATAATCCTACGAATGCAAAAAAGCAACTTAAAGAGTGGTCAGATATTATTATCATAAAAACAGATAAATCGAATAAATTAGCAATTATGTCTACTACAGATTATACAGATAAAATGGAATGCTGCATTAGGGATATGAATTGTACTGAATTAAATAAAGATCCTAATACTACTATCAACCGGAAAACACAAGAACTAATTAAACATGGTGTTTGGCCAGGTGACATGAAAGTAAATCTCTCCATTAATAAAACTGCAGTCACCCCCCGGTTACACTGGAGGTTGAAAGACCATAAAGTACATTTCCCCCTCCGTCCAATTGTTTCAAAGTGTTTAGGACCAACGTACACTATTGAAAAAATGTTTGTGCCTCTACTTAAAGATATATTGCCCCCATCTGAACACGTTATCAACTCTACTACAGATCTAGTTAAGATACTAAAAGATTATAAATTAGAAGATAACAGCATACTAGTAAGTTTTGATATAAAATCTTTATATCCTTCCATTAATGTTCAAGAAGTTAAAATTGTCATTGAAGATTTTATTTCAAATAACCCATTATATAACGACGATATTAAAAATACACTTATTTCAAGCTTAAATTTAATTACAAACAATAATGTCTTCCTTTTTAATAGAAAGTATTACAAGCAAACAGAAGGGGCCCCAATGGGCTCACCAATCTCTGGATTATTGGCTCTGAACTTAAGTTACGACCTCTGGAAAATCGTATAATTTCTTCTTCCACCCTTAAACCCGCTATATGGATTAGGTATGTTGATGACATTCTGATAATTTGGAATCACCTAATCTCTACATTAACTGAGTTTTTGAGTCATGCTAACAGTATGGATAACAATATAAAGTTCACTTGTGAAATAGAAGAAAATGGTTCGTTACCTTTTTTTAGATGTAGAACTGGTTAAAAACATTTCAACAAAAAGCATCGATATGAAAGTTTATAGAAAACCTTGCAGGTCAAACAATACAATATCCTATGACAGTAATGTTCCATTCAACTACAAAACTGCTGCATATCGTTTTTATGTTGAAAACGGCTTTTCAAGTTTGTTCGGGTGTTTACCTAAATGATGAATTAAGTAAAATTAAAGAGATTGCTTGTGAAAATGGGTTTTCGAATAAATTTATCAACAAATTAATTTATAAATATAATAATAGTAACAAAATATCTACAAGCGTTAGTAAAAATAAAGAAAAACCTACTAAATTTTGCAGTATGGAATATATTCTATATCTTTTTGAAAGGATTAAGTATGCTTTGAAGAAATATAATGTTATTCTTATTGCTAAACCACCGACAAAATTAGAGTATCTGGTACACAGAAAGATCGATCCTATAGACAATTATGATAAATCTGGAGTTTATATTGTCCCTTTTAGGATTGGTGGCAGTTCAAAAAATTAACATTTTGTAGGAATGACCACTCGAAAATTATTGGAAAGGATTAAAGAGCATATGACAGATTTAAAAAAGGGTAAACCATCCACAGCTCTATCCCGGTTAAGTCAAGTTAAAGACATTGATATCCTATCCAAAGAAGTTAAAATCATTGCACATGCTTCATTTTATAATGTTTGTATAGTTAGAGAGTCGTTGAAAATTTTGGCAAGAGGCAGGAGTACCTGTAATGATGTTCTATCCTATAACATACCAAGAATCTGGTTTAAAATTCTAGGTGTAACAGGTGAATTTGGTTTTGATTAACCATTTTCCCTCATCCCTGTCCCCCCCCCCCTTCCCCCCTCTCTCTTTTTCTGATTAGCTGCTCCTCTCTGTTTTTCCATCCTTCCCACCCTCCTATTTTGTGGTTCGTTAGTTTCGCCCTTTGATATGTATCCAGCTGTTTGTCTTTCATTCGGCAGTGATCTTTCCCTGATGACGACTGATTGTTTAGTTGAAAGCGCTCTGATTTTAAACATCATATGACTCCAATGTTTCAACATCTGCATTGTTTTTAAAATGTTTTAACATTTGTATTTTAGCACCTATTAAGTAAAGATATATTGTGAATTTGATATTCATATTTCTCATTTATTTTATTAAGGGGAATCTGTCGTTCTATGAAATATAGTTTTTCTATATTTATTTAATTTGGATCATTAACATATATCAATTGCATGAAAATCCGAGTATATTTACGCTACTTAGAGAGAGGATGGACAGACCGACAGACAAACTGAATTTATAAACAGTTTTAAACGACGTAGGAAAGTGTTAAAGAATAAAGTATTTATATTAAAAAAAAATTTCATCCTTAATCATCATCATCATCATGCTACGTAAAAATCGTCCGTTTAATAAAATTTAAAAAAAAAGCTGTGCTAAATGAATGTATAGATTGCAACTCTGTATCTTTTAGAAGGAAATTTCTGGAGTAAAAAATCCCATATCGCATATTTTTAATTATCGAATTTTTACGAAATTTCGTCAGAATACGATAGGGATATCTAAATCTTTTTTAAGCATAAAATTTTTAAATTATAGTATTCGTTTTTAGGTAGATTTCGTAAGAAATACAACTTTTACATTCTTCCCTATGTTGGAATTTCTGAAAATTTTTTGCAGATCTATGCGGATCATGGCCCCTAGAACCCAATACCAACACCAATTCAAAACTTTATATATCTGTCTATTTATCCATCTATCTACGTTTTTGATAGGACCAACTCTTACAGCAAAAACAAATTAAACAAAAACAGGGGTTGGAGGAAAAATTATCGTATTAACATGATTCCGATAAAACCAGCTCTTACAGAAAAGTTAAATTAATAAACAATTAAATTTAAAAAATCAAAAACCCGACTGCGTAAAAAGCGAACTAATTAATTATTTCTTATCAATGTGAAACAATATTTTTTTTAATTCCTACTATTAGCTCACACTCTCGCTATATATATCTTGTTCAAATTTTCAATCGTTATATAATAAAATACTTATTATTCATCCAATCAAGCTCAAATAAATTTTTTTAAACTTGTAGTGGATGACACTTGATGTTTATCGAGTTTTTTTTTTTCAAATATTAATTCATTAATTAAATTTAATTAATTTTCAATAATCGAGAGAGCCCCATTCTTGATCAAGGTATTTTAAGACCGAGAGAGCCTTCTTGATCAAGGCATTTTAAGCGCCACTCAGAAGGAAAGAAGAATGGGAGAAAAAAATTCTCTTAATGACCTAAATAGGATATGACTTAAAATATTTTTTTTTATATTACTTACCTATTTTTTTTATTTACTTGTATTGATGACTTTTAAGTTGTGTTTAATTGTTAGTTGCTATCTATAAACACTGTTTTGATAAGATCTATAGATGTCTATGATGGTTAGAGTTGCAGTAAAGCTAGAGATCCACAATACATACACAACTTCCAGGTTGTATAATATGTTAACGCAGCTTCTGACTGTAAAATAGTCAATGAAACATCGTCTTCATTTTGAAAGACCTATCCAATGACATGCCACTTTATAAGGTGCGTAATTTTTTTTTCGTCTGTACCGCCATTTTGTATTTTACGGCCGCCATTTTGAATTTATAAAAATAAAACGTAGGCTATAACCATCGGGCGGCTAAGACAAATCGATAGAGACCTCATTCATTAAAATCCATCCAGCCGTTGGGATGTTTCGAGGGTATAAAGAAATCCACATACACAAATACGCGTCAAACACATAATCCTTCTTTTCAGTCGGGTAAAAATGCGTCAAAAGCGGCCAGATAAAATTGTTAAACTGGGTTATCTCAAATCTCGATTTAGTTTTTGTTTGTGAAATTGGTACTCAACTTCGAAATCTGCTTCCCCCTGTAGGCAGAGCCGGCAGGGATTTTTTTCTTCTTTTTTTTTTCCATTATGAGTCCTTTAAAGCAAATTAAATTTGATAACATAACATGTTATAATTTAAAATTACCAAAAATATTGGATCAATATATGTATTTTCAGATTTTCGTTCTCACGTAAACATACTTTTGAAAACTCACCTCAAAATAAACCTATAGATTCATTGACTACAAAATTGCAATACACTGCTTGGAAAGAAGAATGAATTCATTCAACTATAAATTCCCAATATTTCAAACAGACGAAAACGAGAATTTAACCCTTTATGTACTGAATTATAAATTCATGAAAATTTCATCTTCTAAAGCATTTTTTCGTGAATTTTACAAATTACGTTAGAATATTTACGTAATTATTTAAAAAATATTAGAAGGATTTTAGAAGGATTGAAAGATATAGAAGGATTAATTAAATTTAAATTTATAGGAATTTTGTGCAATATTTATAACACCGCTCAAATCTTTTATTTTAAATATTTTTCTTTGTATTTTGTAGAATAAGGAAATGTACAAATATAATCAATTCAACGCCCCCCCCCCCCCCCCCAACGTCAAGGAAGCTGAAAAGACGGAAAGGCAAAAGAAATCATCCTTTTAAAACTATTTTTGTTTTGTGTAGTCAATAATGCTTTTGGTACAAGATAAAGTAATGTATCTAAAACCCATTCTAAACTGTGTTACAACTAATCTGTGTATTAAATGAATTTTATAACAAGTTATTTTAATGGTACTTATAAGTACCGTCAGTAGATTAAGGGTTAAATGGATTGCGCATTTGTCTTTCGTTAATGTGAAAATTTGTATAGAAAAAACACTGCCACATTAATTTTTCCTTGGTGATAAGGGAGTTGACTGAATGCCAATAAAAAATAAGAAAAAGAAATCATGTGTTACAGATACATTATGAAACACACACACACGAGAAATTGATCACAATAGTATTTATAATAATGTTTTATGTTAAATGCTAAAAGTAAAAAGATAAGTGAAACTAATTTCAAAAACACATTTTATTACTGTACTTGAAAGTAGAAAAAGAACTATTTTAGAATCGCTGAAATTTTAATCGATTTCATAATTTATTTGATTTTTCAATGATTGTTTAGAACTGTTCTTTCTTACTATTTTCATTATTGTTTATTTCTTTATAGTACCCTTATATATATATATATACTTTTAAATGCACTTATAAAAGTATGGCTTTTAAAAAAAATATGTTTAATTTTATTTATTAAAACACTATCTTCTTTTAATTGCAACTTTGGTTCGGTTACGGACAAAAATAGCACTCATGAGCTGTTGAATTAACAAAACTTCATAACATAATATTTATATAATCTTTTAAAGCTATTGAAAATATTGACTCAATACATAGACTTTCATATTTTCGGTCTCCCGTATACGTATTTCTGGAAACGCAGCCCAAAATCAGTCTATTGACTCATTCACTATAAAACTGTAATATCCGGCGTGAAAGCAAAAAAAAACCTCTTATCCGTCCATTGTTTCTGAAGGGCATTTTATTATCATCATTTACTCAACTGAAAATTCCCAATATTTCAAATAGAGAAGAATTTGAATGGATTGCGTATTTTTAGTCTGTCTCACGTTAATCTGGGAGATTGAAACGAAAAATCACTGTCACGGTTTTTCTCGCTTATAAGAGAAATTGTCTGTATGCCAAGAAAAAACAAGAAAGGGAAATAATGCGTTACGCATACATTGTGAATGACACACAGATTTTTTTTTTTTTTTAAATCAAAACAGTACTTATAATAATGTGTTATGCTAAATGCCAAAAGTAAAAACACAATAAAATAAAAGTAATTTATTAAAATACGCATTGTATTTAAAACTAGAAAATATTTTTTTAAACTAAAAGCTTGATGTCAGAAGAAAAATCGTATAAGCACGATGCGCTGATAAAAATACTTTAGATGAATTTTAATTCCAATTTATTTTCAGTACTATAAAGAAAAATCTATTTTTACATACGCTTCTAAAAGTATGTTTTAAAAAATATATATTTTTACAATATGCAAACACTAGGTTAAAAATATTTTTTACTTAATAACACTCTTTAGCACTAATTTGTTTTACTGCAAATATGTTCTTATTACTAACAATAATAGTACTCATAGCCTATTGAATCAACGAAACTTAATATGATAATATTTATATGATGTTTTAAAATTTTTGAAAACATTGACGTAATATAAAGGGTTAGTGTAAACAAATGACCGGAAATTAAATTTTATTATTTCATAACTAGTACACATATAGTTCATCATATAACTGATATAGGAAAATAAAGAAAAATATTCCAAGTTTTTTTTTTTTTTTTTTCTAGTTACAAATGTTTAACGCGTAAACCTTTCGAAAGACGACAAACATCTAATCTGTAATCAAGTTCGTTCCATACATTTTGTAGTTTTATACTTTCAATGATTTCCTAATGCAGCACTGATAAGCTGTTTAAGATCTTTGAGTGTTTTCGGCAATGGTGGTTCATAAATAAGATCTTTAATGCAACTCCACAAAAGCAATCACATTGCAAAAGATCCAGGGATCTCGGTGACCCTGTGAATAAGGGGAAATCGTCGTTACCCGCACTACTAGTTTAGTATGTGGAAAAAGAAAAAAAAAACCCACTTGGAATGTTTTTCTTTATTTTGATATATGACTTATTGTAATATATGTGATAGTTTTGAAAAAATATATATATTTTTTTTTTTATTTGGTTATTCATTTATGCTGCTTGTATAGCTATACTTTCATATTTTTGCTCTTCTGTAAACGTATTTCTGAAAACACAGCCCAAAATCTGTCTGTTGACTCATTCACTAGAAAATTATAATATCCGGCGTGAAATCAAAATTAAACCTCTTCTCCCTCCATTGTTTGTGAAGGGTATTTTATTATCATCATTCACTCAACAGAAAATTTCCAGTATTTCAAATAGACAAGAATTTGAATGGATTGCGTAGTTTTAGTCTCTCTCATGTTAATCTGGGAGAATGAATAGAAAAATCACTGTCACGGTTTTCCTCGCTTATAAGGGAAATTATCTGTATGCCAAGAAAAAACTAGAAAGGTTAATAATGCGTTACGCATACTTTATGAATGACACACACAGAAATAAATGATCAAAACAATATTTATAATAATGTATTCTGTTAAATTCTAAAAGAAAAAAAAATTAAATTAAAGGAATTTATTAAAACACGCATCTATTATTGTACTTAAAACTAGTAAATATTTTTAAACAAAAATCTTGATGTTAAAAGAAAAATCATATAGGCATGAGGCGCTGATAAAAATATTTAAGATTAATTTTAATTATAATTTAATTCATAATATGTTTAAGTATTTTTAATGAATATTTAGAAGAATTTTTTTATGATTTTTATCATTGCGTTATATCATTAACGTATTCTTTTCAGTACTAGGCGATTAAGAAAAATCTTTTTTTAAATATGCTTCTAAAAGCACGTTTTTTAAAAAATATATTTTTACAATATTCAAACACTAGATTAAAAATATTTTTTACTTATAACACTCTTTAGCACTAATTTGTTTCTCCACAACTATGTTTTTATTACTAACAATAATAATATTCACAGGCTATTGAATCCACGAAACTTCATATCGTAATAGTTATATGATATTTTAAGGCTATTGAAAATATTGACCTAATATACAGCTTTAGCACAATTTATATTTTCAAACTATTGCACATATAGTTTGTTATATGACTGATATACGAAAATAAAGAAAAACATTCCACGATTTTTTTCCTGTTACAAACGTTTAACGTGTGAACCTTTCGTAATACGACAAACATCTAATCTGTAATCAACTTCGTGCCACACATTTTGCAGTTTTACACTGTCAATGGTTCTTAATGCGGCACTGACATACGTTCTTTAAGTTCTTTCGAGGTTTTCGGCAATGGTGGTTCATAAACAAGATCTGTGATACAACTCCACAAAGAATATCACATGGCGTAAGATCCGGTGGTCTTGATCAGGGTTCGCAAAGCTGGGCCCAGTCCTAAAAAACCCGGTGGGTTTTTTCAGACTGGGCCCACTTGAAAAAGCCCACTGAAAAACCCATAATGTGGGTTTTTTCAATTTTCAGCAATATTTAATGAATTTAAGTCATTTCAGTTAATTAAAAATATGTATAAAAACTATTACATTAAACACTTGGAGTAAAAAAAAAAAATGTATTTTAGCAAATTGAAATATTTTACTAACATAGACATAATAGGCAACATACATAGTACATAATTATAGGTAAATTCATATCATAAGAATGTCTAAGAAATTCAAATCAATTATATCCATGAAAATAAAAAATATGTATTTTTACTTTCTTCTATCTTTACAAAGCTTTTTTCTCAATTTTTGCAATAGCCTTATCATAAGAACTAATGCACTGATTTTCATCAAACTTCAGGTTCATTTACAAGTTGACGTAAGTTGTTGCTTATTAAGTTTTGGTGTATATCACCCAATAGGTGGGACTGTTATGTTGCATTTTTCATGATTTCAGCAATAACTCTTTATCTCAAGAACTAATGGACGGAATTTAATAAAAATTTAGATTCAGTTAGACCTTGATACAAACTGGTGCTGATTATTTTTTGGTGTATAACGTCTAACAGTGGCACTGTTGTGCTGCATTTTGTACAATTTCTGCAATCTCAAGAACTAATGCACCGATTTTCATCAAACTTCAGATTCAGTTACACATTGGTGTAAGCTGTTACTGATTAGGTTTTGGTGTAAATTGTGCAACAAGCGGTATTGGTATGCTGAATTTTTCACAATTTTCACAAAATCTATATCTAAAAAACTGAGGCACTCAAATAGATCCATATTAGACTTGGGTGTATATTGAACAACAGGTGCTGATTTCATACTCTTTGGGTTGTAATTTTTGGTTGCGGACATCCAAGAGGGTAGGTTCCAAAATTCAGTAATTTGTTTGAAACAATATGATACTTATTCCTTGTTAAATAAATCCAATTCAATGAACCTATATTTTACAATTCTCATAACGGACATAGATTGTCATTTAATTTTGGCACTGTAATAGAGAATTATGAATTAACATGTATGAGATAGAAGAAAGTTTTGGGACTGGCACATCCGACTAGTTTACCCCTTTTTTCTTCCTTCTTATATATTTTAAATTTTAGTATTCTATTCATTATTTGATTTTAAAACAAATTAACAATTTATATCCTATTTTAAGTTTGTTAGTTTTGTAAGAAGCACTGACATTTAATTAATTTAAATTCATATAATTTGTAATATAACATTACAATTATATTGTAATAAGGGAACAATATATATATTTTTTGCTGTCTAGTATATAAATAATATAATATACAATAATATAATATCGCATACATTACACTTTTGAAAAAACCCGATTTTCCCCGGGGAAAATTGGGTTTTTCATGAAAAAACCCGAAAAGGCCCAGGTGGGTTGGGTTTTTTCAAAAAAAAAAAAACCGGGTTTTTGCGAACCCTGGTCTTGGTGGCCATATAAATAAGGATAAATCATCGATATCCGCTTTACCAATCCAGCATTGTGTGAGAGCAAAAGAAAAAAAGAATGTTTTCTTTATATTCATATAGTATTTTTATAATACTTATTGTAACAGTTTTGAAAATATAGTTTACAACATGGTCATTTTTTTATCCTCCTATATATATATATACTTTCAGATTTCCGTTCTCTTGTAAACGTATTTCTGTAAATCCAGATGAAAATCAGTCTATTCATTCATTCACTATAAAATTGTAATATCCGGCGTGAAAACAACCTCTTATCCGTCCATTGTTTAATGCAGGGCATTTTATTATCATCAGTCATTCAACTGAAAATTCCCAATATTTCAAATAGACGATTTCTTGTTTCACGTTAATCTGGGAGATTGAATCGAAAAATCATCGTCACGTAATGTTTTCCTAGATTATAAGAAAAAAATGCCTGTTTGCCAAGAAAAAAACAAGAAAAAGAAATAATACGTCACGCATATATTATGAATGACATTATGTATGACACACGCAGAAAAAAAATGTTCAAAACAATACATATAATGATGTATAATGTCAAATGCTAAAAGTAAAAAAGATAAAATAAAAATAATATTTTAAAACTCGCATCTATTATTGTATTTAAAAGTAGAAAATATTTTTTAAATCAAAAATCGTGATGTCAAAAGAAAAATCGTAAAAGCAAGAGGATCTGGTTGGTTGGTTGGTTGGGGTTTAATGGCGCAAAGTCCCATTTGGGACATACTGCGCCAAGCAAGAAGCTCTGATAAAAAGCCTTTAGATGAATTTGAATGTGGATTTAATTCATAATATATTTAAGTTTTTAATGGATGTTTAGAAGTACTCTTTTTTATGATTTCCATCGTTGCTTTATATCTTTATAGTACTCTTTTCAGTACTATAAGTTAAAAAATGTTTCTAAAAATGTTTTTTTTTTTTTTAGAATATTCAATCACTAAGTAAAAAATATTTTTATATTTTTACTTAGGGACATACTTTAGCCCTGTATGTATTTTAGAATACAATTTTGTTTTTATTATTGCAATTATAACACACATGACTTTCATAACATAATATTACTATGATATTTTAAGGTTATCGAACATATTGACTTAATATACAGGATTAGAATAAATGAATGATCGGATTTTAAAAATTTATATTTTTAAAGCTATTAACCCTTAAAAGCCGGGTGTTGCTTTTCGGCAACACACCCAATTTACGCTCATAAAACACTATTAGAATAATTTTTAAGCTATAATGTCTAATGTTGCCAATAAAATACATTCTGAAAATATTATTAAATCGATTTTCAACATGTAGATGACAACACTTGTGCTGTTTAAGAATAAATATAGATTTATTTTTTAAATTGTTGTTACATGTTTTTTTGTTTGTTTGGAAGCTTACGAAATACCCTATTTTGTTCTGCAGTAAGCAAGTAAAATTTATTTCTTATCATAGTTCGTAAAATTCTTATGTGTTTAATATTGTAGAATTTTATAGAGGGAAATTATTTTTCAGTTAAAAACCAGTATTGCCGATTAGTAACAAACAGTTTTTTAGCCTTAAATCATACTTAAAACAAAAATATGATTTTTTAAAGTATTTTCCCCATGATTTATTTAAAAAATGGCTGCCGAAAAACATTATTAAAATGATTTTTGAAAAATCAGGCATTTAAGGGTTTAAACATATAGTTTGTCATATAACTGATATACGAAAATAAAGAAAAACATTCCAAGTTTTTTTTTTTTTTTTTTGCTGTTACAAATGTATAATGTGTGAAACTTTCGTTGCACGATAAACATCTAATTTGTAATAAAGTTCGTTCCACACATTTTTTCAGTTTTACAATGTCAACGGTTTCTAATGCAGCACTGATACGTTCTTTAAGTTCTATGAGTGTTTTCGTCAATGGTGGTTCATAAACAAGATTTTTGGTGTAACACCCACAAAAAGAAATCACATGGCGTAAGATCCGGTAATCTTGATGGCCATGTGAATAAGGTTAATTCGTCGTTAACCGCATTACCAATCCAATGTACAGAAATGGAAAAAAAATACTTGGAATGTTTTTCTTTATTTTCATATATCAATTATGTGTATTATATCACCATGTGTGTAATCATATGCGCCATCGCTATATGTGTAATAGGTTTGAAAATTTAATTTTTTTAAATATGGTCATTCATGTATGTGCTAAGCCCTGTATATTCTTTCATATTTTCGTTTACCATATACATATTTCTGAAAATTCAGCTCAAATCAGTCTATTGATTCAGTCACTGTAAAATTGTAATATCCGGCGTCAAAGGAAAAACAAACCTCCATTGTTCCCGATGTGCATTTTATTATTATCATTCACTCAACGGAAAATTCCCAATTTTTCAAATGGATGGGGATTTGAATGGCTTGCATATTTCTTGCCTGCCTTACGTTAATCTGGGAGTTTGAACAGAAAATCGCTGTCAAGCTCCATTTTCTTCTCTTATAATAGAGTTGGATGTATGGCAAGAAAAGGAAGGAAAGAAAGAAAAAAAAGAAAAAATGCTTTATCGACAAATTTTATTTTTGCAACAAATGAGTTCAGATTAATAAACAAGCATTAAATTATTTAATTATATTAATGCTGAATGTACTATACTATCAAATCATAGTCATTTTTTCGAGTTCGCTTTACACACCTTTGAAATAGTATCGCAATAGCATGAATAAATTACGGCTTACGTTTGACCAAAAGTGAATTAAAAAAAAAAGCTACGCATCAAAAAACAAATTTATGATTTTTCTTCGAACGCCTGGTTAAAACTGCTTTTTTAAAAGTAATTTACAAGTAAATCTTAGTATTTATCTCTAATACTTTTGGTAAAACGATCTATAGTAATATTAGTAGGTAATGCAAAAAATATCTATATTTGTTTATTTTCTTACATTACACCTGTTATGCTGCTTTCACATAATAAACATCCCTTAAACAATCATTTGATCAAAAATTGAAAAATTATTGAACAAAAATATGTAAAAGAAGGGCAGATCATGGTAGTGTATAATAACATCATTCGCATTAAGTGGTGGTTAATTGATTTATTTTTAATGATACATCTAGACAAACTTTAAAATATTTCTAAGATATTCATAATAATTTTTAATTTACAAGTAAATCTTAGTATTTATCTCTAATATTTTCGGTAAAACGATATATATAGTAATATTAGTAAATAATACCAAAAATTTGACATTATTTTTGTTTATTTTCTTACGTTATACCTATTATGCTGGTTCTTTCACATAATACACTTCCACTAAACAATCATTTGATCAAAAATTAAAAGATTATTCAAAAATTAAGTAAAATAAACAATTAAATTTAAAAAATCAAAAAACCCGACTGCGTTAAAAGCGAACTAATTAATTATTTCTCATCAATGTGAAACTATTTTTTCTTTCAATTCCTACTATTAGCTCACACTCTTGCTATATATATCTTGTTAAAATTTTCAATCGTTAATAAGATACTTATTATTCATTCAATCAAGCTCAAATAAATTTTTTAAAACTTGTAGTGGATGACACTTGATGTTAATCCAGTTTTTCTCACATATTAATTCATTTATTAAATTTAATTAATTAATTTTCAATAATCGAGAGAGCTCTCTTCTTGATCAAGGTATTTTAAGCGACACTCAAGACGAAAGAAGAGTGGGAGAAAAAAATTTCTCTTATTGTCCTAAGTAGGAATTGACTTAAAATATTTTTTTTATATTACTTGTTTATATTACTTACCTATTTTTTTTATTTACTTGTATTGATGACTTTTAAGTTGTGTTTAATTGTTAGTTGCTATCTATAAACACTGTTTTGATGAGGTCTATAGATGTCTATGATAGGAAGAGTTGCAGTAAAGCTAGAGATCTTACCTACACAACTTCCAGGCTGTGTAATATTTTAACGGAGCTTCTGACTGTAAAATAGTCAATGAAACATCGTCTTTATTTTAAAAGACCTATCAATGATATGCCACTCAATAGGGTGCGTAAATTTTTTTTCGGACTCTACCACCATTTTGTAATTTACGGCCGTCATTTTGAATTTATAAAAACAAAACCTAACTTATAACCATCGGGCCGTTAAGATGAATTGATAGAGACCTCATTCATTAAAATCCATCCTGCCGTTGGGATGTTTCCAGGGTATAAAGAAATCCAAATACACAGATACGCGTGAAACACATAACCCTTCTTTTCAGCCGGGTAAAAAAAAAAGGGGGAAATTTGATAGTGCATCATTTGCACAAAGTGGTGGTTAATTCATTTATTTCCAACTATATTCTTAGACTAACTTAAGAATTTATCTAAGATCTGTGTTATATAACTTTTTTAAAAGCCTTTTGAACTATTACTCAAACTTTTTTAATAACATGGTTTTCTCCTTTTTAATATACATATAACTTCTTTTTACAAATAAAAAAAAACTTCCATAAAAGCAATCATCCTATCGAAAATTGAAAGTCTATATGTTGACTTAAGAAAAATTAAACAAAAATTGAAACGTGATAGGCTATAACCGCATCGATTGCGTTATATGAACATGACTTTTATCTTGCCGCAATTCATTTTTCAGACCATTTCTATCTATCTATAGAACTACATTATTAGATTTCAAGACACTCTATTCGCCCATTCACTCACGTTGGACGAACGGTTCATCACTTCTTTTCAGCTTTATTCATTTGATTTGTGAAGCTATCATCCTTTTCACTTGTCTGCTTTGATTTTTTAGATCGGATGTTTTATCGGTTTTGACGGTAAGCTTTCTCATTCCCTTTTACAGCTTCTTTTCTATTTTTGGCGCATTTATTTCTGTTAATCTTCATCATAGCGAGTGGCGAATTTTGTGTCACTATTTTCTTTACTAAGGTGAATTAATGGTACTATGTGCAATTTAATTTGGAATTACAATTGGTGTTTTCAAAAATTAAAAAAAGTTTTTTTTTTTTAATTTCGCTGGATATAACGCAAATTCTCAATAAGAAACTACGCATTTCAACGAAATAATTTTGTATATGAATTCCGTTCGTCTGTCTGTACGTGTCTGTCTGTCTACCTTCTGTCCGTGAGTAAATATACTGATATTGCGATGAAATTGATATGTTATTGAATTTTATTATGGTATATTCAGTATTGAGAATGAAGTGTAGCGCGTATAGTTATTTTACAGGGAAGCTCAAAAGAATTCCGTTTCATTACGCTCTATGGTGAAAAATCGTTTACGGTGAATTTTAATAATGTTACTCTATTTTAAAAATATTGAAACTGATATACAGGGTCATAGGAAAGTCCCTTTAACCTGAAAATACTTGCGAAAAGAGAGAGCTACAGCTATGCAAGTGAGGTAACAGTATAGTAAAGTGACTACGCCCGTCCTAATGCAAATGACAGCAGCTCCCCTAGTGGCGAAATTTGGAAGATAGCCATTGCATATCGAATACGAAAAGAGAAACAGCAAAATTTCCAATTAGAAAGTTTTAGAGCATCAATTAGTACGAAACGACATTTGGTTCACACGAATAAGATAAATCGTCGTCTGTATACCGAAAAATTTCCAAAATCGGTGAGCGATGATTCTACTTTGCATATTCATATTTCGGAAATGTAGCAGTGCTCAATTTCAGATTGTGACATTGTATTGTACTGTAATATCTGTAAAAATTTAATTTCCAATACATTTAAAATTTTAGTTTCATGCTGCGAAATGTGCATACAGAATTACTCTCATGAATACAAACGTGTATCGTGAGCAATGGCGAACTTTTCGAACGTACTGAATATTAACTTTTTAACACTATGAGACAGTTTTCTTTTTGTGTGATAATATCAAAATATATCGAGATAAGTACGTATTGTGCGTATTTCTTCATACTTCTGGCTATTCCATTCAAACGTTTACACAAAATGGAGGGAATAAATTTCGGACATTTTTTGGTATACAGGCGAAGATTCATCTTACCCATGTAAACAATATGTCGTTTCGTACTAATTAATTGATGCTCTAAAACTTTCTAATTGTAAGTTTTGCCTATCTCTTTTCGTTTTCGATTTGCAATGACTATCTTCCAAATTTCGCCACTAAGGGCGCTGCTATCGTTTGCATTAAATCATCGAACAAGATGTACGCAGCATTCATCCTTCATTTACAGGGACACTCAAAATACTTCTGCGGTCTATGGGAAAAATCGTTTGAATTGTATTTCAATAAAATTAGATTATTTTAAACATATAGAAATTTATATATATATCAGTGAGCTGTGCACTACAGGCGTTCACTGTAGAATCTGGTGTGTATATAATTTATCGTTCTTTTATAAAGACACATGAAAGTATTTGGTTACAGTGCTGCCGAATCAAATTCGGATATTTTCCCGACTACTGATGGCAATTGAAGACATGAGGTCTTCAAATGCGCTATACATTTTCTAAATTGTTTAATTAGACATATTTCTCATTAATAAACTGTAAAGTTTTGTTACATTTTTCTGAATGTGTTGGAAAGTTCTTCTTAATCTATGCTGGATGCATGATTTTTCGTTTTTTTGTTTTAAATATTGAATTAGATGTAGCAGGAATTCTGAATAAGAAACTACGCATGTCAATGAAATATATATACAGAGTGTCCATAATTAAACGGCCGTACTTTAAAGCTGTCTACAGACAAAACTATTATTCATAAAGTTGTGAAATTTTGGGAAAAGCATAATAAAAGTATGGGAATTTGTTTAAGCTAAAAAATATATAAATAAAAATAGTTTAAAATTTTGCCACCAGAGGACGATCTTTAATAAATTACATATTTAGCATTAAGATGGTTTAGAAAATTTATTTACAGGATGTTCATAATTAATCGACCTTATTTTAAAGTTCTCTACACACGAAACTATTCTTCGGAATGATGTGAAATTTTTTGGAGGCGATAATAAAAGTATGGGAATATGCTTGAGAGAATAAAAAAATTAGGAGGCCGTTTTTTAATGAATTACACATTTAGCATACATTTACGATACTTTAACAAACTTTGTTATAACCAAACATTTTCTGCTTCACTTTCATCCTTTCCAGATACCATCTTTAATCGTAAGATAGCATGTTCCACAGTTGACCGCAGTATGATCAGGGAAAAGTTAGGAAAATGTCGTGAAATGCTGTCTTTAGAGTAAGGTTAAGTTAATAAATAAAATTTCTAAAGTATCGTAATGCTAAATGTGTAGTTTATTAATAAACGCCCTCTGGTGGCGAAATTTTGAACTACTTTTATTTACATTTTTTTAGCTTAAACAAATTCCCATCCCTTTATTATGTCTTTCACAAAATTTCACAACTTTATGAACAATAGTTTTGTCTGTAGACAACTTTAAAGTAGGGTCGTTTAATTATGGGCACCTTGTATATATTTTTACTTAACACATCATAAATTTCCCTTTTTATCTCTTTAAACTACACTGTATCACATTTTGTAGAGTGAAATTACAGACATATTCTGCTGCATTTTTCAACATAGGAATCTTAAAACATCTTATACAAAGCAAACAAAAAAAAAAAAGACATATTTTACATAAATTTGTAAAATAACAAAATATGTCTTTCACTGATAAAGATTTACACCAAAAACTCTTTGGACAACTATATTATTGATGCTATATATAACATATTGTTAAAAAATTAATTTAGAAAATAATTTATACATACAGCGAACGTTTCTTCTTCTTCTTCTTCTTCTTTTTAAGAATAGCATATTTATTTTCTAAGATGAACGGCCACATTATTTAGCAATATCTCATAGAGCACTTATCGTTCTAAGTGCCATTGAGCCTTATATTACATTTTCCAAACTATGTAAACCTTTAAATGTAGAGTAAATGAACGAAAATTGCTCATGATCACAAAAAGGAAAACTGCCTTAGCTAAACATTGTAACTGCAGAGACCGTGAATTTTATTTTAATCAACGAAAATTACTTATGTGCCTTGTTCAAAGAAATACCAATATCAAATTTTTGACAATTTGAAAGGGGAAAAAACTAAGTTGATTCAATGTATATTTTTTTCTTTGAAATACAGAAGAAATAATTTACTTATTACAGATGAAATAGTTTGCAAAATAAATTAAAGAGAAGACATTTGTATTTCTGACCATCGTACCTATCATTATAGAGAATTGGTTGGTAGATGAAGAAAACAATAGTGGTGGTTTTTAAAGAACAATGATTATTGAAAATTTTTGATTATTAAAAAAAAATGTATTAAAAGGTAGTCTATTGTCATTTTTGCACTATATCTATGACTTTTGCAAAATAATCCCACATTTATAAATTGACTTATTTATATTCAAACATACGTTAATAATCTAATCTTTAAATTAAATTAAATTAGCGAATCTAGAGTAAATGAACACAAAATGCTCATGATAAAAAAAAGGAAAACTAAACATTTTAATTACAAAGACCTTGAATTTTATGTTAATCAACAAAAAATACTTATATACCTTGGTCAAAGAAAGAAATATTTGGCATTTTGTAACGGAAAAAAAGTTTATTTAATGTACTATTTAAGTTTCACAATTACTACAGAAGAAATAATTTACAAAATAAATTAAAGAGAAGGCATTTGTATTTCTTGCCATTATATCTATGATTAATATAAATTGGTTGGTAGATAAAGAAAACGATACTGGTGGTTGTTAAACGACAGTGATTATTGAAAATTTATAATTATTAAGAAAGTGTATTAAAATGTATTCTAATGTCATTTTTGTATTGTATTTATGACTATTATAATAAGATCTTTACAAAATGTCTTTCTTTCTAGAGAGGTATAGATTTACAAATAGTCCTAAATTTATAAATTGATTTATTTATATTCAAAAACGCATTAATAATCTAGTCAATTTTATATTAATATTTATTTAATATATTTTTTCTAATTGCTAGAAGAGTCTGTATTAAGTGACAGTGCTCATCAAAGGTGCGTACTCTTCTTGGAAATTCCAAAGATTCTGACACCATTATTTCTGATTAACGAAATTTTTATTTAATTTTTAAATGACGGATTTTGTAGTTACCTTGTGCGATTGCAAATTTTTGGTATGTTTCTACAATTAAATAAGGCGAAATATTCTATTAAAAATTTTTACTCATATAAAATCTGTAAAATTTAAAAAACAGTTTTGCTCAATTTCATACTTGTTAGGCTAAAATCAAAGATTAGTTTCAAGCAATGTTTACGATGTTGTATTTTTGCAGTGTTGTCAATTGAAATCAATCTTCGGCTTTTATGCTAAATTAGTGTAGATATGTGTGCCATATGCTTTGTTATTTGGTTATTTATAATAAATAATTAACCTATAAGCAATATTTACTATTATTAATTACTTTATAGAATCCACATGCAAAAAATAATTATACATATATGTAAAATAAGATTTCAATGGCTCAGGAAATGTGCATTCGGTCTAAAATAAAGTATTAAAAATCTTTTTTCCGCAAGTGAAAAAAAAAAAAAAAATTCTTCATGGGCTATTGTAAAATGGTCTTTGGAAAATGATGTCTTTTTTTCCTACAAATGTACAGATTTACAAATAATCCCATATTTACTATAAATTGATTTGTTTATATTCAAAAATACCTTAATAATGTAGTCAATTCATATTTATTTTATATATTTTTTCTAATTGCTGGAAGTTTCTATATTAAGTGACAGGGGTCTTCCAAGGTGCGAGCATTTCTTGGAATTTCCATAATTATTTCTGATTAATAAAATTTCAATTTTAAATGGCAGATTTCGTACTCGCCTTGCCCCATTGTAGATTTTGTAGTCGTATGCTTCTGCGATTAAATAAAGCGAAATATTCCATTATATTTTTTTCTCAAATAAATTCTGTTAATTTTAAAAATCTGTTTTACGCAATTTTTTATTTGTTAGGTTAGAAGGAAAGATTAATTTCAAGCAAAGTTTTCGATGTTGTATTTTTGCAGTGTTGCCAGTTGAAGTCAATCTTTGACTTTTAAACTAAATTAGTGTAGATATGTGCCGTATGCCTTGTTATTTGGTTATTTATAATAAATAATTAACCTATAAGCAATACTTACTGTTAGTGATTACTCAACAGTAGAGATCGACTGAAAATTCGTTTTTCTTTTCGTTTTCAGCCCAAAATCCAAGTAACTTGAATAAGTTTTTTTTTTCATGTTTTGTAAAAGATAGGTGCCTTCTCCTTCTGGCTGGGCTGGCCTGCGAGCCCCTGCTTGTCGAGGAGACCCACGGCTGGAGTGTAAGTAAGTCTAAAATGGATCTCTAATCAGGCGATCTTGCTCCACTCAGGTTGTCAAACTTTGGGCAGAATATATAACAAAGAAGCTTTACAGACTGATTTTTAAAATAGCAGAATAATTTATCCATCAAGATTTTTATATTAATTGCCAATCCTTAATTATTTTAAAATAATTAAGGATTGGCCTGTCGCGTTGAGGGTTCTTCCCTGGCAGAGCCGATCTGGTCTTAGACCATAGCTTATAATTATTATTTCTGTCTTGAGCAAACTTATTTTCAACCCGCCCCTTGTCGCGTTTAACGGCGGGTACAGCTCCGGCTGAATATTGTAACTTTTTCATTGTAATTTTTTTTTTTTTAACAAACCTTAACAAAGGTGACCGGGAGGGATACTATGCTCTACAGACTACATCCTGGTCTGAGCAGTCCCTCTTAGGCTATCAAATCAAATCAAATCAAATCAAGATTTTTATTTGCCATCTATTATACGAGAATCTCTAGAAAACTTTTCATGCAATGATTCAACTTCCATGGAGCTACCTAAGTCACTTTAAGAAACAATAGTATAAAATAATTCACGTTCATAAATTTTATTATTCTATCTTTATTATTGCACTTGATTTAATTATACATGAGATTGCGTTACCAGTTTTGAACTAAAAAAGATTTTTGCGAAGATTCAGGGTGTCCGAGTTAAAAGTATCCAAATGTTATGGCCAAGGTTATTTATTATTAGGCCAAGGTAATTATATTATTAGGTTAAGCAAAAAGTTCTGGTAAATTTTTAATCTAATAGTTACCAGAATTCGTGTCGTATATAGGAGTACAAGTGGTACAGTCTAGACGTGGTTCCTGATTATGACCTCTTTCGATCAATGCAAAACTTTTTCAAGTGCCGTCGATTTGAATTCTTTAATGAAGTTGAAGAAGCATGTCAAGAGTTTTTCGATTCCAAGGAGCCGCCATGGTACTTCCAGCAAATCCGGAAACTGGCAGAACGATGGCAGAAAGTTGTGGACTATGTGTCTCTATTTTGGATGGTCTCTATTTTGAAGAAAAGTCCTTGTTGCTTTTGTTGTTAATATGCGCATAACAACGCAACTTTCACAAATTTCCCAGAACTTTTTGCTCAGCCTAGTATTACAGAACTATCCATTAGAATATAATAGTCTGATCCTCAGTGGATTGGAAAACTCTCCGAGATTTTTTGGGACTCCACCATACTATCACAGAGATGTTACTGCATTTTTGAATATGACATTTCCTGGAAGTTGGATTGGAAGTCGGGGCCCAATCGCCTGGCTGCCAAGGTCTCGGGTTTTGACTTCATTAGACTTTTTTGCTTGGGTATTCATTAAATCCGTTGTGCATAAACAAAAAATTACTTTGGATGATTTGAAGAAGTGTATTATTCAAGCATTTCGTCTAATAACTCCTGATATGCTACGAAACGCTTGGAGAGAACTGGATTACTATTTACACGTTTGTCATTCTACAAAAGGTGCACACATCGAAATCTATTGTTATTAAAACTTGGTGAGATGTTCTTTCTATTTAAATATTTTTTTTTTAATTCTAATGGGTAGTTCCGTAGAAATAAGAAATAACTTTTGGATACTTTTAACCCGGACACCCTGTATTTTTATCATTACAGATCTTGAGAATGTAGCCGTCTGTGCGATGAAGCATGTCGATGTGAGATAAAATTCTTATTTGCCTTGGAAGTGTGTTTTTATCACTTTTAGGAATTAACTTAGTTTAACAAATAATTAGCCTATAAGGTATATTACTGTTAGTAATTACTTAATAGAATCCGCACACATATATAGAATAAGATTTCAATGGCTCAAGTAAAGTACGTTATGTCTAAAATAAAATATTAAAAATCATTTTTCCACGAGTGAAAAAAAAAATTGTTCGATGAGTTGAATAAAATAAATCTTTAAAAAAATTTAACAGCATATGAAGACTAACTATATATATATATATATATATATTAGAAAATTTCGGTTAAAAGAATCATGTTATTGCTGAAAGCTAAAACTAATGAACCATAAATTTCATCCAGAGATTATATTTATATTTTTTTCATCATAACTAGCTTTAACTAGACTAGAGATATTATTAAACGTATTTAATAGTTTGACATTTCTTTGCGATAAATTATTATTAAGGTGTGTCGGAAAGTACTATACTATATATTAAACGGGCAATTTTCGATGTAAGTTTTTTAAGAATTTGGTATAACTATAAACTGGAAAAGAAAAATGTAAATCAAATATACATTTAATATTGGGCTCAAATGAACTTTTAAAGAAAATTTATTTATATATACATTTTTATATTTTGTAAAATAGACAATATAAATAGCAATTTATTATCCATATAAAATTTCTAAAAAAAAATTAGACGTTAGAAATTCATTTAACAAAATAGTATCTTCTATAATGTACTGTGAAACTTTTAAAGTCACATGAAGCGTAACAAAAACTTAAAAGCTTTTTTTGAGAAAATGTATTTCTCTGTCCTTTTAAATTGGTAGAATCTAGAATTCACAAAAGTTAAAATGTAATTTAAATTCTTTTAAAAGCGATAAAAATAAAGTATTTTTAGAAAGGTAATTAACGAGAGAGTTACGGCATCTTTTAACAAATACAATAATTTTCGCCATTTTTTCCTAATTTCTTTGGTGACAAAAGTAGGTGGGTGCTAAAATTACGTTTTTAGAGAATTTTATTTTCTTAACGGGAAAACTTAGATTTCATGCACTATGTAGAAAAATATAGCATTTAAATGCATAAATAATTAAAATTAAATGAAATGTGTAACGCTTTCAGCAATTCGTAGAAAAAATATTTAGACACAGAGAAGAAAATTTGTTAGGACTATTCATGAAAATCAAAAAAGGGCCTTAGTGCCCCCATAAAAATAAGAGGGTGTTGGTCTACACTGTTAAAAATTTTGCAGCATTCTGGCAGGTCATTCGACCGTTTTTTGAAAAAACGGTTTCATAACCATAATTTAACTATATTCTGACCATAAAATGGCCGATAATATGGTCAGAATAGTGTTAAATTACGGTTGTGTAACCGTTTTCGGAAAAAACGGTCAAATGACCTGCCAGAATACTGCAAATTTTTAACAGTGTAGGAAGAAGAGTCCAAAACTCAAAAATCCTTGTCAGCTCGGCCTACAGGCGGAGGTAGATTTCGAAGTCAAGTACTAATTTCACCAACTAAAACTAAATCAAGATTAGAGATAAAGCCAATTTAACAATTTTATCTGGCCGCTTTTAACAAATTTTTAATTTCATTTTTCTGTAAGAGCTCGTTTTATCAAAATCATATTAAGTAGGTATTAAAAAAATATATTTTTCCTCGCTCAAGAACTCGAATTTTTTTGACACATTTTCAGACTCATTTTTAAAAGTAAAAACATGAAACTTACTGACGTGTGATTTTTTGAAGAGATTTATAGGCAACCTGTGTTTTTATTTTTCGTGCAATTAATTAGAACTTGATTTACAATTATTTTCTCAGTACGTCCATTTTTTGTTGTTTACAGCACTATCGCTTCGGAAAATTCGGTTCAAAATGGCCATTTTGACGGCATTTTTTGAAATATATTCTACCTTTATCGAAAACTCGACCAATACAGCACATTATATAGTTTTTGAATAAGAGAACCTGCCAATTGATGCGTTTGAGAGCGAAAATTAATTTAAAAATGAATCAGAAAATAAGCCGTTTTGTACATCCTTAATACGATAATTTTTTCGTCAACACCTATTTTTGTTTAATTTTTTTTCTTTTTTGTAAGAGTTGGTCCTATCAGAAATTTGTCAATATAAAAGTTGTAGATAATATTAAGAATATTTATAATAAGTTTAAGTGAATTTGATATCTTAAGAATTGACGAAGTTATGAATTTTTTCTCTCTAAAACCCTATTTTTTGCAACCCTTGAGCCTATTTTTAATTTTATCAAAAACCTGTGATAAATTTTTGGTCCTTTTCCTAGAAGTAATAATAATTTTAAACTGATTTGATAGGTATAAAAATTAAGAAGTTATGGGGGTTTTTCGTATTTACAAAACCCCTCCCTATTCCTACCCTCTTGGTCCGATTTTGCCCATTAACGAACCTGAACGAGATTTCCTAATCCTCGATTTTATGTATCAGTTTGGAAGAGATTTGTGCAGAATTACGGAAGTTATCGTGTCCATAAGAAAATGATATATATATCTAGATAGATAGATATAAAGTATTTTACTGGAGGTGGTTTTGGTTTCTAGAGGTCATGATCGGTATAGATTTGCAAAAAATTTTCAGAAATTCCAACATAGGGAAGAATGTAATAGATAGTATTTCATACGAAATCTACCTAAAAGTTAAAGCCTTTTAAGTTAGCGAACTAACACAACATGTAAAAAAAATTTTAACCCATTCAGGTAGATTTCGTAAGAAATACTACCTATTACATTCTCCCCTATGTTGGAAATTCTAAAAAAAATTTTTGTAGGTCTACGCCGTTCATTATTCTTAATATTATCTATAACTTTTATACTAACAAGTTTTGGGTTGAACCAATTCTTACCGTAAAAATAAATAAAAAAATACATAACGGTTGAAGAAAACATTAACATATTAACACGTTTCTGATAAAACTGTCTGATAACTGTGAGTTTCTGACTCTAACAGAAAAATGAAATTTCAAACTCTTCAAAAGCGGCCAGATAAAATTGTTAACCTGTGTTTATCTCTAATCTTCATTTAATTTTTGTTGGTAAAATTTGTACTTAACTTCGAAATCCACCTGCGCCTGTAGGCCGAACCGGCTAGGATTTGTTTGAGTACAGAAGCATATTAGAACTTTTTATTTTGATGATTTTCCTATATCGGGACCATAAATTGCACATTAGACCGCTCTCAAGTCCCCTGCTCAGCAAAGCAAAACTTTCTGACACCTTTTGACTCATTTTTAAACGTAATGGTATCAAATGAGCAGGCCTGACTATTGATGCGATTTGGAATCAAAAGGGGTTTTGCAGTTTTTGATAAATAAATTACTTATTGAGTTATAATCATTGGTTGTCACGTGATGACCTTTTTCTCCTTTCTCGTGCTGTCGCGTCGAAAAGTCCTTTCAAAACACCTATTTTCACAGTATTTTCTGAAAGATTTTTTGCGTTTACGAAAAAACGGAAAACGTCTTTGGATGACATTGTTTCTGAATAAAAAAAACTAACAATTTCTTGCATTTCTGAACAAAAATAAATTAAAAATGTGTCAAAAAGTAACCCCTTTGGATTTGAGAACAGCCATAAAGATTAATTCCAAGGCTTGGTGAGCCCAGGGCCACAACTAGTCTTTTTTGCACCCGCGACAAACATGGATTTCGACCCCTTCCCCCTTCTCATCCACAAAGTGTATTTACAAAGAGCATTTTACTAATTTTCTGAGAGCCAACTTATTTTAAAATTTAAAATATATAATCATAAAATATATAATACTGAACTACGTAATCTGCTTTTTCAAATATTGATTCATTAAAATCTTGAAAACGGAATCGAAAAAAACTCCGCGTTATACAGGATCCTTATGCCATATTATATTTAGATTCGTCTGTGCTTTGGCATAGACCGGACAGGATGATTTTAATAATACCGTGCTAAACATAAATGTCAGAATAATCGACAAACAAAATCTTCATTTGGCGCCCCCTAGTTCTGTCGCCCGGGGCACCTTCCCCCTCTGCTCTCTACCCTTAGTTTTGGCCATGGGCAAACCTATCGCACACACCTATCGTAACACGTACGGAAATTTTTCTGGTAGGCGAAAGATTTAAATTCGATTATCATTACATTAACAAAATACATTTATCTTTTTGTTATAACAAGCATAATTTTCTTTAATAAATATAGACTATCACAAATATTGTAATTAATTTTTAATGATGTAACACAATCGAATGTTTCCCTTTTATATGCATCCACATGTAAATGTTTTATCTAACTATGTGATATTAAACAATAAAGAAAATAAATCATGCCTCAAGCATGGATTATGAAACACTTTCCAACACATTCATAATATTGTACCAAAATTTCACCGTTTAATAAAGTGAAAGATTATGCCTAATTGAACCATTTGGAAACACGTAACACATTTAAAAACTAGAGCCGTACCGAGTACTCGGTAAATACTCGGTACTCGGCCTACTCGGCCAATTTGCCGAGTACTCGGTACTCGGTGAAATTTCGGCCGAATACTCGGCCAATACCGAGTAGTTGTAAGAATTTCATTTTTTAAGCATATGAATTTAAAACTGATCTGTAAAATGTTATTCGAATATCAATGTATAATATATGCAATAATTCATAAAACTATTTACTCGGTATTTAACAATATGTAACAAAATATAGAAAATGTTAAGAACAAAAACCCTCATAAAATAATTCCAGATTAAAATTTAGTTTCACATTTATACAAATAAAAATAAGTTCTTTTTAAATACAGTAGAAGATCCATATAACACACAACTTCTCAGATGTAAACAATGAATTTTGCGGTTTAGAAACACCTGCATTTCCCTATAAAAAATTGCTACTTTTTAGAAAACTAAATTTGATGCATTAGCTCAACTTTCTATCCTTAATTCAGAACTTTAACGAAAAAATTGCTATTATTACAATAAACATTTCAGAAAATGAGCAATATAATGATTAATTTGCTACAGGTATATTTGGATTGGACCATGTTTCTAAAGTAAATTTAACATTGTGTGGAATAATCTATATTATGCAAATATTAACTAACTCCTGGTAACAAGGAATGCAGTACAAAGATACTCTAATGTATTTTGATATGTTTCAGATATATTTGGTCATGTTTACACGGTAAATTTAATGATGTGATCCATATAACGCAAAATTCTACATAATGCACAACCTTGCGTTTTTAGGTTTGCATTATAAAGATTTTTTACTGTATATAGGAAAACAGAAAAGACTTATTTTGGATAAAAAAAACTGAAAATACAATAAATGTAATAAAAAAATTAATAGTTAAATTTATTATATTTCAAATTATAGTGCAAAAACACCAAACGTTCTACATTATCAGTAGACAGGGCATTTCTTTTACTACTATAAATTTGGCCTGCCTCTGAAAATTTACGTTCAGAATAAACAGTGGTTGAAGATGCACATAAGAATTTTTTTGCAAGGTTGCACATAATCGGAAAATCCCCCCCCCCCCCATGCAAATGGAGTGTAAGTTTTACATAAGTCTTCTGTTAAGAAAGCCTGTATCTCTTTTTGTACCTCTCTTTTTTCTCTTTTTTATTTTTAATCAAAAGAAAATAATGTACAGTTACAAAAATAAATATGAAATGTTTTGCATTATTCAATGAATTGTTACAGTAACCAATAAACATTTTTATTTTTGATAGACAAATTTCAGGTATAGGAATAAATTGGAGGGTTGAAGAATGTCTTAATTTTATATTGTTTAATAATTGTACTTGTTATGTGTCAGTTCTCTTTTTTTTTGCTACTGTTTTAATGCTACTGTTTTGAATTGTCAAAAATTGTCTTTAAAAGGTGCACAAATGAATTTCAAATTTAATTAGTTAATTTATATATACTATATATGCATATTATATATATGTACACAGGTATATTTATATATATGTACACACATATGAGCACCTAAGCTCGCATTATGTGCACATCAGGGGTTTTTTTTCTTATTACACAACTACTCGGTACTCGGTATTCGGTACTCGGTACTCGGCCGAGTAGTCAGTGGCCGAGTACTCCGTACTCGGCTACTCGGCCAAAGTGCTACTCGGTACACCACTATTAAAAACCCAGATTCAGCAATCCCCATCTACAATCGGAAAATTATCCGAATCCTTTGGGCAGCCCTGTATATGATATAGATATGTATCTTTAAACTACATGCATGCAAAAATTCAGTTCAGAAAGGAAATATATACCACAGTTGAAAATTCCCCTTCGGCACACTGAAAAAAATGGGTCCTCAAAATTGAATAAAAAGTACTCAATTTTAAATACGTCATATACTCAAAATAGTTCCGATCCAAATGTTCTCAAATTGAGAAACATCAATGTACTCATTTTTGATTCCATGGTTGTGTTCAAATAGGAATCGTTATGTACTGCCTCCCTGAACCTAAAAATCAAAGTAAAATTGTACTGGCGTTTATTTCTGTTCAAAATTATTAACTAGAAACATTTAATTGATTATTTATTTAAAAAAAAAATAGCAAAATTATTAGCAAGATACACAAATCGTATATTTTTAAGACAAAAGCATCATTTGCAAGTACTTTTAAATTATTTTAAAATACTGTGCATAATTTAATATTACATTAATAAACATATTTTATGCCGCCATAAAGGGAATAAACCATTACAGAGTACAAAATTATCGTTTCGTTTGGGTTTGATAACAAGTGATGTTTCAAAATTGAGAAAGTATATGTTCATTTTTGATCCAAACATACTCAATTCCATATGAGTACATCGATTTACTTATTTTTGAGTACTTCATTTTTTTCAGTGCAATTTCCTCTAATAAGGAGAACGGTAAGAGAATTTTTTTGCGCAGCCTTGTATATGGGGTACAGAACTTAAACACAACGAGTAACAGGTAAAAGATTAGTTAAATTCTAAAGCGCATACCGAATTTGAAAACTCACTTCCAGCATTATTGCTCAAAGACTGTGGTGTAACCGATTTCTTCTGTGTGTCCCTGTAAATGAACAATAAACTCTATGAACGCCCTATTCCAGGCTCGGCGAACCTTTTCACGTGCGCTTGCCGAAAAATCACAAAACAATATCTATCAACAATGTAACGTGCCAAATTTATACAAAAATAGCTTTGAAGAGTAAAATTTTTATACGAAGCACTGGTTAAAAAATCAGTTGCTTTTGTGCATTAATAATTAAAAAATATTAAAAATCAAAATGAGATTTTTCTGTATACTGTAATCAGCCAATAAATAAATTAATTTTTAATTTGGATATAGGATTCATTTATGCGGTATGTACTGTAATAAGGAAAAAAAAAATACGAGTTTTTATTTCACTAATTTTTAACGTATTATTATTGCAACATCTCGGTTGTAATTTTGCAAGTTGCATTAAACAATGTACAGTAATAATGTATTGATGATTAGGACTTGCAGTGACTGTCAATCGAAATTCCTTTTAAAATTACAGCTTTCTAAATTCATATAGAAAAGCAAAATACATGCCGAAAATAAACCTTAGGGACGGTAAGATTCGATGGAAAATGCTTCATATCTGGTTCATATTTTATTATTTTTACAAAAATACGTATCTAAATTTGATCCATTTGCCATTTTATTGCAGTGGCTGTCAATCGAAATTCCTTTTAAAATTACAGCTTTCTAAATTCATATAGAAAAGCAAAATACATGCCGAAAATAAACCTTAGGGACGGTAAGATTCGATGGAAAATGCTTCATATTTGGTTCATATTTTATTATTTTTACAAAAATACGTATCTAAATTTTATCCATTTGCCATTTTATTGCAGTGACTGTCAATCGAAATTCCTTTTAAAATTACAGCTTTCTAAATTCATATAGAAAAGCAAAATACATGTCGAAAACGCTGCATAACATCACAGGAAAAGAAAAATGTGTTAATACATGCAAAAAATAATTGCATTATTTGTGACAGCTTACCCGTATGAAACAAAGCGTTATTGTTTATAAATGAAATAAAATATGGATTTTATCTGTATAACAACTACCATGTGTAATTTTTTCACGTGCCAGAAAAATTAGCTTACGTGCCAACTCTGGCACGCGTGCCATAGGTTCGCCAACCCTGCAACATCTGTAGAGTAATTCAATGATTCATATCAATATAAATACATTTGAAATAGCGTCATGTCATTAAAATACACTGCAAACGATTTTTCCCCATTGACCCTACGGTAAAGGAATTCCTTTTAGTGCCCCTGTAAATGAACGATTAACGCTGCACACTTCATATTCAGTCCCAAACATGCCGTGGTAAACATCATTAATATATATGGGGCATTCTCACAATCTTTTGACCTTTCATGTCCCTGAATAATAATTTTTTATTTAATAAACTTTTTTGTGTTTTTTTATTTCATATACTGGGAAACATCCCATTGCATGATTGCATAACAATATTAATGAGATAAATAAGTTTTGGACGATGTTGGGGGTCCAAATACCAGGAAAACTAATCTACCGTCCCGTGTCCCTGATGCTGATTTTTAAGTTTGGAGCTACCTGTAGAAAATTGTTTCAATAAAAATAATTCAATGTAATTTTTTTTCTGAAACTGGAACTATTGTCTTATGTAAATATGTAGCTAAAAATTAACCTGCACACATTTTTAGGGTTGTTAGTATTTTTTAACTCTATCCCTGGGTTTTAGATTCCTTACCATCCCTCTTCTAAAATTATACAGAAAATCATTTCAGATGCAGCCACAGAATTTTTTACTAGTTTTTTCTCATGCAGAAGTATGCTAGAGAAATACTGTCTAAAATTCTTTGGCAGGAAATTTACTGTAGAATTTAAATCAGCATTTAAATATCAATTTCCAGCATCGTGGCTTTATTGGGTAGTCTCACCGTTCCCAAGGTTTATTCCTGCACTTTTCGAGGTAAATTAAATTTTTTTTTTAATATAATCCAATGTTAACAACTGTTTCTAAAAATCAATAAATGTTGTGGCTATCACTTAGTCTTAACATGATTTTCCTAAAAAAATAGATGGAATTTTCTTTACGTTCCATCCTTACCATCCTTTTTTTCCCCTTTCTTCCCTTTTTTCCTATACCGTCCTTTTTTTTTTACCTTACCGTCCCTTCTTTAACACCCCCTTTAAGACAATGTTATACAAAAATTCTGTATTAAAAGTACTACATTGTTATTATTTCTTATTTGAATGTCCTGTGGGTACAATGCAAATTCATTATAAGTAAAAATTTAGAAGAAAATAAAAAGTTATAGGGGTAAAATAGTAAGGAAAATTAAACTCGCAAGTTTAACTTAAACCTTAGTTAAATAAAAAAAATTTCGCTGCTGACCATTTTTACTTTATTTTGAATCATTAAGGCATTCGTCTGTTAGATTAAAATGTTATTTTAGCAAGTTTAATTTTGTCAGATTTTTTTTTTTTCCAAAAGTCAAAAGATTGTGAGAATGCCCCATATCAATTGCATGAAAACCCGAGTATATTTACGCGAGTTAGAGCATGAACAGACAGATCGAGTTTATAAACACTTTTCAAGTACAGTAAACCCCCCCTAAAGCGACCACGTTCCGTTCCAATAAAAACTGGCCTATCCTAGAGGTGGTCTCTTTATGGAGGTCATGTTTAAATCTAGATTTTAATTGTTGGAAAAAGGTAGCAATTAATGTTACTAAAATTTATTTTTCACATTAGGAAAAATATAAAAATTTAAGTATCGAAACAAAAGTTAATTACATAAGTTAATTACTGCAGAGTTTAAAAAAGAATACATTGACGTTTGCTTTTATTTTACGGTTTTATCTTTTATAGCTTTTATTTACAAGTCCTTCCGAAGTTCAGTAAATAAATGGAATTTTTTTTTTCTTTTTTGGACGAGAACAAATAATGACGATTTCATTAATTTATTTCTTTGAGAGTTTCCTGACAGAATAGGACCAGGAGAGTTTATTGACCGTCATTCTTAATTTGTCACCAGAGTTAAATTCATTGTCTAAAGAGGCACAAAGGGGTTTAAACACTTAAAAGTTACCGGAATAATAATAATAAAAAAATCTGAACTTAGTTTAGAAGTTTGATGAATAATGCACTCTCCGGAATTATTTTTCTAATAAAACCTTCTTCAAGCGGTCAGGAAATATGGAATTTGTTTCATTTTCTTCAAAGAAATGGGTAGCTCATGGAGGGAGTTCAACTGGTATGGTCTCTGAATGGAGGTAAAATTAGTATTGAGCCTATGGGAATAAATTTCGTTCATGAAAAAATGGTCGCTCAGGGAGGTGGTCGCTTAATGGAGCTGGTCACACAGGGAGGTTTCACTGTATGTTGAAAAATGTTGAAAAGCTAAGGCAAACAAAACATTTTGTCTCTGATACGTCCTCAAATGACTCTCAGACGCATGCTGTTTTGTATTTTTAAATCCCATAAAATCCTTGGGCCAACGTCACAAAATGTTGTTACCTCCGAAATTATTTCGTCTTATAACTTTCTCAGTTTGTCGCTCAAACAAAAATTTTTTACGCTCAAACGCGTTCAAACGACGCTCAAATGTGTGCTATTTTCAAGTTTTAAATCCCATAATGTCGGGCGGCCAGCTGTCGCTCTTTCTGGAGTTTGTTTTGGCTTATTACTTTCTTCAATTTGTGGTTCAAACGGAAGTTTTTGTCGCTTCAGTTTTTAAATCCCATAATGTCTGAGCGCCAACTTCACAAAACGTAATTCCCGAATTTTATTTTGCTTAAGTTTTTTCAGTTCAAACGACTCTCAAATATGAGGCATTCTTACAAAATTTTAAATTTCAGGAATAAAAATCTGGTGAAATTAAACTTAGTAAAATAACATTTTAAACTTATAGACGAAAGCTTTAATGGTTCAAAGTAAAGAAAAAATGGTGAGTAGCGACGATTTTTTTTTATTTAACTGAGGTTTAAGTTAAACTTGCGAGTTTAATTTTTCTTACCATCCCCTTGACATTTTACCTCTCTAATTCTTTATTCACTGAGAAAAAAATATAGTTCTGGCATCTAGAATCTAAATTGCGGCTCTAGAAAAAATAGTTCCATGTCATCCTTATAAATTCTAGTTCCCTTTGATACAGAGTTCTAGAGTCTCCTACTAGAATTCAAGAGCGTTTTCCTATATTCTAGTGGTCAAACTTATTTAAAAATCCCTGCAAATAGATGCGAACACAAGAAGTTAGTTTTAGTAACTAAAATTCTTGTTTATGAAACTATTCCATAAATTAAGCAATAATTTCTCGCTATTGAAGCAATTCCTTATAGTTTCGTCATCTAGAAAACAAGAGACTTGAAATTCTAGATCATTTCATCTATTCAGCTTAGTTCTTTATCCTATTCTCACAGCTCGGAAATCTATATTTCTAGTTTAGAGATACAGAAAATGACTACCTATTCATTCTAGGTGAAGGCGGTATATTTTTTTTCTCAGTGTTTGCTTCTAAATTTTTACTTATAATGAATTTGCATAGTACCCACAGAACATTCAAATAAGAAATAATTACAATGCTGTATTTTTAGTAGAAAATTCTGGTATAACATTGTCTTAAAGGGGTGTTAAAGAAAGGGACGGTAAGGAAAAAAAAGGGAACGGTAAGGGAAGATAATAAGGGATGGTAAGGGTAGGACGGTATGAAAATTTACCAGCTATTTTTGGGCAAACCATGTTAAGACTAAGTGATAACCACAGTGTTTTTTGATTTTTAGAAACAGTTATTTACATTGAATTAAATAAAAATAATAATAATAATTTACCTCGAAAAGTGCAGGAATAAACCTTGGGGACGGTAAGACTACCAATAAACCACGTTGCTTGAAATTTATATTTAAATGCTAATTTAAATTCTGCAGTAAGTTTCTTGTGAAAGAATTTTAGCCATTCTTTCTCTAGCATACTTCTGCGTGAGAAGAAAGTTGAAAAAAAATCTGTGGCTGCATCTGAAGCGATTTTCTGTGTAAGTTTAGCAAGAGGGATGGTAAGGAATCTAATATCCAGGAACAGACTTCAAAAAATAATAACTACCATAAAAATGTGTGCAGGTTAATTTTTTGCTACATATTTATATAAAACAATAGTCCCCATTTCAAAAAAAAAAAATAGATCGAATTACTTTTATTGAAACAATTTTATACAGAAAGCTCCAAACTTAAAAGTCAGCATCAGAGACGCGGGACGGTAGAGGAATTTCGTGGTATATTTGCCCCCCCCCCCCCCAACATCGTCCAAAACTTATTTATCTCGTTAATATTGTTATGTAGTCATGCAATGTGATGTTTTGCAGTACAAGGAAAAAAAACCCAAGAATATGTACTAACATAAAAATTATTATTCAGGGACTTAAAAGACAAAAGTATGTGAGAATGCCTCATATATGCTGTTTTCAGTTTTTAAATCCCCAAAAGTTGGGGGTGTAACTTCACAGACCTTATAAAAACTACTTGGAAGTGTTTCCGAAAATCAGTGGCAGTAAAAGAAACATTGTTTTTATAAATGCTTTTTTTAAATCTGGAAAATGTGTTAATGTCTGACGTTTTTAAAGATAAAGAACGCTTTTCGGAATCGTGGGAAACTAAGAAGAGGCTATTGTAAATTTTCGTTCATTTTTATATCATATTTTGCAAAATTAAGAAAAAATTGTCTTTTTTTTAACAGTGCTTGAGTACCTAAAAGTATTCGCAAACAATATTTCCCCCTATACTATTATGTAACGAAATTCTTTTGTGTGCCCCTGTAAATGAATCATAAATATTTTTTGCACCGTATATTCTACATGATGCATATTTTAGTGCACTTCATAAATGCATATGAATTTCATTATGTTCGAAAGGGTGAAATATCATTAAAACGCACTTTAAACTATTTTTCTAAATTGGCCGTAATGTAACGGAATAGTTTTGATTGTCCCTGTAATTGAACTATACATCCGATTTTTATAAAATTTGTAATTACTCGATAAAAATCTGCAATGATTATATATTTTAAATTTCAAACCATTTGGTTGGGTAGTTTTTGCGCTGTTATATATGGACAGACAGACAGACGGACGGACCAGTTGACGAATGTAGGTGCCATGTATTATTTTAATTACGAACGCACCTAAAAAGAAAAATATAACTACGGAAGGTATAACTAAGCAATTAGAAGTTAACTTTAAAGAAAAATAGTAATTAAAGTAATTTAAAACAACTATAAGGATAGAAACTAAATTAATTAAAATGGCCTCACGTCACATAATAGCCATGACCAAACGAAAAGGAAATCATACAGGGAGTATAGATAGGAGGGGTAATTATGACCAGTTTTAACATTTTCAATTTTGTTAATTTTTTTTTGCTTATTTCTGTTTGGAAAAGTGCTGTTTTTAGTACATAGGAAGTAACTTTGATCCTTTAAGAACACATTTTAAAAGTTTTAATTATCATAGCTGTTTTTCTTTTAAAGTTAAAAGGGTGGTTATAATTACCCCACCAAAAACTCACAATCAGATAAGTTTGGGGTAATTAAGACCACTAGTGGGTAAATTATGACCACTATATCTTCTCTTTATACTTGCCAATACACATTTGTTTGGGGTAATTATGACCACTTTGAACTCCAAAGTAACAAATCCGTTTATCAAAAATTTTATAGACTTAGTTTCAAATTGCTATTTGGATCTCATAAAGGCTTCAGACTAGTAATAAATAATACCTAAGATGAAATATACATTATGAGGTTAATATCGAAGCTTGAAACAAAATTTTACCATCACAGTTTTCTCCACTATGACGGCGGTCATAATTACCCCCTGGTCATAATTACCCCACCTGACCCTATATAGAAAAGCCAGCTCTAAAAAGAGGACGTTTTCATTGCCACAGAAGTATGTTAAATAAGTTTAACAGCATAGCAAAGGCATAAATATCTGATACAAGAAAATAAGTAATTTAGAAATAGCAAATAAAGATAATTATGGATTTTTTTCTATACTTTTAATATTATTTAGGTTAAACAGTAATATAGGTTAAACTTATGTTTTTTCTTATTACTCTAATGAATTTTTTATATTTAATATATTTCTTAGACAGTCCTCTAACACCAAATATATCATTTATATGAAATATATCAATAATAATGTATGAAAATAAAATTTTGAAATTTATTAAAAGCGATATTTACGTATTAAGAAACGGAGGTAAGAATTAGATAGAGAAGTGTTTTGATTTGGCGTGATGTTAAAAATGCAACCCAGAAATCGGTTGAAACCGGTGAAAATTCAGTCCAAATACTTGCGGCTCCACAGAGTCTGTCTGCGGTTGTCAGTTGTTGTTCTACATGCTTGTCTTGTTGGGGCTGAATGACGCCATTTAAATTTAAGCGATAACGGTTCTGATGGCTTACCACACCTCTATTCTTTCTCTTTACTCTGCGGAAGAAATCGCTAAAGATCACCATTTACAGAAGCATTTTTTATTCTGATAATTTCTATGGTTTACTTGTGTAGTTTGATTACATGTCTTAAATTTGTGTTTTATTTATACTTCATTATTTTATTTATTTATTAGTGAAAATTTTAATTTCTTATGGAATATAAGTCGGAAATAAATGCTGAACTATTATTTTAACTGAAAATTGATAGATTTTTCGTAATTACCTGCACGCGATAAAGACAGTTTTAAAAAATATTCTTGAAAACTATTTTAAATCCGTAAGAAATGAGCAAATTGCGATAGAATTTTCAAAGAAATTTCGAAACGGTTTTCAAACAAATTCCGAAACAATTTTAAAACTAATTCCATTTGAAAGTACATTTTTTCATTATTCGACGGTGGAAAAATTGAAAATGAGCAATGTTTAAAAAAATTGCAGTAAAATCACTTTGCCAACGTTACGTACAGACACGTCTGCCTTTTATAACATCCATAGATAAGAATATAAACAAATCCGCGCCAGTGCACCAATACCTCTGACATCACAATATAATACCAGCTGCACATTCAGCAGGTGAAAAGAAAAAAATATACTCCCACGAAAAGTATTTATACGAAATTTTTACGATTTCGTTCGTCTTTCGTAATTTTTATGTATTTATGAACGAAACTGAAATATTAATAAACTAGAAAGACGTCCCATCAAAAATGACGGAAAACGAAATATAAAGATACATGCAAGAATGAGTTTTTCTCACTTGTTCCGCAGTGACAGATGAAGATAACACATATTGAAAACGAAACACAATTATGCAAAACTATGTACAGTAGAAGACCACTAATCTGCGCATCTTGGTTCCAAGTGTTGTGCGAATTTGAGGCATTTCGCGGATTACAGGTCATGTCTATTCAATGTTTGTTTAAATTTTTAAAATCCATATTTTGGACAATTTAAATTGTTTCTCCCCTCCTGCATATAGTACAAACTATGATGCAGATAGTTCAAAATAATAGAAAATTTGGTACTTTTCCACTACAGGGCCTTGCCGTTTTTTTTTTCTTTAAGTTTGGCAAAATTTGGGCATCAGAAAGTGAGATTCGTTGACAAAGGATATGAACAACTACGAAAACAAACTTGATGAAACTTTTTGTTTGTTTGCATATGTATTTTAATTAAATGTATATATTTTTTAATGAACAAATTACTTCTGTTTCTGGATAAATTAAGATAAAGGGCTTTTTTATGTTAAATTGCATAAATATTGAAAAAAAAATGCGTGTGCATATGAATTGAATAGGTTGTCAGAAAATATGATGCTAAATTTCCTTCATCACCAAGGTAGTTTTCTCTATTTCGCCAAGGCCCCTTTACTGCGGAAGTACCGAGAATTTAATTTTTGTATCCGGTAATATAAAGCACATTAAAATCGGGCAGTTAAGAGTTCAGATGATACAGTGTCGTCTAGTGGCGGTTATTTTATTAGTAACATCGGGATGAAGATGTAAAGACATTCATTTTCATAAATTACATTTGAAATTATGACCGATAGATTTTGAAAAAATCCCTTAAATGCGCGGAATTAAATTGTGGTTAGCTCGAATATGAAAGGTTAATGGGTTTCGATGGGAATTTCGCCAAATTAGCCAACTATCGTCAAGTTGGCTTCATATATGGTAACTTATTTTTGTAGCCAAATATGGCGATGTATCGCCAATTTGGCGATATTTTTCCAAGTTGGTAAACATTTGATGCTAATGGCATTATCACTTTTCAACAATTACTCATTGTTGAAGCTAATACAAATATCTCCATAGGAATTTTAACATAGCTGCGATCAATGAGGTGGTCCTACCGGAGTTGTGAGGTACACACAGAGACTTGGATTTTATATAAATAGATAACAACTGTTAGATTCGATTAGAATATGAAACCTCATTTATAGATTGAAAAATTCTCATTTTCTTCATGCGAAATGCATGCAAATCTTCGCATATTAGCTAAATTTTCTTTCAAAATTAGGGGATGCGAAATATACACTAGAACATAAATTACGTGAATAAATACCGCATCATAAAATTTCAATACAGACAATGGGAATTCATTGACTGAATTTTCCTTTGTTCTGTTTTAACCCTTTGTATCCTGGCGTTGCATATCTACAACAAACCCAAAACTTAATGTTACCTATACAGTGGGCTTTTAAAGAGGACCTTTATTCATTGGTTTTATTTCCTAATACGGCAGTCAACATAAGTTGTTCATAGTATTCTCATTAGAACGACTGTATTGGGTTATGTTTTTATGACAAAGTTTTATTTATCATTTGAGCAGTTTCGCACATTTATTGCTAAAATAAAAACTTGGTATTGTTTATTTTTATTAAAAAGGCTGGAGACGTCCAAAAATGGATTTTATACGGTTCTACTTGATTATCCCGTCTACCAAAAAACTATTGGCAAACTGTAAGATTAAATGCCAATAATGGATGATCGTAAATGTCACATTCACTTGACATTAAGCACATTACACGCACCGACCCCTGAATACTAGGCCTCAGCGCTTACATAAAAATGGCTGCTGCCGAAAGCGGATTTTTTTCAGTGTGTGTACGGTCCCTTAAATATTCGTACCAATTTTTCTCTGTTTTTTCCGCTTTATTTTTCTGAGATTAAACAAGTCAGGGAAATCTTTTTATAAAATACTGGTATCTACATTTAACCCTTTAACCGTCTGGCCCGGATTTTTCCGTTCCTAGAAATCATGTTAAAGTGGTTGTAGACAAAAACATTTTAAACATAATTTTATTTTGAACCATATATAGAGAGAAGTGATATTAAAGATATTGTAGCATCAAACTGCGATTGATAAATATATATATCCTCAAATTTACAAGCATTTTTACAAAAATACAGGAAAACCCTCGGACGGTGAAAGGGTTAAGGGACCGTATCTACGTTAACCTTTAACTGATGTTAACGGTCTCACAGACCGGTGCTTTTTTCAATTTTCATAGATTAACTTGCAAATTTCATTTTATCTACAAACACTACTGAAATTTTGTTTCGTTTGGAACTTTAGTACTAACACCAGAGACTTTTGAATGGGTGAATTTTAATTATAACACTACTGTACAAAAAGATTAGTACAAAAACAACATCCTATGAGTTAATCGCGGCTTTTATTCATCTTTCAATGGAGCGGTCTCACAGACCGCTTCACACTAGTTATGTGACAATTTCTGTGACATCAGTTAAAGTTTTAGAAAAAATCCGTCTACGGCAGCCGCCATTTTTGTGTCAGCGCTCAGGACTAGTATTCAGGGGTCGGAACACGTGTTTATTACGTCATCAAGTGATTTTTAATTCGACGTTTTATTGGTATTTTTATTAGTGTTTTACCAATTTATTTGTTCTTTCGTTATTTAAAATAAAAATTATGTCAATTTGTATCCTTTGACGAAATTGGTCGACGGGATAATCAAGTGGTACGAAAAATACAAATAAAAGGTCGAATTAAAAATCACTTCATGGCGTAACAAACACGTATATCGTGTTTAATGTCAAGTGAATGTGACATTTTCGACGTCCCTTATTTGCATTTAATCTTATAGTTAGTTTTTTGGTCGACGGAATAATGAAGTAGGCTTTTTTACAAAGATAAATTCACATACTTTAGAATTTTGTATTAGAAATTTGACGCTATTTATGAGAGGTATGGGCTATATATATATAAAATTATCAACATTTTGTTATTTTGGGCCCCCTACCCCCCCCCCCCCCCCCGTACGATATCATACGTTATCATTCGTAGTACCATACGTCATCATTTATCCTACGTTATCATTTCTTTCTTTTTATACGTTTGCAATGATATACACATACAATTATACATTTCTTAGTCGCATACTTTACGGATTTAAGAAGTTAATAAAATATTCACATATGAAACAAATTTAAATCAAATAACATCTAAAACAGTTATTTACTAATTAAAAGTATTTAACAATAGCTTATTGTTACATAATGCATTCAACAGTAATATTGTTTTCCTGCACTTGCCCCTTGCCTGGGGAGGGTAAAAGCAGAACTTATCAATAAAACAGTGGATAACATTATTTCTCTTTCTTTACTGATAAACGCAAGTATCACTTCTAACATGTTCCTAGTTTTTTTTTTTTTTCTAACAGCGAATTATATGCGCATATGGCAGAAAACAGGAATGCCAAACGTTGGGTACTCAAAAAAAAAAAAAAAGTTTGGTTAGATAAATGATAACGATGTCAAAAAGCAAACACCCCTTCCCCCTAATGATATCTTATGATATCAAGTGCCAGACCCCCCCCCCCCCCCACCTCACCCCTAAACTGATTACGTTATATATCTACAGCCCCTATGTAATTTTTTGTGTATTGCAGATGTGAAAAAAAAAATACTCAATAATTATTTATTTTTATGTTCTAAATTTTTTAAATTATTTTTTTACATACTTAGTATGAGGCATTCTAAAATCTGAGTAAATGTTTTTCAAATCTGAGTTCTTGACTCACAAAGCGTTAATATATTTTTAATATCTAAAGTCTCTTCTTATTACTACACACTTCAGTTCTTCGTTCATTCACTTATGACCACTGTATCACCTTTTACATTTATACTCCAATGATTTGATTTCTGAATCTACTGTGCTGCCTACTCGTCATTTTCAATTTTATTCCTAGCTATTTCTATTCGGTACATTTCGACAGGGTTATGGGCAAAAGAACTTCTTTTATATCTAACATTTTCTGTTATAGAGAAAGTTCACTGTGATTTTTTTTCTTTTTTTTACTTTATGGTTTTACAGAATATAGGTATTAAAAACTTTAATACATTTTTTTTTTTTTTTTTTTTTTTTTTTTACATTTAATATAATTTTTTTTAAATGACCACTGACAACGCAAACAAGTCGGAAATTGCTTGTCAAACGTGGCAAATGTGGTGCGTTCGTACTGTAACTAGTTTTATAAATATTCAGATCTTGGTGCAATAGCTATTGCACTCTTGTGCAAAAATGCATGAATACAAAATTATTACAGCCATACGGAAATAATATGATTACATCTTAAATAGGACGTAATCAGCATGGCGACATAGAATCATTTCTTATCAAGGGATATCACTGAATTAATTAGGTACGATAGGATTTAATAGAAGGAAGAAAACTTTTATTAATATATTTTTAACTTTTGATTCAACTTTCTAAAAAATTTAAATGAACGAATAAAACTTCGCAACGATTATATATGTATTAAAATTTCAAACCATTCAATTGGGTAATTTTTGCGCTGTTATATGCGGACAGACAGACGAACCAGACGACGATCATAGGTGTTACATATTTATATAATTACGAACGCACCTAAAAAAGTATCTATTAGTCAATAATTATTTATTTTTACCATATAAATTTTTATTTATTATTTTTTACATTCTTAGAATTATATATTCAACATTGTTCCAACATTCGTTTCTGAGGATGAAACATAAGTTGATAAAACCTTGAACCATAAATTGGTGAAACGTTTAACCGAAAAATGGTGAAATGTTTAACCCTAAATTGGTTAAATGTTGGTGAAGCAATGATTTTTGCCCCCCCCCCCCCCTTCCTCCTCCTTCATAGGTAAAATAATTTGCATTTTTTTAAAGATATTTTGTTTTAATATAATTTAAAGGTGAAATATTTACTGTCTCTCCAATTAATTTTTGTTGGAAGATAATTTTCAAGATCACAAATCTGGGTATATTTAGGAACTTTTAATGTAGTTTAATTGTACGAAAACACCATTGTTATTTTAAATATTTTACACTATAATTTACATATTAAAATACACAAGAAAAGAGATACAATGATGTTATAGAGCTTTATATGTATATATATATATATAAAAACTTATCAAATTGAGGTAATTGAAATTCATTATAATTTGGGTAAATAAACCTATAAAATTGATTTTGTATGACGCATGCAAGCAATTTTTAAATTCTACGGAACATGTACATAATTTTATTTTAAACATATTCCTTATCTATTCTTATTTATGGAACGACACGATAAGCCATTTAATTTTAATTATTTATTCCTGTATGCATTGTATTTTATAAATATAAGCTAAATACATTTTGTATATTTTATAAGAAAAGATTAATCTAGGGGAAAAAACACAATATAAAAAGAACGGCATATGTCGACTGCATTATAATGACTGCACTCTTCATTGTTTGAAAAACATTTTGAATGTAAAAAGTAGTTATTAATCTGTTTCATACATATTCAGCCCTATATTATACAAATAAAATGTAAATATAAACTTTAACTATGCTAAAGCAGTTTTATGCATAAATTTTACATCGGCATAAATATTTTATTTAACTTTATATCGGCATAAATATTTTATTTAAATGCTTAAATATCATGTTTCCTTTTTTAGTGCCAATAATTACTTCTACCATAAACGTAGAAAATGCGTTTGTAATAGAAGGAAATTTGATAACTGGTACAAAATATCGCTAATTAAATGTTTTGATAGTACTTAATCTTGAAATTTTCAAATCATAAACCACAGAAAAATGCGTACATACAATTAAAAAAAAAATGAATATACCAATTTAAAAAACATTAAAAATAATAATTAGTATTTTATAATTATGCTGTTAAACAACAATATAACATATTAATAAATGCATCATTAGATTACCAACGGTTCAAAAATCTTGCCATTGGATGTAAGAAATTCCTATCAATTTTAGAAATTAGGTAAATGGTAAATGAATCTGAAACATTGGATACGAAGATTAAGGATTTTAAATAATAATTTAAAACATTAGTAATAAAAAGTAAATCTTTCAACAATTTCATCTCTTAATTTAAAACCTGTAACATATATAAAGAAATTTTCACAGTATAGTACGCTATTTTTCAATCTGAAACCTTTTCTTATTATCAGAATCAGTGAATATCATGTTTTACTCCAAAATATTAATAATTATAAGCACTAATTCATTTACTGTTAGTGTTTATAATCAGGAAACAGTAAAGAACCCAAAAATTCCAATATAAATAAACAGAATCTCAAATAACTGCAAATTAATGTTTACACGTACTACTATGAATGCAGCCATGAATCAACATATCTCGATGTCAGCATTTTAAAACTAAGATAGTACTTCACGTTTTGTTTTTGCTTTCGAGCTCCGACGAATTAAAACATATCTCACTATTGAATAGGAAGAATGAAATGTTTACACTTATTTTTTTATTCAAAAAGTCAAAACGAATGAAGTCGTGATTAGTTTTTGCTTTTTCAAACCGTTGCATAAAGAACGAATAATCAGACAATTGCTTCTGGATTCAGGAAAACTAAATCAATGTTTTCTTATAAAACATGAAAATTATTTAACTCTTATTCATAAGATATTGGAATGAAAGATTAAAATTAAATAAGACATACCTTTAAATTCCGTAAATAATCACTTTTATATACGTTTTGTTTTATCATTCAATGGCGGTCGAAATGTAGTCCTTTCGCTCATCTTATAATGGCATTGAAAGCAAATTCGTGGTGTTCTGATTGGCTGATGTTCCAATTTTTGGTTCAACTTATTACAAAAATGTGGTGTAATTCAGCATATTGTCAAAGGTTACACCATGAAATGGAGTTTTTGAAAATTAAGAAGTACCATATTTTGGTAATTCTCATTATTTTACTCCATTTATTGGTTCAACGTTAAGCGGAAATTTTTAACAGTGTAAAATATGAGCAAATATTTTTCAAATAGCGGTTCTGGAGTGTCAGGGCTGTAGCGGGTAGCTGCTCGGATACCCGCCCAGATACCTGTCCAGGCTGTTTTTTTAAAAACCTGCTTGAGTTACAAAGGGCTAATATATTTTTAATATCTAACGTTACTTCTTATTGCTACACACTTCAGTTCTTCGTTTATTCACTATGACCAATGTATCACCTTTTCATTTCTTCATCGATGATTTGATTTCTGAATCTACTATACTTCCTACTCGTCATTTTCAATTTTATTCCTAGTTATTTAAGTTGGGTATATTTCGAGAGGGATACGAGCAAAATATCTTCTTTTATATGTAACATTTTCTGCTATAGAGAAAGTTCACTAAGATTTTTTTTATTAACTTTATGAATTATCATTTATTTTTACTAATTTTTATTTTGTTTGTCCATTACATTACACTAGGGGACATATAAACATTTGATGCTGATGTTTGCATCGGTTAGGATAGCGTTCTGCATACATTTGCACAGCTCTCCGACCGTTTCTCCCTGCCGCACCGTAAATTAGATACATATCCGCAAATTCATTTAACATATAATGATTCATGTTACTTCTGCAAAATCACTTTGTCGAATGACGATAGGCTGGACTTGTCAGACAGCTTTGCGTGTGCCCAGAAGTTGCGCATACGTAGCGCCCTCTGTAACGCCATGCGTTCGTTTATGCTCATAGTTTCCTATGAGAGATAGTCTTATTTTGCTATTTTCTACCTCCCCACCAAATCTGAACGATCAATCCTGACACAACTTGTATACGCTACAAAGTGTTACTGACTGTTGGGCATAGCTCATACTACTGTTATTAGACTTTATCTTTTTTCACTCTCGTTGGTGAAAAATTAAAACGTTCTATGTAAAAAAAAAAATTCTTCTTTTAGTAATGTAAATCAAAATTCTACTCGTTAGAGTAATGTAAATTACAAATTTGCTAGTGTAAAAAAATATTAAATGTAAAGTTTGCTATGAGTAACAATAAAAGTAATTAAGATCTACTTCACTCACGCGAAGACAACCGCTCGCTAACATTAATCCTATGGAAGAAATTATTAAAATATCTCGTGTGCATTTCAATATGTTTAGCTACTTTTTTTTAAATTGGATAGCTGAGATCGATCAATACAAGGGCCGTATTTTATTTTCCCAGTTTTGTTTGCCAGTTTTCTGTGAGGATACTTTCACTTTCGAAACCGGCTCCGGATGCTAAAAAAATGCTCATTTGAAAATATTGAAATGCAAATGAGATATTTAAAAAAAATTCTCCCAAAGGATTAACATTAGCGAGCTAATATTTTACCATGAGTGAAGTAGCATCTGAAAGTACTACCGACGTCTTTCAGTATCAACCGATATCATTTTCAAGTTATAAACTGAGATAGTGAAATGAGAATGTCATCTGTTGACATCCATAGACTTCATTATTGCGAATTGTATCCTAAATTTCATTCTTCAACTTCTAAAGTAATTCTTTCCAAACTTTAGATAAATACGACGGATAACGAATCATTGCGGATGAGGAAAATTTCGATAGGCTAACGGACCAAACCAAACTGTATAATCAAAGAGAAATAAAATCTAGAGGATAAATAATTCTGCTGTCGTTAAAACTTATTTCTACATTTTTGTTCGACGAGTGTAGTAGTTTTTGTGTTATTTTTAATATCTACTTAATGCGCTTTTTTTCTAGTAAAAAAATTGTTTGCCATGGCCATGTAAAACTGTATGTTTTCTATCTACTATATAGAGGAAGTTCAGGTATTATGGAATATTATTTACATTTTGATTTGAAAGTCAACATAAAATATGTAAAATGCATTAATAGTTAATAAAGTACAAAATTTGACTATTTCTTAAGATATTTTAATGCGTTACAAGTAGAAAGAAAAATCACATATCAATAGTTAGATTTTAAAAAAAAGAATTACACTTTTCGGGTAATATGAACCTGTCGGATAATGTGGAATACGGTGTAACAAAGGAAACGACTGCATATACTTTATATGTTGGCGTAACACAAGGGAAAAGACCATCTTGTCGTTTTTTGATTTATTACACACACCTACAAACACAATTTACAAACATAAACGAAAGAAAAAATAATCGCAGTAACATTTGACACTTTTAGTTGCATCACTCTGAACAATACATCACGTCAACTTCACAAATAAAATCCGAGCGCTAACTCTCCTTCTGAGATTCTTAGCTTTCGAAAAGACAGTCCAATTTTCATCTCTCATCGGATGGGTGCTGCCATCTGTCGGTAGCCTGAAAAGTATGTTTTCTGAAAGTAAGTTCTTTGCAATGATTATAAGGAATAACAACAAAAAATCTTCTTAAAACACCATCAAAAAATTTTAAATGCGCTAGGCCTTTCGAAAGATCTGAGTCTTTCTTTGTCAGGCGCAAAGAAGACGTCCTTCTACTATGAAAGCAGCAGGAAGACTGAAATGAGAGATAAGAGAAAGGAAACAAGCTGAAGAAACAGCCAATAGGAAATTAGAAATCAACAGCCAATAGGAAAGTAGAAGACAACAGCCAATCACAGAAGAGTATAATCAAAACAACAGAACACAGAGTAGGAGGGGCAAAAATTGGGAGGGAAAAAACAATTATATTATTTTCTTTGATTATAAGGAATATTAAAATTACAGGAAATATCATGATTGACAAGAATAACCAAGATTGTTTAATGACTAAACAGTACCCAGAGAGCATGAACAATAGCGGCAAGTTTGATTTTTTCTGATATTATCTTGTCGGGACAAATTTGAATTGAGAAATCCTGAATTGACCTGATCAGATGTATGTATGGACCCCTCCGAATGCGTTAAACTTATAGTATAACAGTTGTAAACGATAGTGGGGCGTGGAAAGATTACTACTTTGTAGTATTTTTTTAGTACTTTTTTGCCGTTAATTTGCAGTAAATTTGATACAGCATGAATTTAGCTTAACGACAAGTTAGCTGCAAGCTCAAAGTGTGGTGACTTCGGCGTTTGCGTTATCTTGCTGCAATCTTGTTATGATCTTTCAGTCTTGTCATGCTGAACTTGCTGCAACTTTGCAGGCTTTCAAAGCAAGACTGCTGCAAATTTTCTGAAAATTAAAAATGCTATCTGGGTAGCACATTATCTACAAATCTTCAGATTTTTTGAAAAAATGTTTTACGTTTTAATATAATCATAATTATAGCTTGTTGCCCCACCACAGTCCACATGGGCTCACATTGCACACATCAGGCCTCTTATAGAATTCTCCCCTTTTCCAACCGCTGAATATTTAAATGGCAGAACAGATCTTCCTCAACTGGTGAACAACCTGTTGAAAAACCTATCTCAGATGACACGTCGAAGTGGAATGATTGTTCATCTTCACTAGACTCTTCTTGAAACAGTTGTCTAGCTGATATGGGAACGCCCATTGTTACTCTTGTGAGCATTAGAGCAAATTTTCATAAATACTTCCAATTATTTTATTACAAAATATAATTAAAACAAAAATTGATATAAAACGTTAAATACAATCATGTTCCACTCGCATAAAATATACCTAATTTGTAACAAAAAGCATTGCCCTTGTCTATATAATCAATCAAAATTTTGTTACTCTTGTGACCAGAGTGTCACAAGAGTCATTTAATCTATACATAAGTAAAATGTTTTTCGTTACATACAAATTGGATATATGTTTGTGTGCGGAACACAGTGGTATTTAGCTGGTTATATCAATTTCTATCTTAATTATAATTTGTAATAAAATAATTCGAATTACACATGAAAGATTGCTCTAATTATCACAAGAGTAACGAATGGACGTTCCCATATTTCATATTACCCGACGAGCCATCTTGAAAAATAACCGGTCAAATGCGAGTATTACTCGCGTACAAAGGGTTTCGTACAATAAATATATCAATTAGTGACTGGGCATTGCATTACACATATATATCATCAAAAGTTGTTATCTAGGCTTTAAATGTCGACGGCGTATACACCACCCTTGTCTTTATGTATGTCCAAATCGTCCGTGTCTTCAAGGGTTAACATCTCGGCTAATTAACGACAAGTGTTTTCGAAAATCACTTCAATAATCCTTTTAGACTTCTGAGACTCCAGTGCTCCTAGACTCCTTTGCGAACGCTCGCAAATCGAAATTTGTGTGTAACGGGAAAATGCGATTTTCTCAGAAACAATTTGACCTAGGGTATCGCTACAGTTTTCCTGCAAGGTTTAAATTAACTTCAACTACCCCTAATTTTTTTCATAACTTTAGTTTCAGTAGATTTGGAAATAGAAGCGGGGGATTATATTTTTGCATTACATTTTCGACGATATCTCTGAAAATATAATACCTAAAATTAAAAGAAATGCATTAGTTTGGCGTTCGGAAAGCTTTTACACAATACCCCCACACGATATACAAAGAAAATATTTTTTTCATGTAAATTAACTAGACCCTCTACATTTTACCGTAATATATTTGTGAATGGTTAATAATCTATAAAAATGTGCATAATATCGTTAATAATCTATAAAAAAATGATCAAATACACTGATCGTTTGATTCAAGGTTCGCCTGGAGAAACCGACCAGCGTAGCGGGCGAAGCCTGCTAGCTAAACATATATGCTTGTTACCAATCTCTTTAGTAACGTTTTCGGTGTTCTAAAGGGTTACAAAAAAATCAAATATATTTTTGTCTAGTTCTGTATATTTTGTTCTTAAAGATTTAAATTCCCTCGTGTGAGGGAGGACAGAAAAAAGTAACATTTCCCCCTCCTTGAAATATGTTTTTAAAATAAAAAAAATTTAAAGTGATAAAATAAAATGCATTTCAATGTAAATAATAAATATAAAACTTGAAACTGATATATCTTATTGCAGATTAAAAATTGGCAAAAACTATTCCGTACGATTTAAATCAAAAGCAAAAAATTCTCATAAATAAAAAAATTTAAAAAGTGTCTTAATTTTTAATTTGAATATTTTGTTCACTTTTCTGCGATATATACACTTATGCCTATCTTTTCCGTCAGTCTAAAGTAAGTAAATGCTTTTAAGTGTTATTTTAGAGAGGATTTGAAGAGTCTTATCTGAAAGTTAATTTGCATATAAATTATTTATTCAGTTAGCTATTTTTTTTCTTTTTTTTTTTTTTTTGAGTGTGTGTTGTTTGGATAACACTTTAAAAAATATCTATGTAATAATTTTGGATTTAAATAAAAATAAAGTAATGTTTATCAATTCTACACTTAACTTGATAGAATATTCATAAAATTTTCCCAAAATATATTTTATTCAAAAACAAAACAATATATGTACTTTAAATCACATTTAAGGTTTTTATTCTCATGAGAATGAATACTGTGCATTTTAATAAAAGTATCTTTAAAAGAGAAGAGGCAAAATGAAGAAACAAAAACATTCACCCTCTTCAGTGTCTGCCTGTGCTAGATTGTATAAAAATACCGGAAAATGTGTACAGAAAAATAGCACAATTTTAATCAGCGAAAATAAATGATACTTTACTTTCTTAAAACTTCACATAGTTATTTTAGAATTTTTTTAAAGACAGGTTTTTAAAAATACTTTTTAGGTGAAAAAATGCATTTCGGTAAAAAAAAAAATAATAATAAAAAATAAAATAAAATTATGGCCATCTCCCCCCCCCCCTCCCCCACATTATGACCAGAAAATCAGAGGTCTAACTTTTTACGACTGCTCTTTCATCGTCACCTAACACTTCATTTATAATGGCTGTTTCATAATAATAGAAGCCATCAGTCCATCAAAAGAAAATAACTCGGTGAAAGCGGACACTCGGATAATCGGGACTCTACTGTAGCTCAGTTTTAAGACTTACAACACGCGATTTTTATTTTATATAAAACGACGTCATCCGAATCCGCTGAAGAATTCCTCATTTACGATCCAATCATAAACATCTACAATAAAATATGGGTAGGACGTCACTATCTCAGAATAATACACAAATGCAGCAAAAAGAAAGCAATTCATTAATATTTTTTCAAAATAGCACGTATTTTAATCTTTTTTTTTTTTTTTTTCAGTTTTTATGAGAAAGTGGCAACAAAAAGATATAATTGCTATTTTTCAACTATTTTTTCTTTACTTTCTACAGAAATGGAGTACTTGAGTTGCCAAAATTAAACAAATGTCGCTAAAAACTAGAAAAAAATTAATATTTCAAAAATCAATGGAGATACAGTTTTCAAACAAAATGCATTTAAAAGAACATTTTTTTTTCCAATACGACGGTATAAAAGTTGAAAATGTGCGATGCTTAGAAGTTTTAAAATTTGCTAAAGAGTATTTAATCGTAATGCTTTGTTTTACGGCTAGCGTCTGTAAGGTAACGTTATTTTTTGGAGACAATAATATAAGCTGGGAGAAAGAAATAGCGTTCCGGGGGCTAATAATAACTGTTCTGCAATGTCTGCAAGAGGAGGCAAATCCAACAAGTAAAGTGCTAATTAACACATCCCAAATCAATTTAAGCTGCGAATGGACCATCCTTCTAACTGTTATCAGTATCGGCGTCGTTTCTTGTAACCACGCGGTGTTTTTGATCTTTAATGACTTTAAAAGGAAAGGGACTGATGTCCTGCAAAAGAGGAACCTTTCCTTCAAGTAAGGTTGTCCTTATCTCCTGGCCCATTGTCGATTCCCTCCTTCTTTTGTGAATAAACCACAGAAGGGTCCTGAACAAAAGATTTCCACGAAAACTGTAGAAGAATGGCAAAAGAAGCGTCTGTATGCAGCCTTACAGCCCGCAGAACCTGGAACTAGAAGTGTAAAGCCACCATCACTTACCAAACACTTACATAAAATATGTCCTATTCCGAGACTTAGTCAGTGGACAACAAAGCGCAGAATTAAGAAAATGGTAGTAAACTTAATCTCTATTGACAAATGGAATGCGCTTAATATAATACAAAAACTAAAAATATAATAAAATTAACAAAAAAAGATACAAAACTACCAAGAGAAAATTCAAGTTTGATTCAGGTAGAGGATCCCATGACATACCATCAAACATTGATAAATGTTCAAACAGTATCAAGTTTACTACACCAAAGGAGAAAAAGGGAAAAATTAAAAGTAAAAAGTCGAAGAAAAATGCAAGTCCAGATGATAATAATGGAAAGTTCGATCACGCGTGACGCAGTCGTTCTTTGCAAGGAATGCTTAGAAAACTACTACGAACAAGTAACAATTAAATTTAAAAAATCAAAAAACCCGACTGCGTAAAAAGCGAACTAATTAATTATTTCTCACCAATGTGAAACCATTTTTGATATTACTTACCTACTTTTTTTTTTTAATTTACTTGTATCGATGGCTTTTAAGTTGTGTTTTATTGTTAGTTCCTATCTATAAACACGGTTTTGATGAGGCCTATAGATGTCTATGAAGGTTAGAGATGCAGTAAAGCTAGAGATCCTACCTACACAACTTACAGGCTGTGTAATATTTAAACGGAGTTTCTGACTGTAAAATTGTCAATGAAACATCGTCTTCAATTTGAAAGGCCTATCCAATGATATGCCACACAATATGGTGCGTAAAAAATTTTTTTCGTCTCTACCGCCATTTTGAATTTATGAAAACAAAACCTAGCCTATAACCACCGGACGGTTAAGACGAATTGATAGAGACCTCATTCATTAAAATCTACCCAGCCATTGGGATGTTTCGAGGGTATAAAGAAATCCATCCAGCCGTTGGGATGTTTCGAGGGTATAAAGAAATCAACATACCTAGATACGCGTAAAACACATAACCATTCTTGGAAGTCGGGTAAAAAGAGGAAGTGTAATTGGCTTCAAAATTGGCTTTGTGTCAAATGTGGCAACATAAAAACTGTACTTTTTCGACACTTTTTGTGTTGATTGCGGTTCGAAAAACAGGTCTATTAACAAATAAATTATGTAAACACTATTTTATTTTTTCCTTTTCCCTTTTTAATACATTGGTGTTACATTGTTGCTGAAATAGCAATTAAATTTAGTGTAAAAAAAAATAAATAAGTCGATCATTTTAATAGTGAAAGTAGGCAGATAATTATTAATTTAAATCTACTAGTATATTTCATTGTACTCATTTAGTTTCTTTTTGTTATTACATAGTTAATTGTAGTCCAGATGTGAATATTTTTTTATATTTTTATTTATAATTTCATTTTGTTCACATGACAAGCGCGGCATAACTACTACACTACACAAGTGCGGCGTCTCAGCCTGAATGTATGGGTGACGCGCCGCAGTGTAATGTTTAAAAAAAATGTTAAAAAATATTAATTATTTGTTTTTAATTTTTTGTCGCAGTACACGTGTTGTATATTTGACATTAAATAGCACAAAATTATTATTTTTATTGTGTGTCCACCATGAGACTTTATACACGAATTCGAAAAAATATGCGGCATATCTTCCGGAATTACTCTATGAGTAAATATTTTTAAAATCAGTGTTGTTGAGTCACAAAGGGTTAAAACTGGATTAAGTGACACATAAAAAATTATTAAATAAAGTAGCTAAAATTACACATTCAATTATTTAATTGTATAAAATATGATCTTTCAAAAACATAAATGTCGTAATAAATGAAGTGATCTCTACTATCACTATTTTGTTGCGATTTATTTTTACTTTCCAAACTGGGATTACTTAAAGAATCTGTTCCATCTTTTTTCCGTATGAAATGCGATATCTGTAATTTATTTTTTATTCCTTCTGTATTTTTGTTACACTAAGTTTCTTTAATTTCGCAACATTTCTTTGAATGTCTTCCAATCGGATCATAAAACTTTGGAGAAATCACATCTCCGACGTTTCCCGAATGAAAAAAAAATTATTTCCAACAATACTAAAGTAAATACGCTGTGTAGAAATGCTATGATTGTTCATTAAAAATATGCACTTGGGTTTTATTTTTTACCAGAAAAAGAAAAACATATTTTTCTATTTCATTAATATTTTGTTAAATTAAAAGGTATCAAATTTTTAAGGTAATATCACGATTCAATAATAGTACAGTAATGTACTATAATATTTAAGATGCAATTATCTTAAAGTTTTATTAAATGATTTATAAATAATCGGTCAAGTACCAGTATTACTCACGTACAGAGAGTTCCGTACAATAAATATATTAATTGACCTTGTTCAAAGTTTAAACTTGGCATTGTGCTCGAAAAGGAGGCATCAAAAGGAGGTTGCAAAGTTGCAACGCCACCTTGGTCCATGCCTGGTTTTTCCAGATAAGTTTTTAATTAACCTTTGAAAACACGGGTGGCGTATTGAGAGCGCCACTCAATACAAACGAGTCGTGAATCCCAAAGTAATTACGTAATTAAGGGTCTGTGCATATATAACGTTATCAGCATTTTACTAATTTTGTACCCCCTCCCCCCCTTGCGATATCATACGTTATCATTCGTCGACCCCCCCCCCCCCCCCCCCTCCTGATGATATCGTTATCAATGCCTCAAGATTATTTTTATTTTTACATTATTTTTCTTTCTTTTCTACGTTTACAGTGATATACAGATATGTTTATATATTTATTAGTCGTATACTTTACAGATTCAAATTAAGAGAAGAGGTCAATAAAATATTAATATTATACATGAAATAAATTTATATCAAATAATATCTAAAAGAGATAGTTACTAGTAAAAGGTATTTAACAACAGTTTATTCTTACACAATGCATTCAACAGTAATATTGTCTTTTTGAACTTACCGCTGCCCGGAAAGTGTTAAAAATAGAACTGCTTAACAAAACAGTGGACAGCATTCTTTCTCTTTTTTTCCTGGTAAATGCAAGTATCATTTTAAACATATTTTGCTCCTAGTTTCTTCAACAGTGATTTATATGCGCATATGCAAGACGAACAGGAATTCCGAACATTAAGGTATACCATATTTTGGAATGAAGTGATTTTATAAACATTTAATAGCTTTAATAATAAATTGTATTTTCATAAAGGTATTACTTTCTTGATGTGAAGAAAAAGTTACAGAGAAAAGACAAGTTTGGTTGGATAAAACATGATAACGATATCAAAAGGCAACCCCCCCCCCCCCTAGAAGGATAACGTTATATTTGCACAGCCCCTAATGCTAATTAGTCTGTTTTTAACAGTTTGACGTTTATTGCGTTTACACTACTACTGGGCATTGCATTACACAAATAAATCATTGAAAGTTGTTATCTAGGCTTAGCGATGGCATGACGATGGCATGGCGCAGAGAGTTCTTTATATGTGCAAACCGCCCGTGTCTTTAAAGGTTAATAATCTCTGCTAATTACTGACAATTTTTTTCGACAATCATTATCAACAATCCTTTTACTGCCTCCGCGACAGAAGATACCTCGATTGCCCCTCAACTCCAGAAAAGTGAAATTTGTGTGTAACGGAAAAATGGGAATTTCCCCAAAACTATGTGACCCAGGGTAATCGCTATAGTTTTCCTGCAAGGTTTAAATAAACTACCCCTAATTTTTTCATAATTTTAGTTTCAGTAGATTCGGAAATAGAGGGGGGGGGGGGGACATAATTTTGCATTACATTTCCGACGATATCTCTGAAAATATAATACCTAAAATTAAAAGAAATGTATTTTTGAGATCGCGTTACGAGAGCTTTCACACGATACTACATACAATGTAAAAAAAAAAAAAAAAAAAAAAAAAAAAAAAAGAAAAAAAAAAGAAAAAAGTTTTTATTTTAAAGTAATTTAATTAACCCTTACATTTTTCTTATCTATATTTGGTTAATTATTTATAAATATGTAGATCAATAGCCATTATTACTTCTGCCAAATTTGAGCTTTCTACGTTCCATAGTTTCGAGAAAAACGGCTGTGACAGAAGGACAGACAGACAAACACACGAGTGATCTTATAATGGTTCCGTTTTTATTTTTTAAGTACGGAACCATAGATAATATCATACATTTAATTATTTAACTGTGCAAAATGTGATTTTCTAAATACTACTAAAAATGTCATCACTGGAAAAGTGTTCATTAATCTAATTATTTTGGTGCTTTCCAAACTGCGGCTGCTTAAAAAATTTGCCCCGAATTTTTTTCGGATGAAATACGATATTTCCAATTTAGTTTTCATCCTTTCTGTAGCTATGTTTCATGTCTCCTTAATTTTATAAAAAAAAATCTATGAATGTCCTTTAAGCGCATAATCCGATTTTCAGTGAATCCACATCTCTGACATTTCACGAATGAAAGAAGTCCTTCCAGTAATACTAAAGTAAGTATGCTTTCTCAAAACGGTATGTTTGTTCATAAAAAAAAATATTACTTGATTTTTTTTTTCACTATAAAAACATTTTTCTACTTCATTAAAAATTTTTAAATTAAAAGGCATCAATATTTTACGATAATATCACGATACAATAATACAGTAATGTACAATAATATTTAAGATGCAGTTATCTTGAAGTTTTATTGAATGTCATATAAAAATTGGCATAAAGTGGTTAATATCACACATTTAATTATTTAATTGTGAAAAATGTGATTTTTCATACACTACTAAAAATGTCATCACTGAAAACGTGTTCTTTAATCTCATTCTTTTTGTGCGATTAATTTCTACTTTCCAAACTGCGGTTCCTTGAAAAATCTGCCCCGTCATTTTTTCGGGTGAAACACGATATTTTAAATTTAGTTTTCACCCCTTCTGTACACTGTAAAAAAATGTTTTTTTTTTTGTTGTTGTTGTTTTTTCACTTTATGTTGTAATTTTTCAAGCCACATGCTGTGAAATCGAATTCAAACACCGATGCTGTGAATCTGAATTCAAACAACAAGTGAAGTAAAAATCGAATTCTTTTTCTCCCGTGCACAATGCAGCCAATAACCACGCGAGGTTTCCTAGACTTGAGAAATTTCGCAGCACTCTTAAATACAGCAACTTGTAAATTTTACAGAAACTGTGTTAACAGCCGGGGTGCCACCACCTTTTGTTGTAAAATACAGAGATTTTTTCCTGCACTTTATGTTGTAATTTTATAAGCACCGATGCTGTGAAATCGAATTGAATCACTGATGCTATGAAAGCGAATTCAAGCAGGGGGTGGAGTAAAAGTCGATTTATTTCTGTCACGTGCACCACGCAGCCAATAGCAATAGCAACTCTACATTCACCAGAATTGAAAAATTTTACAGCACTCTCAAAGACAGCAGCTTGTAAATTTTCAACAGCAACTGTGTTAGCAGCCAGGGTGCCAGCATATTTTGTTGTAAAATACAGACTTTTTTTAAAGTGTATATTTGTTTCATATATCCTAATTTTATAAAATATTCTCTGAATGTTCTTTAAGCGGATAATCCGATTTCAGTAAACTTCGACGTTTCACGAATAAAAGACGTTTTTTCAGTAGCAATAATGTAAATACACGCTCTGCGAAATAAATGATTGGACCATAAAAAATTAGAATGCAGATTCGAAGATAATAATTTATCTAAACTCTGATTAAATGAAATATTAAATAATTATAAAAGCAAAAATAGTTTTTTTTTTTTTTTTTAAACGCCGATTTATAAGCATTCAAAGTTTATCTTGTAAATCACGCTTGCAATTCATGTTTTTTCCCCAAAATTTTCATTACAATACGTTGATTTGGCATGGCCACCAAACTCGGCTATGAGAAATTTACTGATTTTTTTGCACTTCGTAGAAAGCGCTAGCAAGCTAATTTAGTAAAAAAATATATAATTTTTTCTTCCTTCCTTTATTAAGATATGGCAACAGGAAAAAAAATGAAACACTTAACTATCTTTTTAGGATTTCTATATTGATTACTCAGCTTATAATGGCAAATAAATTAATATTAATAAATTAACTGGTAAAATCGTGTTTTTATAAAATATTATACTCTTCATTTTTATTTAAAATTTACTTTCTACATTTTAGTCTTAAAATGTTTCTCCTTTTGCAGTTTCACAGCAATTTAGCATATTTTGGCGTGCGTTTATTGGCGCATAAGCATATCCATCGTTTATTGAACTCCCATACAATTGTAAGAGTTACGAAGAATATTAGGTGATTTATTACCTGTGGCGAGTTAATTGGAAAATGACTTAAAATTAATGTTTTCAATTATAATTAAGTCGTAAAAATATTTTCATCAAAAACACACCTTTGTACACAATTTGTATAATTCTAACCTATTGTGAAGTGAGTTAACCCTTCCCTTTCCTGGCGATTACATATGTTTTCCTTACTTTTAAAATGCTTTAACCTATATATAACGCCTTGCAGATACGTAAAAACCTCATAATCATACATGTGCATTCTATATTTTGATTTTTTACTGGGCAAGTAGCTTTACATGTAGCTTTGAAATAGGAAAAAAACAAAAAAAGTTGACAAAAGTTTTAATTTTTTTGGACTTAAAAAAAAAAGTCAGGGCCGAATGGATTTAATCTTAAGGGGGTCCGGGACACAAAAATCTTCAAATTTTGCAAAAACATTTGATTTTCATAAAAAATTTCTTTGTTTTTTCCTGATTAAAATAACATTTAAATCATGTTTCTATCCGAATTAAAACAAAAAATATTAATTTTTTCGTATTGGTTTGTTTTCAAAATCTAACTTTCAAGAATGGCTGTCATGGAAACGACTTCTTGTAAAAATGCGTTTTCCTTCATGATAGGTTTTTTTCACCATTTCTCATATTTAAATCCTTATAACTCGAGAACTGTTAAAGATACCGTTCAAACTTGGAACATATCTTTTTCAATTATTTTACTTTAATTTTGATTCAGCATATTTGAAAAAAATATTTACTTTTGAAAATATGATTTTTTTTTTAAAGTTGCACCACTTTTTTTGAAATTTTTTCGTTAAATATTTTTAATTTTTTTATAAATTAATATTTTTAAAAAAATTTGCACCACTTTTTTTGAAAATTTTTCGTTAAATACTTTTAATTTTTTATAAATTAATATTTTTAAAAATGCTGAATCAAAATTAAAACTTATATATTTCTGTTTATTTAAATGAAAAAAAATTGAAATTCTATAAATAATATTTCGAGTTATAACAATTTTAAATTACCCCACTTTTTGAATAAATTTTAAATTTAAATTTAAAAAAAATTCTGAGAAGTTTTATCATGTGATTTTGTTTACAAATAATAAGGTTAACCATCACAAAAAAAAATTCAGAATTTTAACTCAATAAATAAAAATTATTTTAAAATGTGTCCCGGACCCCCTTAAATTAGGGACTACTTTTCCGAATGAGTAATTTGCGATAAACAATCAAAAATAGTAGTATATTTTTATGTCTGTTAAATCTTGTTGTAATAGGACATTTTCCAAACGTCTTCAAAAGTTCTTCCTTCGACTATTGTCATATGCAAAGAAGCTAAATAACTACATTCGTTAGATTTCAGAAACTAACATATTCGTTAAATTTCAGTAAAACCTAACTTCTGTGACTTGATTAGTTACTTTTAATTTTATCAGCGTAAAAGGGATTTCTACCCCAAACTGAAAAAAAAAAAAAAAAAAAAAAAAAAAAAATCAAGGCCGAAAGGGTTAAAATCGATTACAAATTTATATATTTACATGCAAAAATCAGCTTTGTTAAATTAAAGACTGTAAACACTGAAATAAATTACAGTAGTTAAAATATATACATTTAATTATTTAATTATGTAAAACATCGCTGATAGCACTGCCAGTCAAGATGATGTCATGGTGACTTCTAAAATTCTCACATAAGTCATGGTCAGAATTGTGACCAAAATGATATCTATATTATAAAGGACAAACATATCTGTGCGTAACGCATACGTCATTCTACGAATGGCAACACTTTGAAATTTAAAATAAAATTTTGGTTTTGTAATTTTCTTTACTGCAAATTTTTAAACTTCTAACCGTCGCACATTTTAAATTTTTACACCGTTGTATGAGGAAAAAAATGTTCTTTTAAATGCAATATGTTTGAAAGATGTATCTCAATTTATTTTTGATATATTAATTTTTTTGTAGTTTTTAATATCATTTTTCTAATCGTGGCAACAAAAGAACCCCATTTCTATTGAAAGTCATTGAAAGTAAACGGAAAAGAGTCGAAAATAGGAGATACTGTATATTTTGTTGTCATTTTCCCATAAAACCTATAAAAAAAATTAAATTAAAATGCTTGCTATGTCAGCAATTTTTTAAATTTCTAAATATCGCGCATTTTCAATTTTTACGCCGTCAAATAGAGAAAAAAACCTACTTTCAAATGCAATTTGTTTGAAAATTGTATCTTAATTGACTGAATTATTATGGTTTTTAAAATAACTATCCGCCCGTGGCGACCAGTTTGGTCTCCCTTAAATGTATCCTAGGCATTGTATCATGTTACTTTTATTCATAATTTAATTTACTTGCTCGATCCTTCGCCAAAGAGGAAGATTCTGATAGAGAAATCAAGAACTCGGTATTTTTATGTTAGTCGGGCACAGGTGATAAATCGCCAAACATTGTACCCGTTTTTCATATTTCATGATTAAAATATAATCCTTTCACTCATTTTATTTAAAATGGATAGCTTTAATTTAAAACTGAAACGTTTAAAATTCATGACTTTCTTTTAAAAAGAAAATCTTTATGGTATTATTTATTCTTTTTTTTTTTTTTTAACTATTTAATTTTAACATCAAAGCATTGTTTTAATTTACCCCTCGAAAAATAAAAAAAATGTGCTGGCGAGTTAAAAAAATGCCATTGGCGAGAATTGCGCCCAGCTAACATTAAAGTACAAACTCTTTCTGATCATAGCAACTTTTATGTAGTTTTATTCGAAAAAAATATTTTGATTAAATAGGTTGCCAGAAAGTACGTTGTCAAATTTCTTTCTTCGCCATGGACCTTTTCTCTATTTCGCCAAGTACCTATACTGGAAATGTACCTTTATTTATTGTATTTTAAATGAGATGAAGTCGTATGTTTGTTGTTCGATAAATAAATAAATAAATAAGTAAAAGACGGCACAGATGTCATATACGCACCACGTTGGCGCGATTTTTTTCTGACGCCAATGTCATATACGCACCGGGATACTTAACTGGCGCCAAAGTGTCGTTATTTTGCTTGATATGGTAACCCGGATGTTGTTGTTTATTTATTAATAAATTGTTTATTTACTTTTATTTTTTTATTATATAAATTGTTTTTTCTATAGTTATTAATTAAACTTTTTTTTTATTTATTGTTATTCCCTTTTGAAAACTATTACACAATAACCAATGATGTGCGTTTCATTCGGGGGTTGCCATTAAACAATTAACAAATAATTGAGATTTCTGTGCCACGTGCGATAGCGTAATATATGTATATATAGAGAGAGATTTTCAAGCATGAATTATTTTTAAATGTATCTCTATCACGTGTAGCTCGATTATGAAATATTAATCCGCTTGCCTTTAAAACAATGTAAAAATGTCAGCATTTGTGTCCGTCTGATATCCCATAACAAAATTAAAACTTCCTTTATAGAAAAATAAATAAAATAATGTAAATAAGAAACAAATTTAACAAACATGGAATTGAACCACGCGCTTAAAGCGCTGAAATGATCGGAAAGACTGCTTTAAGTCGCAAAATCTTGAGCTAAGAACTCCTGGCATGTGAAAGTAAAGCTTTTAATAAATTTTAAAACTTTATTTGATTGCATAATTGATATTTTTCATATAAAAATTCTTTTATATGTTAGTGTACAATCTAAAATATATATTACATGTAAAAAAATAATAATTAGAGTTAAAAAAAAAGAAAAAAAAAAGAATTGTTTTTACCTATACTCTGTAACCCGAGGAGCTCGGGTTCGATCCCCTAGTATCTGTAATTGAGCACTAAGTGTGGAAAACGCTGAAATTCCAAAAGAGGAAATTTTTAAAGAGAGCGAAAATAAGAAGGCTAAAGCACCTCATTTGCCACGTTTGATGTACTATTTTCCGACTTGTTTGAACTATTACTTCTAGGATTAGCACTTCAAGCGTTTTGGTGTTTGTTAAGCTTGGCATTTAAGACATTTTGTCGTAAACAAAAGATTTTTGACTTTTTGGTACTTTCAGCGTTTTTCATTCTTAGTCCTCAGTTCATCACATTTTGACTCTCATATGATTGCAGATCATCGTAAAAGGCTGTATATCGACGTTAATGTGACGCTATTTTGACACATTTTCTACGTCACTTAACGGCAATGTTGACAGTAAAAGTACAATTTGGGTCATGAAGTTTTTAGGTTCAGGTCACGTTGGGAACATTTGTGCTGTAAGGGATATCTTTCAAATACTAAAAATGTTGTATTTTTTTTTTTTTTAATCTCAAATCTCACTATGTTGGTGAAATTTATTTCAACTTCTCAAACAACGATTTCTTAGAAAATCTATTCCGTAGTTCTTTCGGACGAAATACGAAAACGGTAATTTTCTTTTCATCCTTTCTATATATCTTCTATAAGTGTCTTTAATTTGGTAAAAATTTTTTGATCATCCCTCTGAGCGGATCATGAGATTTTGGAGCAATCGCATCACCGACGTTTCACGAATGAGAAAAAGTGTTTTTAGTAGCACATAAGTTAAACCCTTTTTTAGAAATAAGGTGATTGGACAATTAGAAATTAGAACAGGGAAATTAGAATTAGAGATTAGGACAATTAGAAATATTTGGGTCATAATGCATTTGTGTCACGTTGGAAACACTTGTCCTCTTAGGGATATTTTTCAAATACTAAAAGTGTCGTAATAAAAAACATCCTTAAATCTCACTATTTTGGTGCAATTTATTTTACCTTTCCATACCTAAAAAATCTATTCCATAGTTCTTTCGGAGGAAATACGTTAACCATAATTTACTTTTCATCCTTTCTATTTGTTTTCTATAAGTGTCTTTAATTTCGTAAAAATGCTCTACATGTCCCTCTACACGGATCACGAGATTTCGGATCAGTCGCACCACCGATGTTTCCCGAATGAGAATGCAGAGTTACTAGTAGCACAGAAGTAAAAACACTTTCTAGAAATAAGGTGATTGGACAATTAAAAATTAGAACAGGAAAATTAGGATTACAGATTAGGACAATTAGAAATGTTTGGGTCATAATGTTTTCGCATTTGGGTCACGTTGGGAACACTTGTTCTGTTAGGGATATATTTCAAATACTAATAACGTCGTAATAAAAAAATTCTTAAATTTCACTATTTTGGTGCAATTTATTTCAACGTCCCAAACAGCGATTACTAAAAAAAATCTATTGCATAGTTCTTTCGGAGGAAATACTATAACCGTAATTTTCATTTCATCGTTCCTATATGTTTTCTATAAATGTCTTTAATTTCATAAAAATTCTCTAAATGTTCCTCTAAGCGGATCATGAGATTTTGGAGCAATCGCATCACGGACGTTTCTCGAATGAGAAAGAAATGTTTTTGTAGCAGCACAGAAGTAAAAACACTTTCTAGAAGTAAGATGTTTGGACAATTTAAAAATATCTATTTTATTTTATCCCTGTGCACTCCAAGCTTTTTTTCCGGGGCGGAATTAACAACTCTGTGACATTTTTAAAGAAAATAAAATATGGTGTTATATATGTTTTCTATAAATGTCTTTAATTTCATAAAAATTCTCTAAATGTTCCTCTAACCGGATCATGAGATTATGGAGCAATCGCATCACGGACGTTTCTCGAATGAGAAAGAAATGTTTCTGTAGCAGCACAGAAGTAAAGACACTTTCTAGAAATAAGATGTTTGGACAATTTAAAAATATCTATTTTATTTTATCCCTGTGCACTCCAAGCTATTTTTCCGTTGCAGAATTAGCAACTCCGTGACATTTTTAAAGAAAATAAAATATGGTGTTATATATATGGTGTTATATATATGGTGTTATATATGTTTTCTATAAATGTCTTTAATTTCATAAAAATTCTCTAAATGTTCCTCTAAGCGGATCATGAGATTTTAGAGCAATTGCATCACGGACGTTTCTCGAATGAGAAAGAAATGTTTCTGTAGCAGCACAGAAGTAAAGACACTTTCTAGAAATAAGATGTTTGGACAATTTAAAAAAAAAAATCTATTTTATTTTATCCCTGTGTACTCCAAGCTTTTTTTCCGTGGCGGAACTAGCAACTTCGTGGCATTTTTAAAGAAAATAAAATATGGTGTTATATATATGGTATTATATATGTTTTCTATAAATGTCTTTAATTCCATAAAAATTCTCTAAATGTTCCTCTAAGCGGATCATGAGATTTTGGAGCAATCGCATCACGGACGTTTCTCGAATGAGAAAGAAATGTTTCTGTAGCAGCACAGAAGTAAAGACACTTTCTAGAAATAAGATGTTTGGACAATTTAAAAATATCTATTTTATTTTATCCCTGTGCACTCCAAGCTTTTTTTTCCGTGGCGGAACTAGCAACTCCGTAACATTTTTAAAGAAAATAAAATATGGTGTTATATAGTCAAATTGAAAATAATTTTTTATTTGAATGTTTTATATATTTTTACATGTTAGAAATATAATATTTAAATCTTATGCTCTATAGTTCTGTTGGGTGTGGTATTTTATAAAGCATACATCAAGGTGCATTGCAGACATTTCGGGGCAAGTGTCACAAAAGTATGTCGTTTGATGTCTCTTACCTTTTCCTGTTCTGTGAGAGCAGACTCGACAATCTTTGACTCTACCTGTTAGCATTACATGGAGCCTTCTATTGATCGAACACTTGTGTGGGTATCAGTGGATGTTGAAGACCCACGGCTTTCTTGAAAATCTCCTTTCAACTGATTAATCAATACTTTCAAGTATTTTAAATAGCTGAGGAGACGCTCATTTCTCTGCTGTTTTACAAGTTTATACTCAACAAAGATAATTATTATCTATTCAAAAAATGTGACTCCAGGTGTTTTTTCTTTAAACAAAATTTATTAATTAATCAGTACGTTCTAATGTCACGACAATATAAAACTGAGTGAGTACCAGTTCTATTTTTCTTATATTGTTATAACATTACTTTGTCAAAAGAGAGCACATCGAATAACAGTGTCGTTTTTTATAATGCTAAATTTTGTTTATGATACATATTAGTCAGTTTTATATTCACAAAAAATTTGTTATAAAATACATTTTGGATACTTCCTTTTATCACATCTGTGCAGATTCCAATTAGATCACTTCATTAATGTAAATAACACTGGTCAATAAATTTGAACTTTTGCTCTGTCCTAAAACAGAAATTGGTTGTTTTATATGCGGTTTTTTGTGCTGATTCCGAATCTAGTTTTAGATTTATTCCAGCACGTAAAGTTTGAGAGATATTTGCATATTTCAATTTATGCAAATTTAGTGAATTTTATACAATTATATGCAAATTTAAGGTATAAAGCAATATCAGACAGGGTTTTTTGTTTTATGTTATGATTACTACCTAATTTACTTCAAAAAACGTTGTTTCTGAGATTATACTGAGATGTGACTGTAAAATATTTTACCTAATTTGCATATTTTTCATGTTTTTCTAATCATATTTCTTGACGTTCAACTATTTCTGCCGCACGAGTACGCTAATATGTTTATAAGATAGTTTTTTGAGCTGATTTATAATCTTGCATCTGTTTTCTTCTATCACGTCTAGTTTTTGAAACAAGTGAAATTTTAGTTTTTTGTCAAAATAGCCAGAAATAGCTTTTAAATGACACTTTGTATGATAAACTTCAATTAGTTAGGATAGATTCTACTACTTATTTTTTTTTCGATTATATAAATTTTTGTTTATGTCTCTGATATGAATCTGACCCTGTTTACCTTCTTGTCGTTGAATTACACCCCCCTAAAAAGCATCTTATATCAAACCTGTGTTAATGCCGTGCAAAAGTAGAAATTCATCTTACTCAAAAACTAGACGTGATGTAAAAAAATAGATTACAGATTTGAAATAAATATAAAAATCTAGTCTAGAAAAACATTACGTCAATTCTGTGGCAATTATTTTAAAGTTGATAGTGATGTAAACATTACACCATTGAAAAATATGCAAATTAGGCTTAATAACTGATAAATAAATGTTAAGAATATGCAAATCGTGACATTTATCTGAATCAAATAGTCAACTGGTCATTATCTAAAAAACGTAATTAGATGTGACATATATTGTATCTAAAATTTGCATAAAATAGCACAAAAAAGCTTAAATTTGCATAAATTTAAGTATGCAAATTTCTCAAAAACCTGGACCACCTAGAGATAAACGGAAAGCATATTCGGAATTAGCGCCAAAAACTGATCTAGAATCAACTAGTTTTAGTTCTAGGACAAAACCACTGTTGTACAGTGTAATAGAACAGTAAGTAAGAACCAAGGTTGGAATTAATAAAATTCGTTCCTGTAAATTAAGATGGTGAGTGCTACTCACCGTTGGAGTTGATGTAAAGAAAAGTGTGGTGAGTGAGACTCACCGTTGGAGTGCAAAGGGTTATTTTATCTTATTTATATTTTTTTTTTACTATAACAAGAAATACATGTTTTCCCATTTCATTAAATTTCTGTATGATAAATAGGTATAAGAACTTTATCAATAACACTTAAAGTGTTTATTGTATGTAAAAGAAACTGAAACATGAAAAGGAATCTTTTGATGAGAAAATGTTTTAAGGATTCGCATTTTTTTTTTTTTTTTTTCGAAAAGGTGCTAGAAAATTAAAATGTTTTAAGACTTAAAAGAAATCAAAACTTTAAATTTTCACACCACTGTGTGTGATGAAACTTTATAAAAGAGCGTGCTATATAGAAATTATTTTAAAAGGTTTTAAAAAATAACGAACTGATAATATTAGATTAATTTTTAACACAGTTATTCAATTGGTAAATAAATCATAACAGTTGTAAGTTTCCAAGTGGGTGAAAAAAGTCCGAGCCAGGTATCGAATTAGGGATGTCTTGTGTTAAAACATCAAAAATCTTAGAATACAGTAATTTAAGAAATAGAAATCAGTCATCCTTAATTAGGTGATTTATTATAAACACCAGATGCTCAATAAATAGAATCAAGTCCCCTTTAGATCTGTTAAGTGCCATAATTCGTTTCTTTTGTTTATTATGCTTTTTTCTAACGCATCACTCTCTTCATATTTTTGTCAGTAAAATGTAATATTGCTTCATGATGCTTTGGCTAATGCCAGCTTCTTTGAAATAAAGATAATTTTTGTTTATATAAAACTTTAATTGCTAGATAATCTAATAAGTTCGGATATAGCAATGTGTTTGATATAATTATGTTGGATGATATCATTTTATATATATATATTTTAGTTGAACTGCTGATCTTTATGAAAAGTTCAGTGAGATTGTAGTTCTGTTCTGTCTATAGAAGGATCAACATGTCTCTTAAAGAAAAAGATAACTTCGCTTGTTAAAAAATTGTTTCCTGAAAATGCCCATTTAATGGATTATGAAGAAGAAAAGAGATTATTTAGCATCAACGGATAACTATCCAGGTATTTTGTTAAAGCATTATATGTGGCAAACTCTTCTCTGGACGGGGGAACAGGGGGATTTTATTAATGTTGGAGAAACATAAAAGTCGGGTAGATTTTGTTTTTTAGATTTGTTATTTTTAGTGGTAGTATGTAATATCTTGGCTGAAAGTTCCAAAGATAGCCTTTGATTTATTCTGTTGAGCTAATTCAGATATCTGACCAGATTCTGTGATCATTATAGGTCAGTTGGGTGAATTAGTCCTTCATTCACCCAAAGAAATTAGTCCGGGATGGCTCAGTCGGTAGCATTGGCGGCGTCAGACAAGACATCCCTGGTTCGAATCCTTGCCCGGACTTTTTTCACCCACTTGGAAATTCACTACTGTTTTGAACTGATAATAAACAATAAAAAATATTGAAAGGATTAAGGAAACCAATAACGAATTTTGCTCATTATGCAAAAACAAGAAAGATAAATCATGCGTAAATCATAGATTATAAAACACTTCCCAAAACTGCCAACATATTTCAACAATACTTCGCTGTTTAATAAGGTAAATAAGATACCTATGTAATCGTTTTACAAAATGCATAACATGTTTGAAAATAGGATTCATCAATTGCCGTCCATAGCCGGGAATCTACTTAAATTCTTTTAGGGAAAAATACTCGATTTATTTTGCACACAGGCCTGCATATTTACTAAAGACTTTTATACACGCCACGTATTAAACTAAAATTTAATTCAGGAAAAAGTCACGCTCAAAACTACTGAAATCACACATTTAGAAATTATCATCCATAAGCGGAAATTTATCCAGTTCTTTGTGTGGTCCTGCATATGATTTCATTTATATTCTACAAACAACTAAATGTAGCGAAACAGCTCCGAAAACTGACGATATGAAGCAATTAAAATAATAAAACTTTGTAAAAAATCACCATAAAATTAAAACAAAACACAGGACGCGTTTCGAGCTAAAAACATAACAGCTCGTCATCAGCTACAGCATACACGTGTCCGTAAACGAACGAGTTCAAAATTGAACTGAAGATAAAGAATGTTGCGAAGAATGCGACAGATGGCGCTACCTGATATAGGGATATGCAAAAGGGAAATGTGTTGAAAAAAGATAGAAGAGAAAATGAAATAGAAAAAATGGAAATAAAAGAAAAAATAAAAATAAAAGAAGTAAATTAAAAATATAAATAAAAAAATAATAAAGAAAGAACTATAAAAGAACAAGAAAAAAAATCCAAATTATTATTATTATTATTATTATTATTATTATTATTATTATTATTATTTTTTTTTTTTTTTTTTTTTTTTTTTTTTTTTTTTTTTTACAAAATAAAAAGAAAAGAAACAAGAGAAAAGGGAAAAGAATTACAAAATTAATTTCCACGCTGGAGATAGGAAAGGAGATGATGGGAGATCATTAACAAGATTAGCAGAATTTTTAGAAATAAAATATGCTTCATGAAAATCCAAGTGAGAGGGAGAGGTAGGGGAAGAATTTTTTTTTTTAATTATTTCTTCCCCTACCTCTCCCTCTCACTTGGATTTTCATGAAGCATATTTTATTTCTAAAAATTCTGCTAATCTTGTCAATGATCTCCCATCATCTCCTTTCCTATCTCCAGCGTGGAAATAAATTTTGTAATTCTTTTCCCTTTTCTCTTGTTTCTTTTTTTTTTATTTTGTAAAAAAAAAAAAAAAAAAAAAAAAAATAATAATAATAATAATAATAATAATAATTTGGATTTTTTTTTCTTGTTCTTTTATAGTTCTTTATTTATTATTTTTTTATTTATATTTTTAATTTACTTCTTTTATTTTTATTTTTTCTTTTATTTCCAATTTTTCCATTTCATTTTCTCTTCTATCTTTTTTCAACACATTTCCCTTTTGCATATCCCTCTATCAGGTAGCGCCATCTGTCGCATTCTTCGCAACATTCTTTATCTTCAGTTCAATTTTGAACTTGTTCGTTTACGGACACGTGTATGCTGTAGCTGATGACGAGCTGTTACGTTTTTAGCTCGAAACGCGTCCTGTGTTTTGTTTTAATTTTATGGTGATTTTTTACAAAGTTTTATTATTTTAATCAACTAAATGTAGTTTGTAGTTGTATCTTTCAACATGCTAAATGTAGTTTAACTTGAAAATATACAACTTAATCAAAAAACACCTTTAAGCAAATTCACGTTCATATTCAATAATGCTTACGAATTATTTTATGGATATGATCTGTATATGATCTATGCCATTTTTGCATACCACATAATATGCAAAATTTAGTTAAAAACAGATATCATAACTGAAAACGAATCCAAAAGCTTTTGTGTGTCCCTGTAAATGGACGATAAATGATATGCAAACCATATTCTACCGCAAGTATCTTGTTTTAAAACCTCAGTAATGTATATCGATTTCAGTATATTTGAAATAGTGCAACATAATTAAAATACGCTGAAAACAGATTATCTCTGTAGACCGTTATATAATGAAATCCATTTGTGTCGCCCTATAATAATAAATGCTCTGCACCCTGCATTCCACAAAATGTATGTGCTAGTGCACTTCATAAATGCATATCAAATTCATTATGTTTGAACTGGAGCAACATCATCAAACTGCATTTGGTACGATTTTTTTTTCATTGCCGGATATGTAACGGAATACTGTTGCGTGTAATTGTAAATGAACAATAAATGCTACAACTTCATTTACAATATTGATCTTGCCATACTAAAAGTCAATAACATATTAAAATTTCAGAGCAAACCAAGTATATTTACGAGATTAGATCATGGCTAGACGGACAGACAAATTGAAGTCATAAACACTTTTGAACTATGTTGGAAAGTGTTAAAAAGAATTTATAATCACCCTGGATTATATATAAAAAAAGGGAAATTGATCTGTCTCTTTTACACTTGCTATCAGTCCTCCCACTTGGTCCGTTTTTGAATATCACATTTTTCAAAGAAAAATCTCCTGTTTAGTTTTTTTTTTCTATAAATTTTGTAGAAGATACCCAGTAGTTAATTTTTGTTAGAATGCCATAAAAACCTGGCGCGAAAATTTTCTTCAATTTTACTGGTATTAAAAAAAAGCGGGCCAGTTGGAACCTTGTGTTATGCAAGACTTTTGTAAGAATAGAAAATATATTCATGAAGATATAGATGTTTCCGCTTAAAATTCCATTTCTTTTTCTTTTCGAATGTTTTTTTATTATTATCATTTGATTATCGATTGATTATCATTTGATTATCATTTGATTATCATTTGATATTCGACGTAGCGAAAGTTAATGAAACTATATGAGAGGATACACTGTTAAAAAGTCCTTCCGGCCAGTGCCGGGAGGAAGAGGTAGCTTTCATAATCCTTATTTAAAAAAAGCCAACTTATATCATGCAAACACACGAAGCTCAATTTAGTGGAAACCGAATATAGGAGATTCAATACTAATTTTTATCAATGTAATGAATGAGAATTTCGCGAAATTAGTCAGCTTTATCCAAGCTGCTTTTCTTTAAAGTAACTTATATTTGGCTGCCAAATTCGGCAATTTCTTAAAGTGCCTGTCATTTTAAGACAACATGATGGATGAGGCTAAGCAGTGACCTTGGTCGAGACGTTAGTAATTGCTGTGCACATGCTCACTCACATCGGAATCGGTTAATATATAGAAGTGCTGTCGCATGCAAAAAATCAGATTTTTCAAAATGTCACCCACAATAGAAATTGAAACTGCTATATCTGAGCCATTTTTTAAGGTAAAGACGAACAAAAAATGCTCCTGAATCCTTATATCAAGATCAAATACTTAAGAAAGAAACCTTTTTCAATTTCTAATTTTTTTGCACCTCACTTTAAATATATATATATATTTTAATTTAATGGCCGCCATTTTGAAACAAGATGGCTGATGAATCTGGCCATCGAACTTGGTCGAGGTGTTGATGTATACAATCCACATGCCTTCTTACATCGAAATAGGCGAATACGTGTGTTATCGCGTGACAAATACAAGATCGTTTCAAAATGTTAGCCATGCTAGAAATTCAAAGTGCTATAAATAAACCATTTTTTAAGATATCAACAAAAGAACAAATTTTCAGAAACAAAAACTGCTCCGGAATCTTTGTATCAAGGCCAAACACATAAAAAAAAATCTTTTTCATTTTCCAATTTTTTAATACCTCATTTTGAATTTTAAATTTAATTTTTTTTTAATGGCAACCCTTTTGAAACAAGATGGCGAATGAAGCTGGCCAACGAACTCGGTCGAGACATTGGTACGTACTATGTACAGACCAAGTTACATCCAAATAGGTTCATAAATACGCCTGTTATCGCGTGACAAAAATCAGGTCGTTTTAAAATGTCAGCCACAAGAGAAATTCAAAATGCTATTACTCAGCCATTTTTTTTAGATATAGACGAAAGAAAAACTGTTCCGGAATCTTTGTATTAATGTCAAACACATACAAAAAAAAATCTTTTTCATTTTCCAATTTTTCGGTATCTCATTTAAATTTTTTTATTTTTTAATTTTTTTAAATGGCCGCCATTTTGAAACAAGATGGCGGATGAAGCTGGCCAACGAACTCGGTCGAGATATTTGTATGTACTATGTACACACCAAGGTACATCCAAGTCGGTTCATAAATACGCCTCTTATTACGTGAGAAAAATCAGGACGTTTCAAAATGTCAGCCACGCTAGAAATTCAAAATGCTATAACTCAGCCATTTCTTAAGATATAGACGAAACAAAAACTGCTCCCGAATCTTTTTATCAAGGTCAAACACATAAGAAGAAAATATTTTTTTCAATTTTCAATTTTTGGTACCACATTTCAAATTAAAATTTTTCTTAAAAATTTAAATGGCCGCCATTTTTAAACAAGATGGCGGGTGAAGCTGGCCAACGAACTCGGTCGAGAGATTGGTATGTACTATGTACACACCGAATTACATCCAAATCGGTTCATAAATACGCCTTTTATCGCGTGACAAAATTCAGGACGTTTCAAAATGTCAGCCACGCTAGAAATTCAAAAATGCTATAACTCAGCCATTTTTTAAGATATAGACGAAACAAAAACTGCTCCGGAATCTTTGTATAAAGGTCAAATACATAAGAAAAAAATATTTTTCCATTTTTAATTTTTTGGTACCACATTTCAACTTTTAAATTTTTTTAAAAATTTTAAATGGCCGCCATTTTGAAACAAAACGGCGGATGAAGCTGGCCAACGAACTCGGTCGAGACATTGGTATGTACTATGTACACACCGAATTACATCGAAATCGGTTCATAATTACGGGAGTTACAGTGTGACATAGGTCAGATATATATATATATATATATATATATATATATATCAATTTTGAACGGAGGGTGGTTTCGGGGTCTGGGGGTCATGATCGATGAAAATATACCAAAATTTTTTGAAATCGCTTTCCTCCGAACGGCTGCAATAGGTAGCTTTTTTGTAAAGAAAGCTACCTAAAATCTGAAGCAAAAAGTCCAGTCATTCTACCGTTTTTACAGATGACGGTTACATGACCCTATTATTAAGCGTATCTGATCATATTATTGACCATATAACGGTCAAAATAAATTTAAATTACGTTTATGGAACTGTTTTTCATAAAAACAGCCGAATGGCTGGACTGTTTGCTGCAATGTTTTGACTTTGGTATTCGCCATTAGAGGATAAATGCGCTGTCACGTGCACCAACTGACTACATACGACGACTTGGTTAACTGTACAGTGCACAGGTTTTTTTTTTTTTTTTTTTTTTTTTTTTTTTTTTTTTTTTTTTTGACAACTGATACAATCATTTGTTACAAAGTTACGACATGTTTTTTGAATAAAAAGTCGAAAATTATATTTTAGTGCAGGTAAAATAGGTTTTCACAGTAACAACTGACTGCCATTCACGAAAATTTATAAAAAATTATTGAAATGCAGTGTAACTAAGGCTACAAATGAGATCACGAATAACAGTGGTTTGGATAAATTTGAGTTAGAACTGTACGAAAAAAATCGTCTGCCTTTGGAAAAGAATCTGGAGACGTATTTATGAAAACTTTTCAACTTTGTGACGATAAAGATGTTGATAAATATATTGCTGAACAATAATCTATTCAAGAGAATATCGACAAAATATATTTAATTGTAAAAAGAAAATTATGTAAATTAGTTCCAGTTTTAACGAAACGAGAAGGAAATGTTAGCGAAACAACCCGCTTACCTAAATCAAATCTTCCAACATTTAGTGGGCAATTACATGAGTGGTTATCATTTAGAGACATTTTTATCGTCACAAAGTTGAAAATTTTTTCTGAATATCTCTGCAGATTCTTTTTTAAAGGCATACGATTTCATTGTTGAAAATTGAGAATTTTTAAGTTCTGTAAGAGGGCGTCACGAATTCCTCTCGACTGAAATGTGAATTGAACTGAGTAGAAAGAAAAAAGTGTTGTGAAGTAAGATGGCGACTAGGTAGTTCACGCTCATCGTGTTCTAATATAAATAAAGAAACAGTCCTAAAATATCTGTGTTTAATAAGTAAAGTTAATACAGTGCAGTAAGAAGTGCATTTGTGAAGAACATAGTTTTGCCACTAAAAACGAAGATCCAATGCGAGATAAGCAAAGGGGGCATTTTCACTCGCGGGGGGGGGGAGAAAATTCAACTTTATTTAATTAAGTCAAGTGGGGTATGGTTTATTAAATATATATATATATATATATATTTAATATGGGGTATATATATATATATATATATATATTAATTCTGAATCGAATGACAGCATCCGCAATTCAATACGATCATTCGTTACAAAGTTAGACAGGTTTTATGAATACGATGTCACGAATGGTTTTATGAATACAAAATTAGGAATGCACAGATTTTGACAAGTTTTAAAACCTTGCAGAAGACTCGGATGACCCTGATTTTGATTATTGCTATTTTCAGGACATTTAATAAGTTTGAGATTATTTTATATGATATAAAGAACATGCTTTGAATGTAAAATAAATGTGATAAAGCTGTACTCGATAATGAAGTATAATTTTCGATTTTGTATTCATAAAACCTATTACATATTTCCAATGAATGATAGTATTGACTTGCGGATGGTGTCATTTGATTCAGAATTTAAAAATGCACAACAAATAGTACCCCACTTGACCTAATTAAAAAAATTGAATCCCCTCCCTCGAGTTCAAATACCCCCCTCTTTGCCACCGAAAATACGATAAAACAACTTTATGCTTTGAGGGCTCATCGGTTCTTCATATCTACTGACAAAATAAAGTTATTCTATAATTTTTGTGAATGGCCATTAGTTGTTATTGTAAAAACCAATTTTACCTGCATGAAGTACATTTTTCTATTTTGTATTCATAGCACCTGCCGTAACTTTGTAAAAAAATTTTCGTATCGGCTTGCGGATGGTGTCATTCGTTTCTGAATTAAAAAGTATATAAGAAACGATACCCCACCTGACCTACTTAAAAAAAAAAAAAAAAATGAATTTATGCCCCCATCAGCTGTGTTAAAAATGCCCTTCTTTTGCTTCTCAAAATAGGGTAAAACAACTTTATTTTGGGGGGACTCATCGCATCTTCATTTCTAGTGCCAAAACAAAGTTATTCTCGAATTTTGGTGAACGGCCATCAATTTTTTGTTTAAACCCTATATTACCTGTACTATAATAAGAATAACAGAATAACTCGTCTGGTTCTTAGATTTAAAAAAGAAGAACAGAAAAGAAGCTGTGAAAGTATATCCTTCTTGTGAAAGCGTCTCATTTGCAAAGTACTATATTTGATGTTACTGATAATTTTTTCGTTGGGAGGGGGGGGTGGGGAGGGTGTTCAGTTAACCCGGGATTGCTCGCGCATATCCCGGATATGTACAATTTATACTTTGCCACCAATAAATTCAACTAAAAATCGCTATGTTATTTAATCGTTGATATTGCTCACAGATTCTGCGATAAAATAATTTGAATATTACTTTTCGAAAAATAGTGGTGAGAAATGTAAAAACCGTACGCACCCTGGGTATGTCATACCCTGCGCGTGTAATCCCGGGTTAAATCTGGGAAATTCGAGTTAGATAAAAATCCTCAATAGAGATCGGTAACACAGTTCTTTATTGCAATAATAATGGCAAAAAATTCGAAACTCTACTAAGGCTGTTCTCAAATCCAAGGGAGCAACTTCATGACATAAGTTTTAGTTTATTTTTGTTCGGAAATGCATGAAACTAGCAGGAGTTGTTATTCAGAAACTATGCAGCCCAACTGCATGTTTTTTTGCAAACGCAATAAATCTTTCAGAAAATAGTGTCAAAGTGGGCGTTTTGAACCAAATTTCCGCGCGAAAGAAGAATAACGCTTAAGAAAGTGCGAAAAACGTGTTTGTCACCTGCTCAAAATCGTTTATAACCGAATGGGTAATTTATCTTATACTATAATGCGAGCAAAAATTGTGTGTGTGTGTGTGTGTGTATGTAAATTTTATCTTGAAAACGGCTCTAACGATTTTCATTAAATTTTGCACCTTACCGTTTTCGGGCACGGAAAAAACATTGGGATGGGTCACGTGTTCGAGAAAATTCGATTAGTGGGTCATTTTGGGTCATTTTGAGTCAGGGTGAAGCTAATTATATCTAAAGAACGGCTCAATCGATTTTGACTAAATTTTGTATCCAACCATAATCGGGTACGAGAAGACTATTGGGCTAGGTCACGTGCTCGAGAAATTTCGATTTGTGGGTCATTTTTGGGTCACTGTGGGTCAAGCTATTTTTATCTAAAAAACGGCTTTAACGATTTTCACTAAACTCTATATTCTACAATTTTGGATTACGGGAAGATCATTGGGCTAAGTCACATGTTCGAGAAAATTCGATTAGTGGGTCGTTTTTGGGTCACTGTGGGTCAAGCTAAGTTTATCTAGATAACGTCTCTAACGATTTTGACGAAATTTTGTAATCTATCGTTTTCGGGCACGAAAAGACCATTGGAATGGGTCACGTGTTCGAGAAATTTTGATTAGTAGGTCATTATGGGTCAGGGTCAAGCTAAGTTTATCTAGATAGTGGCTCTAGCGATTTTGACGAAATTTTGTAATCTATCATTTTCGGGCACGAAAAGACCATTGGAACTGGTCACGTGTTCGAGAAAATTCGATTAGAGGGTCATCATGGGTAATTATGGGTCAGGGTCAAGCTAATTATATCTAAAAAACGGCTCAAGACATTTTCAAAAAATTTTGTAATATACCGTTTCTGGGCATGAGATGACCATTGGGCTAAGTCACATGTTCGAGAAAATTTGATTAGTGGGTCATTTTGAGTCACAATGCATCAGGGTGAAGCTACTTGTATCTGAAAAAAGGCTTAAACGATTTTGACTAAATTTTGTATTCTATCGTTTTCGGGCTCGAGAAGACCATTGAGCGATGTTCAAGAAAATTCGATTAGTGGGTCACAATGGGTCAGGGTATTTAAAAAGCGGTACAAAACATTTTGAGAAAATTTTGTATAATATCGTTTTCGGGCATTATAAGACCATTGGGCAAGATCGCATGTTCGAGAAAATTCGATTGGTGGGTCATTTTGGGTCACAATGGGTCAGGGTCAAGCTAATTGAATCTAAAAAACAATTCAAGACATTTTCACAAAATTTTGTAATACACCGTTTCTGGGCATGAGATGACCATTGGGCTAAGTCACATGTTCGAGAAAAATCAGTTAGTGGGTCATTTTGGGTCAGGGTCAAGCTAATTTTATCTAAAAACGGCTTAAACGATTCTGACTAAATTTAGTATTCTATCGTTTTCGGGCTCGAAAAGACCATTGGGCTAAGTCGCATGTTCAGGAAAAGTCGATTAGTGGGTCACAATGGGTCAGGGGCAAGCTCATTGTATTTAAAAAGCAGTACAAAACATTTTGACAAAATTTTGTATAATACCGTTTCCGGGACTGATAAGACCATTGGGCAGGGGTCGCATGTTTAAGAAAATTCAATCAGTGGGTGATTTTGGATCATAATGGATCAGGATCAAGTTAACTGTATCTAAAAAACGGCTCAAACGATTTTGACAAAACTTTGTATTACACAGTTTCTGGACAAGATAAAAAACCATTGGGCTGAGTCGCATGCTCAAGAAAATTCTATTAGTGGACATTTTGTTGATAATGGGTCTGGGTCAAGCTGACTGTATCTCAAAAATGTTCAAACGATTTTGACAAAAAAATTTATTATACCGTTTCACAATACAAAAAAACCATTGGAATAGGTCACATGTTCGATAAATTTCGGTTAGTGGGTCATTTTTGAATAACGTGGGTCAAGCTTATTTTATCTAAGAAAACGACTAACGATTTTCACTAAATTTTGTATTCCATCTTTTTCAGGCTCGAGAAAAGCATTGTGTTAGGTAGTATGTTCGAAAAAATTCGATTAGTGGGTCATTTTGGGTCAAAATGGCTCAAGGTCAAACTAATTGCATCTAAAACGGCAAGAATGATTCAGTGGGAATAATATATCGAGATAAACACAAAGCTAATTTTGACCGAACTTAGCTTGGTCATTCCTGCTAGTTTATAAAAAAATGGAAAACACAGTTCGATTCCAAATCGCTTCTATTGTCAGGCTTTCCAATTTTATATCTTTAGGTTAAAAAATGAATTTGTAAATGTGTCAAAACGTTTTGCGCTTGTTGAGAACAGCCTTAAGGGTTTGATTAAAAACAAAATTGCCTGCGCTTTAAATAATTCTTGAATTCTTAATAAAAACGGTTAAATCCGTGAACTTGACGTTACAAGATAAATATATTTTTAAATACCCCATTCCTAATCTTTAAAGATAAATACGCTAAATATAACTTTTAAATATATTTTTGTACTTAACGAAATTTTCTTCTGAATAAAAACATATTTCTTCTAAAATGAAATATAATGTGTCAGCAACTTTGTCAAGTGTTATGATTTAATGTTAATCCCATCAAAAACACGGTGTAATCTGGATCTTAACATTTAAGGTCAAGTGCTTTAAATATTAAGCTTATGTAATCTTGTGTAAATAAGTAAGGCTTTGACGTGTTTCTAATGAATATTAGAATTCATTTTTGACTAAAGGCTTTTGTACACAATTAATTAAGATTATCGAATAAAAGCTGTACAATCCTATCATTGCTATTTAGAAAAGATTTAACTTTGTCTTTTTTTAAAAACATTACAAACTATATATTCGGTTAGTGAATTTTAATATTGAAAAGTAAGTGAAAAGAAATGTCTAACAATACAATATAAGGGACAGATGGAAAAACGATGATAGTCCACTCTTTGTTAAATTGAAAATGGCAGTACCATCTCTTAGCTTGATAGTCGTACTATCGTTTGGCAACTTTGGACCGATGCAAAAAAATATAGATAATCCTTTCAAAAACACGGTTGAAAATAGATATAAAAGGGTAAAACCAAATGAAAGTTCTTTGAAAATACACAGTTAAAGTTGCATAAGTATAAATGTAAGCACAAAAAATTTTAAAACATGCTTTCATCAAAATTCACTAAAATTTAGAAAATAAATATTTTAAATACACTAAAAATTTGTCGATATTTTGCCAAGTTGGTCAAAAGTTGGCGCTATTGTGGTAACCTTGCCATTAGTACTTTTAAACAAATACTCATTGTTGAAGCTGATACGGATTTCTGAACAGGAAATCAACCTATAATTGAATGACCATTTAACCTTAAATATTGTTTTCGCGATATCTTTCGAAAACTGAGAGCGCTTGGGGACAGTACCCTCTAGTGCCCTCCTTTAGGATCAGAATTCGAAAAACTCCGAAACACATGTTTACTACTTTTAGTTATACTATAGGCATGGCAATTTTCAAGATTTTATTTCCATTGGTTTATGAGATATGGGGATTTTTTTTTTTTTTTTTTTTTTTTTTTACATTTTAAATTTGCCTTACCGTTGCCTCCCTTAGCGATCAAATTAAAAAAAATCAAAGTCAAGTTCATGTATTCTCCTCAGGAATACATATAGTGAAACCTCCCTGTGTCACCACCTCCATTAACGGACCACCTCTCTGAATGACCATTTTTTCATGGAACGAAATTTATTTCCATAGGTTCAATACTAATTTTACCTCCATTTAGAGACCATCCCATTTGAACTCCCTCCATGAGTGACCAATTTCTTTGAAGAAAACGAAACAAATTCCGTTTTTTCCTGGTCGCGTGAAGAAAGTTTTATTGGAAAAATAATTAGCGCATTATTCACCAAATTTCGAAACTAAGTTTTTAGAATTTTTCTTTTATTTCGGTAACTTTTAAGTGTTTAAACCCCTTTGTGCCTTTTTAGGCAATGAATTTTAACTCTGATGACAAATTAAGGTTGACGGTTAATAAACTCCCCTCCCTATTCTATCAGGAAACTCTCAAAGAAATAGATAAATTAATGAAATCGTCATTATTTGTTCCCGTCCAAAAAAAAATTGCATTTATTTACTGAACTTCGAAAGGACTTGGAAATAAAAGTTCTAAAAGATAAAACCGTTAAATCAAAGAAAACGTCAATGTATTAATTTTTTAAACTCTGCAGTAATTATCTCATGTAATCCGATCGTACTAAATGCTACATTCTCGGAACACAAACCTTGTCGGCTCGCTAAAGACAGTATACATTCGTGTTCATCCCTAGAGAAGTAAATCTCAACTGAGATTCCTCAGTTCAAGAACTGAAATGATTTCGTTAAATATAACTGATTATCCTCCAAATTTCCTGTGCAGAAACTTATAAACCTTCTTTTAGGTCGCATAGATCAAAGGCTCCTTTCGTCCTTTTCGTCCTCAGAGCGCTGACACATGAGGTCATAAACAGAGTTCTCTCCCATAGGTCGGGAAGAGTTTGAATCACTGCTCGGCCAAAAGTTGTGACTGCATTTCCAGGTTCCCGTCTAGCTAACATCTGAAAAGTTAGTTCTAAGGCTGCATTTAGACGCTTGTTTTGCCTTATCCAGGAAAAGTGCACTTATTCTTCTCCAACCATTTTGTGGTTATTCATAAAAGAATAGTGAATTTCAACAATGGAAAGGAGATAGGAAGATTAGATCGACTTGAAGGAAAAGTTCCTTCAGAATGGCTGGACGTTTTATTCTAATTCTATTAAAGATGAAAAGCACCACGTGACCACAAAAAAGACGCCGATAGTTGAAAATAGTTGAATAATACGTCTATTTGGACCTTAATGTGTATTCTACCAAATACCACTAAAGTGTCAATCGAAACGATTGGTGATGAAAAAGTGTAACATTTAAAGTACCGCTGCTGGGAGCTGGACTTATTATACATGGAATTTTCTATACTGGATCCTGAGCAGTATGTATAGTCTTAGTGAAGTATTAGTGAAATTCTAACAACACCTGGACCATACACTTCCACGAGCCTTGTATGGAATACAGCAAGGAACCTTCGTCACCCATGGCCGATCTCAAACCCAAACTAGCTACTTTCTGATGCGTTTTTAAATTCATTTTTGTTCTCAAACACATGAATTTGGCAGGTGGTCTTATTCAGAAAAAAAAATTATAATCGAACCGTTTCTTCAATTTTTTCGCACAGGCAAAAAATCTTTCAGAAAATACTGCCAAAATTAGTATTTAGAAACCAAATTATCTGGAGGCTACAGCCCGATAAAAGAAAAAAATCTGCCGTCATGTGGCAACAACTGCTTTTAGCTAAAGAAGTAATTTATTTATCATAAAATGAAGAAAGCAATTGGATTACATATCACTTCTTCTGTAATCGTGCCTTCAAATCTCGTGTTTTTAATTTAAAATTGAATCTGTAAATATGTCTGAAAGTTTGGAGTTTCTGATCGGTCAAAATATTTTTTGAGTTTTTCCTTAAAGCTCTTCTCAACTGCTCTGCTCAACAAACGCTAAATCTTTTGATACATTTACCAATCGATTTTTTAACGGAAATATATAAAATTGGAAGGCCTAACTATGGAAGCGATTTGGAATCGTACTGTGTTTTCCATTTTGTGATAAATAAATTACCTATTGAGTTATTTACCTATTGAGTATAGTTATAAGAGATTTTGATTGCGTGACAAAGACATTTTTTACCCTTTCTTGAGTGGTTTTTCTTCTTTAGCGCGGAAATTTAGTTCAAAACTACCACTTTGACACTATTTTCTGAAAGTTCTATTGAGTTTGAAAGAAAAAAAAACAGAGAAAACAGTTCGATTACATAGTTTCTAAACATCTTTTAATCAACACATGCTATAGTCCGAACAAAGACAGTTTCCGAACATAAATAAATTAAAACGTAATAAAGTTGCCCTTTTGGATTTCAGAACAGCCTTAATGAGTCAACAGTTCGCCCACAACCCCCTTTTATGATTGCAAAAGAGAACCGTTCTCCATATCTTCTGGGAATAAACTAGTTCGTCATAAGAGCTGACTCTCTAATTCTAGCACTGCGGCAATGCCATCTGCAGCAACTCAAGTCATGCATAGCAAATGATGTACGGATGGATGTTAACTGCCCTTGAAAGGTTTAACCCTTTCAGGGGCATGCAATTGTGTTTCTCTAACGTTGGATTCACATCAGAAGTTTCAAAACATTTTATTTGAAAACATTACGAAATACAATTTTAAAAAAATTTCCGACTTCACCTTAAAAATACATTATTATTATTTTTTTGTTGTTGTTTTTTTTTTGTTTAATGTAACTATTTTGGCCTGTTCATTGTAAGCATTAATCTCATTAAAAAATTAATTCCATCTTTCTTTTCAACTGAAACATAATAGCTGTAATTTATCTCTGTTCTTTTCTATATCTTTAATATAAATTTCTTTAATTTCGCAGAAATTCTTTGAATGTCTTCTAAGAGAGTGTCTTTCATGAGATTTTGAAGAAATCATATTTCAAGAACTTTGGGAAAGAAGTGTTTTCAATAAGTAACCCTAAATTTGGGCAAAGAAAGTAGATGAAGTAATTACAACTCTTGAAAGAAGTTAATGGATCGAATAATAATAGAGCTACCTACAAAATATTTACTTGATTTTTTATAAATTAATTACATAACGATGTTTTAATTTTTTTTATAAGATATAATAAACAAGCTAAAGTTAAAAGAAAGAAGATATTTTTTTTTAAACTTAGAGTATTAAAAACTCTACAAGTATTTGAGTGTTATATACATTATTTTTCTTTTATAATAAATAAATAAATAAATAAAACGTCTGTACTAGAAAAACAATGTCTATTTTCTTTCTTTCAATTAAAATGTAATTATTTTTATTCGGGAACTATAATTCCTTAACAAATATTCTGTTATCGTTCTGTTTTGCTTCTTTTAATTAACATAAAATTATTTTTATTCAGAAACAACGTAATCCCTTAACAAATATTTTATTGTTGTTTTGCACGATATATGATACTGTAATTTACTTTTCATTTTTTCGGTATCTTTGCCATAAGACTTTTTAAATCATAGAAATTCTCCCAACGTCTTCTATACGGCTCATAATATTTTGAAAAAAATCACGCTTCAGATATAATCTGAGTGAGAAATGGGTGTTCTTTGCTAAAACTGTAAGTGACTTAATATATCTAGAAGAAATAGAAGTAACTGACATTTAAAAAGTGGTTCTAACTATATAAAACATACATAATTTTTATAGGATATATATATTTTTTTTTTATGAAAATATTTTATTACTAGCAAAACCTGCGGCTTTGCGCACGTAATAGTTGAAATATGCCAAGTGATATTTGTAAGTCTAATTTTTATTAGAAGAAATTCTACTTTTAGGAATAATTCAAAAATTACTAAGTAAGCCACAGTTTTAGTAAACGTCATCATTACACTGCATTAGGCAGAAATGAGACAATGAGACTTAAATTAATAAGAAGAACTAAAACTAATTCTAAATAAATTATAATTTAAAAAGTATTTTGAAGCATTTATGCTCCTTTCATAACCTCATTTCAGCATTCATTTGAAGTTTTGAATTTTTTAGAAACCGTCCTCAGTACAAATTTACATCTTAAAATTAACCATCATGTCAAATTCCAAGTTTCCTGTCTGACGATCTACCACCTCTCTGGTGGTAGTGGCCGATGTTGAAACAGAGACTGTCAACATTAATTTGACAACATCAGTTTTGAAATCGGTTTGCTATTTCCTAATATTCCATAGAAGAAGTAATTTAGAAAGTTTTTAAAGGCTTTTTTAGAATGTTTGTTATTCCTGCCAACACCAGGTGGTAGTGGAACCGGCATAAAATATAGCCTGTGTAGGACCAGAGACTGTCACCATTGATTCGTAATCATTTCTTTTGTATTCGATTTATTATTTTCTGAGATTGCATAGAAATCATAAGTTAGGACATTTTTAGAACGTTTCGCGCTCCTTCCCTTCGCTCCACCCCTTTTTAAATTTCGAATTTATTTTCGACTCTCCTTAAAGGACATTTATATTTTATAAGTAACTATCATGCAATATTTAAACATTTTAGCCTCTTCAGTATCACAAAAATCGCAATTTAGAACGTTTTTTGCTCCTGCAACCCTCTGGTGGTAGTGGCGCCGACATAAAATATAGCTTATGTTTTAGCAGGTTCTATCACCACAAATTTGCTATTGTTATTTTTGAAATCGCTTTGGCATTTCGTAAGATTCCATAAAATCGTAATTTTGAACGTGTTTAGAACGTTTGTCGCTTACCCCATCCTTTTAAATTTGGAATTTTCTTTCGACGGTTCTTAGAAAACATTTATGTAATCTTTTAAGTAATTACCATGGCAAATTTCAAAATGTTATACTCCTCAGTATCACAAAAACGCAATTTAAAACACCTTTCGCTCCTGTAAACCCATGTGGTAGTGACAACAACATAAAATATAGCCTATATGTTGGAGCAAGGACTGTCACCATCCATTTGCAACCATTGCTTTTGAAATCGGTATGATATTTCCTGAGGTTGCGTAGAATTCGCAAATTTGAACGCTTTTCACGCATTTTCACCCCTTTTTATTTTACATTTCTTTAGAAATTGTTCTTAAAGAGCATTTACATCTTATAGTAAGTAATTATCATGTCAAATTTCAAACTACTAGCCCCTGCAGTATCACAAAAATCACAATTTAGAGTGTTTTCTGCTCCTGCAACCTCCAGGTGGTAGTCCGTGGATCTTAATCGTGATGTTATTGTTAATGATAAATCTGATTCCGCAATGCTCTCTGCAGCTTGGAAAAACCTTTTCAGTACTATCATATAATTTATTTTTGTATTAATTAATATTAGTATGTTTTTTTATATTTTATTCATTTATTTATTTTTTTTCATGTGTTTCAATATTTAAATATATGCATTTTTTTCCTCCCAATTTTTGCCCGTTCTACTCTTTGTTCTTTTGTTTTGATTATACTCTTCTGTGATTGGCTGTTGTCTTCTACTTTCCTATTGGCTGTTGATTTCTAATTTTCTATTGGCTGTTTCTTCAGCTTGCTTCCTTTCCCTTATCTTTCATTTCAGTCTTGCTGCTGCTTTCATAGCAGAAGCCGTCTTGTTTGCGCCTGACGAAGAAAGACATATCTTTCGAAAGGCCTAGCGCATTTAAAAATTTTTGATGGTGTTTTAAGAAGATTTTTTGTTCTTATTCTTAAAAGGTGTTTCCCATCAGAAATAATATGTACGATGATACCATAGATAAACATACAATATAGGATAGTTACAGCAAAATCTGTAGTGACATCGGTAACTAGCGTCACGAGTGACAAGATGGAACAACTAACAAGCTTCTGAAATTTATCTATGTATATGAAAATTCTTTATGTTCTATTCCATCTTTTCAAGACAGGCGATTCTCTGGAAATTGATCATCGAAATGTGTCGTTAGAATTTAAATGTCTTTTTGTTATTAAGGAAATAACAATTTTTTCAAAATTTTTTAAGTTTTAAATATGTCCGGCAGAATATTACCTGCATATGAAATCGAAACATTTATTTTTCGCCTTTACTACGAATAACTCAAAACTGTATTTCGATAATTTTTATCGCCGAATATTACTTGGGTGCTTTATACTAATGCAATATTATAATGTATGTTGCATTTAATTAGGTTTTATGCTTTTTTTTTGGTAGGTATACAGTTAAATAAAATAATCCGATACGAAATTAAATAATAAGAAAATCTTGGACTGACGCTGTCAAAATTTAATAATTAAAAAATTCTTATGATACTCATCAGCGTACACATAAATAAAAACTACATTAAAAACATATTAAAAATTAATCCCAACGTTTCATGCTCTTTCTAATGAGCCATCATCGGGGCAGAGGGTTCTTGACATCCACGAAGCAAAGTTACAAACAGCACAGTCACTTTCACAACATCAAACTGAAATGATGATGTAAAAATGATGATGTGTTTTGATGATGTAAAAATTATTTCTAAATATTCCAATCCTCTTAAAGCCCTTATACGTGAATCCATAGAAATTAGCCTGAGAAAAAACGAAGTTTGGAACGACAATATCTCACTTCAGATTTCTAATGTTTGAGGCTTCTCAAATGAAAAAGGGCAACTTTCTGACATAAGTTTTAATTTATTTTTGTTCGAAAATGCATGAAACTAGTTGGTGTTGTTGTTCAGAAACTATGCAATTGTGCTGTTTTTTCCATTTTTTTACAAACGCAATAGATTTTTCAGAAAATAATGTCAAAGTAGGTGTTTTGAACCGAATTTCTGCGCGAAAGGGAAAAGAACACTCAGGAGCAAAAACGGGTTTGTCACGTGATCGAATTCGATTATAACTCAATAGGTAATTGATTGATCAAAAAATGGAAAAAACAGTTCCATTCCAAATCCAGGCTTTCCTATTTTATATCTTTCCGTTAAAAAAATGAATTTGTAAATATGTCAAAACGTTTTTCCCTTGTTGAGCAGAGCAGTTAAGAAATATTTTAAATATTTTAAAAGAAGTGCATTTGTAATGTTAATTTTGGATTTTTCTAGTTTCTGATAATAGTGTTATAGCCTACCAACAGATGGCGCCATATCCGATGCAATATTGATTTTGATGTTTAATGATCAGTTACTGAAATGTTTTCAGTTTGATGTTGTGAAAGTGACTGTGCTGTTTGTAACTTTGCTTCGTGGAGGTCAAGAACCCTCTCCCCTGATGATGGCTCATTAGAAACAGCATGAAACGTTGGGATTAATTTTTAATGTGTTTTTAATATAGTTTTTATTTATGTGTACGCTGATGAGTATCATAAGAATTTTTAATTACCAAATTAAATATTTATATATTTGAAATGTGGATATTAAAATATCCACGATACTTTTGCGTGTAACTATAATAAAATATGTAATCATGGTAAATTTACATACATTAAAGTAATACAATTAAAATTTGGCGATTAAAATTAGCAAAGATCATAAAATACATAACTTTAAAAAGGGGGAAGGGCAAGTAAAGATAACCATAAATGCCGCTTATTCATCAAGATAACTCTCTCTCTCTCTCTATATATATATATATATATATATATATGTTATAATAAAAAGTTTTCGACATTTTTGCCTTAATTAAATTATTCCAAATTCTTATAATATCTACTTTTCTTTTCCTGTCTTTTAATAATATCTTAACTATCAATAATATTTTAATCTCATGCCTTTAAATCAGCGCATTCTTGTATTTTTTTTCCTAAAAACCTTAATCTATTAAAACCGACACTTCTTTGTAAAAAAATTCTGATCTGTTTATTCATTCATTTTTGAAACATTAAATTTTTATTTTTTTAGAATGTTTCTTAATATCATTTTTATATTTTATTAAAATTATTCTTCGATCCCAGCATCCTTTGCGAAGGATGACCGCGTTCATTTATTCACTTATAAAATTCTCCACTGCCGATAAAGAGTTCTTATATCACGTTATTAATTTCTGACCTTGTTCATTGTTTTCAATCAATCGCTGGGCGCGCCATCCTCTCTGACCCCCTTCTAACTTGAATTTCGTTGGAGCTTCGAAAAGCAACGTCGTCATATCCTGGAGCGAATTGCTAGTATAAAACCAGATTACACAGCCTTGGAAATTTAGATTTATACGTTTTTTCGACTACTAAACAAACCTCTGCACCTGGTGGCGATGTTCTTTAAATGGTGTATCTCTAATACGTTTCAACATCTTCGTTCTTTTGCTATGATGTGGTGCAACCCAGATATGAGTTTCAAAATGGAGGACTAGTGGAGTTGTTGCTGATATGTGAATTTCAATAAATTCGTTTATGATAATGTGCCTTCTTTTGATTGAACAGGAAAATTTCCCAATGATTTCATACATGACTTTCATCGTTAGCCACTTACGACTGCAGAATAATAATTCCTCAAATTGATTACTGGCCGGAAATCAGGTGTCAATTGTTTGTCAACACAATTTACTATGATATTGAGAAGTATCTCATACATATATATATTTAACGCAACATGAGTACGACTATTTTCCCCTTAAAATTTTATTCAAAAGTTTGCATTAAAACAAAAGTTTTATTATTTCTGTAAAAAAGATTCAATTTTCTTAAATATTAGATTTTTAGCTTATTTTTATTTATTTACTACTATTGCAAACCCAATATTTACACACACGTAATAAGAGAAGAAAATAAAAACGTTCTATTGAAAACGCAAGCATTTTATTAAAGAAAGATGATATGAAGATAGAAGCTCACTAGTAGAAATATTCCGTGAATGAGAAGTTTCTTCCCCCTTGTCATTACAGGCGCTGCGACCGTCATCGCATTACTATTATACTCTATGATAGTGTACAATATTGAATGTTTATCTATGGATGATAATTAACCTAAAAGTATGACGAATATTCTGTATGCATATGTCAAAGTGGGCAAAAAATCCTATCCAATGACACCGCATTCATTGTCGTACGCTACATACGATGCTGTATCAATAAGTTTTTGCCCTCACATAGAAATAATAGAGTGAAATTTATGAAATTGCTACATTATATCAGTCATTTTCAATATAGTCACCGTGCATAGTAACACATTTCTGCAAAAGGTATTTCAAAGAGAGGGGGAAGGATATATTCATGGAGGCGCGATAATAGACCCAAAGGGGGTCATTTTTATAACTTTTGCCGACCCCCACATGTGATATATTGTTGAGAAGGCCTGTGACCATTTATTCATGCTATGCACCTCCTGATCCCCTCCCCCCAAATATGCCCCCGGGGGCATGAATGATGTCCGAAAAATTTAGAAAAGTGACCCCGGAGGGAAAATTGGGGCGGGACTCGGGAGGTGCATAACATGAATAAGTGGTCACAGACCTTTCCAACAATATGTCACATATAGGGATCGGTAAAAGTTAGAAAAATGCCCCCTTGGGTCGTGACTCCTGGAATACACCTCCCCCCCCCCCCTCTTTGAAATACCAGTTGCACAAATGCACTACTGTGCGCGCTGACTATACTGAAAAGGACTTTTAAAATGTAGCAATTTCAAAAATTTCACTCAATTATTTCTATGAGAGGGCATATTTGACATATTGATACACCCTCGTATTAGTTGAGAAAAAGGTATGTTGACAACAGAAATACTATATATGATCTTACTTTTATTTTATTGTTATATTATTCCAAAAAGTGGAAGTATTATTAAAAAAGATTGAAGTATTTTCTTAAATTTTCCAAATAAAGTATCCTACATTTTAAAAGTAAATAAGATAATGTTATGCACATACTGACAAGGGAACCACGTTTGGTGTTGCTCGCACCTAGCATTGAGACCTAGTGCATTTTAAAGCTCTATATTATGAAGTTTGAGAATCGATAAAATTTTTCTGTTAAAACAATATTTCTTGATTATTCAGCAGCATAACTTTCTGAAAATGCAATTTTCGAGATCACTTATCGGACTATTAACACTGGATTTGTTTAAAGAAAAGCATTTAAAAATAAAAATTAGTTAATAATAAGTATAAAATATTGAAAAAAGTTTGAAAATTCCTTCAAAAACCCACAAATTTGATTTCGAAAAATTGCAACTTTATATTCATATTTTTGGCGGGGAAACAGTTGGCGTTTATTTTCAAAAATAGAGCTTTCCGGCAACCCTAGCCAAATGTCATAGCTGAATTTGTAATAACTAGAAATTGCAATGTCCGACCCATTTCGACACAGTAATTTTTCTAAATTGTGCAAAAATATTAATTTACTTTATGATTACTTTTACCTAAGGACCATTTAATACAGCAACATTTCATTTTAAACATTCGAAACTTTATTTCATTCGATTTCAAAAGAAAATAGTTTGCTTATTTTGTATTTCACTAAAAAATAGTTTTCAATGATCTTCGAAGCTTTTATAGAATTATATTTATTACTTATACATTTATCGTCTGCATCGAAAAGAAAAACCTAATATTTGTTTCTTATGCTATCAATTATAAAAAAAATCGCAATCTGATATAATGCTAGTAATATGTACTGTACATTTTCGCTTTGGATAAAGCGGGCGGAAAAATTGTAGCGCCATATTTGGCGACTTAACTCACTTTTGGCGTGAAATAAACAAATATGTAATAATCAAAAATTAAAAGTATAAAAAAGTATATAAAATATTATTTTAACAGAGAAATTTTTTCGGTTCTCTAACTTTTATGTATAGGGCTACAAAACGTACCAGGTCTGGATGCTAGGTGCGAGCAACACCAAAAGTGGTTCCCTTGTGAGTCAAAAACCTTTCTTTTTATTACTTCATTCATCGTCATGTATTTTGCATGTGCATAGAAAAAGCAATGTTGACATCAGAAATAATATATATGATGATAAATTAATTTAATTTCTAGATTATGTAGGTATATCCAGTACTTTCATTGCTTAATTTCAGTGATACTTAAAAGCACTCTTTTCTCGTTTGGAATTTCTCTGAAATGCGATTTATGCGAAATCTTTTGATCCGCTTAAAATACTTCTATGAAATTAAAGAGGCTTACGATAAAGTTAGAAGAAGAAGAAATTAAACAATTCAGAAAAGAAACTGTTGAATAGATGAAAACTGAGGAAATTTGCAAACTATAGTTAAGTAAATAAAATGTTTTTAGCAATAATAATGATAAACAAGTTGGAAATTGCACGTCAAACGTGGCAAATGAGGCGCTTTCTTACTATAACTAGTTTTTTAAATATTTTTTGAACCGCATATTGTACTGAATGCATATTTTAGTGCACTTTAATAAGTGTATATCAATTTCATTCTGTTCAAAATGCTGTAACATCATTAAAACGCACTTGAAATAATTTTTTCCCATTGGCCGTAATGTAACGGAAAATTTTGACTGTCCCTGTGATTAAACTATACATCCAACTTTCATAAAATTTGAAATGATCCTACAAAATTTTGCAACAATTATATATTTAAAATTTCATACCATTCGGTTGGGTAGTTTTTGCTCTGTTACATGCGGACAGACGGACCGAACGACAACTATTGGCGCTACGTATTTATATAATTATGAACGCACCTAAAAAGATACGAGGGCTGTTCAATAAAAAATGATCATAAATAAATAAAAAAAACAAATACATGTGCTAATCCTCCAAATTTTGATTATTTTTCTCAAACTACTCCCCGTTAGAAGCAATGCATTTATCCTACCTTTTTTGTCCAGTCTTCGAACACATGACGAAAGACATTCTTTGACAAGTTCTTCAAAACAGCTTCCACAGCTTTCGTCACAGACTCTGATGATGAAAAATGAATTCCTTTGCTTGGTCTCAGGGTCACAATGGTGAAGCCAACTTTCATCAGTAGTAATAATTTTCGAAAGAAAGATGGCATCATGCTGTAGCCTCGATTTCAACTCCGAACAAACCCCACACACATTTCTTTTTGTTTCGGAATGTGCAATCTCGGATTCCACCGCACACAAACATCTGTTATGTGCAATTTTTATAAGCGCAACATGTGAGTGGAACCCAAATGAAATATTCATTCTTTCTGATTGACATTTAATATGATCCAACGAGCTTCTGTCACTATCACAGCCGTGGTGTTTTTATCCGTTAGAGTAGTCACTGGAACGCCGCGCTGGGTACACTTTTCTTTGAAATCCATTGTCTAGCTTCTTTAAACGTGTGATACCATCTTCAGGCTGTGTGTGCTAGAGGGGTTCCATCTGTTCATATAGCATCACATATGTTTCAGCTGAGGATTTTTTATGGAGAAAAAGTGAAATTTCAATGCAGCGTGTTTCTCGTCATGTTTATCCTCCATGTTTTCTGTTGGCGGAAGTAAAACAGTGCGTATTTGGCCGGTTGTAGAAGTCGCAGCAGTGACGTCATGGTCCTGCAACTCATGCCATCTATTCTTCACTTACCCTGCTACATATACAGTATTCATTTTATTTTATTTTATTATGTTTTAATCGCCTTTAAAATTTATGATAATTCTTTATTGAACAACTCTCGTATTATTTACTAATTTCGTTAGCACCAGCAACTAGTCTAGTTAACATTAATGGTGGTACGCTGAATGCTATTCAAACTAGCATGTAACACTGCTTAAAGACTCAAAACGTTGTTTTATTTACTTAACTATCGTTCGCAACTTTCCTCGGTTTTCATCTGTCCCACAATTACTTTTCTGAAATGTTTAATTTTCCTATCTTTTATAATTTTAATATAAGCCTCTTTAATTTCATAGGAATATTTTAAGCGGATCGAAAGATTTCGCATAAATCGCATTTCAGCAAAATTCTAAACGAAGAAAGAGTGATTTTAGTATCATTGAAGTAATTCAATGAAAGTAGGCGATGTACCTACATCCTCTAAAAATTAAATAATTTATCATCATACATATTATTTTTGCTGTCAGCATTGCTTTTCTATGCACATACAAAACGCACAACGATGAATAAGGTATCATACGAAAGGTTTTTGAACAGGGATTGGACGTAGTATAGGGTTGTCATAAAGGAATGACCGGATTTTAAAAATCTATGTTTTCAAAACTATTACACATAACATAAAATATACACGTGCATCGGTGTAGCATTAAGTGTTTTAAATGCATCACATGCTGCATTAAGGATAGTAGTTGACTGTGCAAAACTGCCAAATGCGTGGAACTAGCTTGATTACAGATTAGGTGTTTGCCGTCTTACGAAAGTTTCGCACATCGAACATTTGTAACTTTGTAACTGAAAAACACTTGGAATGTTCTTCATACATCATAAATTATTATATGTATAATAGTTTTTAAATATATATATATATATTTAAATCCGACCATTCATTTATGCTAGCCCTCACTGTCAAAAATAATTTACTTAAAAATGAGAACTTCCATGTACTCGTATTTTTTTAAGTACAATTGTTTCAAAAAGAAGTACATTGTTAAAAATAATATTCTTAAAAATGAGCATTTCTATGTACTCATATTTTTTAAGTACTATTACTTCAAAAAGGAGCATTAATCTACTTAAAAATGAAAATTTCTTTGTACTCGATTTTTTTTTAGTACAATTAATTCAGAAACGAGTACATGATATTTTGAAGTTGTGTATACTTATACTTGATTTATAAATGTATGCAGAAATGAATACATATATTTTGTATTTTGAAGTCTTGATATTCATGTTTAAATCCTATGTGCTCAAAAATATGAGTTTTCTGATAAACCCTTTTTTTACACCGAATTGACAGTAGGGATTTCCTAGCTTTTGTTGTAATTTTTAATTTATAATACACACTTTTCAAATTTATTTACGATTTCATTAGAAATGTTAAAGAAGAAAATTTAATTTAAAAGTTGTTTTATTAGAAAATAGAATATTTAAGAAAGGGAAAATTCATCTCTGCTGTTAACGATCTTCCGTCGCTGATTCATAAAAGGTGTCATTTGGAAGAAGCTGATAACTGCTCTAACAGCACAGTCAATAGAGTACTGATCTCCCACCTAGAGGACTCGAGTTCAAATCACGTGGCGGCTCCTGCACAAAATTGCAAGAATTAAAATAGTAAATTCGTTGTTCTTTACTCCAAAAACTGCAGTTCTTCGCAATTAAAAATGGTGATTTGTCGGTTTTCTGTTATTTCGCTTTTTTTTTTCTTATAGCGTGTGTGTGTTTCTATACATACTTATTTTCGAGTTCCTGTATGTACTCAAAAAAATGAGTACATGCGTTTCTCAAATTTAAGAGTTAAGTACTCGGAGCTATTATAAGATCGGAAAGTACTCTGAAATGAGTACATTTTGCTTATTTTTAAGTATCCAGTTTTAACAGTGCTGTACATACACATTTATTTAAATAAATGAGAATGAAGTTGTTTGTTGAAAACTGCAGTTAATAAAAAATTTATGATTAGAAAACAGGAATTCTGCTTTTTCAGAATTTAGTGTCGCCCCCGATGAAAAAAAATATGTATGTATATAAATATAGATAGTTCAATTTTAAGACTCCAAACACTCCATTTTATTTTACATAAAATGACATCATCCGCATCCTCTAAAAAAATCCTCCTTTTCGATCCAGTCTTAAACAACATCTACAGTAAAATATGCATAGAACGTTACTATCGCTGAATAATGCACAAATCCAAAAAAAGAGATTTCGTCATTCAAGAAACTGGACAAAAAAAATCGGCTGTCTCTTGATTCATAAGCCTTCATTTGTTTGTAATATTAATATAGATACTTAAAATTAAATTTAGTTTATAATAGTTCCATGTTTTATCAGAAACTATTCATTTATATTTTTTCAAAATAGCATGCATTTTAATTACATTTTTTTTTTTCAGTTTTTATGAGAAAATGGCAACAAAAAGTCTTAATTGCTATTTTCCAACTATTTTCCCTTTACTTTCTACAGAAATGGAGTACTTGAGTTGCCAAAATTAATCAAAAGGTGCTAAAAACTACAAAAAAATTAATATCTCAAAATAAATGAAGAGGCAGTTTTCAAATAAATTCCATTTAAGAGTACTTTTCTTTCTTATACGACGGTATAAAAATTGAAATTGTGCGATGCTTAGAAGTTTAAAAAATTGCAGTAGCGATTATTCCGTACAATGATACATCTGCTTTGTTTTACGGCTGACTTATACAACGTAACATTGTTTTTTGAAGACGGCACATTAATAGGTGGGAGAAATAAATAGCATACCGGGGGCTAAAAAAGTTTCAACGAAAACCTTGTATGATTGGAAGTGCGAAAACTCTCTATGATTGCAAATGCGATCAATATCCTTTTTTCTATGCACATAAAAAAAATGTATAACGATGAATGAGGTATTGTATGAAAGGTTTCTGAACGAGCTTTTGACATAGTATAGTTGAATATTGTTAAAACAAATTGTTTGATTAAAAATTACAGTTAATTAAGAATTAATGAAAAATCGTATCAACAAATAATATCAAGAATTGTAGAGCGAAAGCCTAGTTTGGTGTCTACTGAAATTTTAAAAACAGTTCAAAATATATCAGTTGTTCGGATTTTCTTTAAAATATAATTTAAAAATTTTTTGTAATTATATTACGTATTTTTACTGCAGAAATGTTAAATATTGATAAGGCGAAATTGTACAGATATTTTAATTACTTTCTTTTAAAAGGTTATTTTATTTGGGTGAAATTTAATTTATTAGAAAGGTAAAAATACTACGCTAAAAAAAATAATTTTTCTTGTTGCTTTTAACTAAGCTGCAATAATTTATATTTTCAAATTCTTTAAAAAATTGTTCGTCATTCCTTTACACGAAATATTATAACTGTGGTTTAACTTTTTCTTTTCGATATATTTATTACAAGCCTCTTTTATTTGTCAGAAATTCTTAGCACGCATTCTGACTGGATCATACGAATTTTCGAAGAAATTAGAGAAAGAAATATTGCAAAATAAGTGCTTTTTATAGACATGAGTGAAGTATTAAAACGAAAATGGGTGATGTAAATACATAAAAAAACTAATAAACTCTATCTATATAATTTATACTTGATTTTTTATAAATTGATTAGGAAAAAATTTTGAGTTTGTTTGATTTGATCACATGTGAAATACCGAACACATGCGAGTTAAAACTATGAAAACACTTTAACAAATTGAAAATCTTACTTTATCATTATTGTTATTATTATTATTGAACATAATGTGACTTTTCATAAAATGAAAATGTAATTTTTTTTTCTTATTTATTTCAACTAAGACGAAAACATTTTTATTCCTGAACAGTAATCCCTTAAATATTTTTCGAAAGAGATACGAAAACTGTAATTTACTTTTTATCTCTTCTGTATCTTCGTTATAACCCTCTTTAATTTCTTTAAAATTCCCGGAATGCCTTTCATCCGCAGCCTGAGATTTTAAAGAAATCCTATTTTAGACGCTTTCTGAATAAGAAAAAAATATTTGAAGTAACAACTAGTGCCTTAGCTTGTGCGCATTGAAGTAGGTGAGGAAGAAGCAGTTGTTTAGATGCGAGATGCTTTGATGCTTTCCAAAATATCAGCCTCATTATTTTATATTGGTTTAAAAGGAATGATTTCACTCAGCTCCATTTTTTTTTGTAAAGTATATCAAACGTATATGGTGTATGATAATGTGTTAAATATGGTATATACTTAAAAAAAGGATAAAATATATCACTAAAGCTAAATAAGAAATAATTAAAAACATATACTAAAAAAGAAAATGTTAATATATGCAAGACAAATAGTAGTTGATCAAATGTACATTTAGTTGAAAATAATGATTTTTTGTTAAAACACTTCTTGCAAACAGTTTGAGAAATTTACTTACTCTTTCAACATTTAGAAATTTGAATATGAAAGCTTTATGAACAAAAAAATGAAAATGTTGACTATAAAGGAATTTTTATATAGAATTATTATTTGTTCTTTTTCTATTTTCTCTTTCATTTTTAGATTTTTTATGCATCATTTTTGGTATTTTTCCTTTATCAATTTTTTAATGCTACTATCTGTGTTAGACATATATTTATTGTAAAAGACTCATAAAATTTCACGCTGAACATTGTGAAGTTGTGAAATTAATGTAAGGTGACTTAAGTACAGTTTTCTTTTTAATACCTACACGATTTACTATTGCATTACTTTCTTGTTAGCAGGGAAAGATTGTCACCAATTTTGCTTTAATTTTTAATACACAAACAAACGATAACGTATGATAATGTGGTAAATGCGATTTTTTTTTCCTAACTGAAATACAGGGTGTCCATAATTAAACGACCCTACTTTAAAGTTGTCCAGAGACGAAATTATTGGTCAGAAAGTTGTGACGGACATAATGAAGAGATGGGAATTTGTTTGAGCTATAAAAAAAAATTTAGCTCAAATTTAGTTCACTACAGGGTTTTTTATAATGAATTACACATTTTAAAAAGTTTTTAAGCTTCATATTTATCAGATTAAATAATACAAATGTACAGTCGTGGAAAAAAAAAAAGTAAACACCCCCTACTAACTCCTCAAAAAATTATCGTAGAAGAAAGTTACTGATACCGAACGATTGGAAATAAAGTCTACTTTTAAATGATGTATATAAAATTCGCTTAGGGGGCCATCTACATATTAAAACGAATCCAAACTTCATTTTTTTTTTTTTTTAGTGACAATACCCAATTTTAACAAGATAATTCATATCATCGGTTCAAATTATGCCTAGACACCGAATTTCAAGTCATTTGAATGATGCGTTTTTGAATTATAAACATTCAAAATTGAGTGCTTCTAATGTTAAATTACATTTTCATATTTTTATTTATATCTCCAGAAATTATGCTCCTAATGTGCTAATTTTTATTGTAGCAATAATACTAATATACCCAAACATAAATACGATAAATTTGCAATTTTTATAATTTTATGATATGAATTATGAATTATGAAATTAATATTCGAAAAAAATATGAATTGCAACTTACGATTTTTTGATGAATTTAGATTTATTAAGTCCTGCTTTATGTAAATCCCAAATTTCACATTTTTATTCCAAGTAGTTTCCAAATTATGCTTAAAAAACGGCAAAATGATGGTTTAAGGGGCCGTCTATAATAGAAGTGAGTAGATAGTTTGAAATTGCTTCTGCTGTTTTGTAATCTAGCAGGTTTCATTGACTTCTTAAGGTGCCTTCAACAAGACGGGGGTCTCTCTCGGTTAACAATCGAGTGTTGAACTTCAGTTTCGATACAGCCCTTAAAATACACTCGTTTTAAAATAATTAATTTCTCGGAAACGTATGGTACGAATTGCATAAAAATTTGTTTTTAGGCTAATTGAAGGGTGCAGAGTTCATTTATGCTGTCAGAATTGTGTACTGCTATTGAAAAAAACAAAGTTATGTATCGTTTTAATATGTAGATGGCCCCCTAAGAAAATTTTATCTATGTCGTTTAAAAGCAGACTTTATTTCCAATCGTTCGGTACCAGTAAATTTCTTCTACAATAATTTGTTGAGGAGTTAGTGGGGGGTGTTTACTTTTTTTTTCCACGACTGTACATACCACCGACTGAAAATAATAAAGTATAAAATCTTTTAAAAATGATTGGTGTTCGAATTGATCGGACCGTACGAACTCTGAAAAAAAAAAAATCCTCCTACGACAATCGCCATTTTTTTGTCAGAGCTCAGGCCTAGTATTCAGTGAGCGGTGGCTAAATGTGTAATTTATATAAAAACGCCCTCTGGTGACAAAACTTTGAACTATTTTTTTTCGCTCAAACAAATTCCCATTCCTTTATTATGTCCGTCACAAAATTTCACAATTTTCTGACCAATAGTTTCGTATGTGGAAACTTTAAAGTAGGGTCGTTAAATTATGGACACTCTGTATATCGGAGAATATACGTCAAAAATAATGTTTTATACGAAAATTTTCTTTTTCAAAAAATAGAAAAATAATCAAATTTCTAAAACAAAAAGCATCAAAATATAGGATCGTGTGAAAATCTTGAAATGATGACAAATGAAAGAAAAAGACCTACTGTAAACATATCTTTGGAAAATTTAATGACTCTATCATGCTTTAAGATTAAAAAAATTGGATGTTTGAAATTGTTACGAGGGAAAAATGAAAATGTTGATTATAAAAGTTTTTATTTTCATATCATTTTCCCCTTTTCTCTTTTCCTTTTGGAATTTAAATTTAAAGGGGAGATCAGGGGATCAGGCGCTTGATATCGTATGATATATCTAGGGAAAGGGGGAGTTTGTCTCTTGATATCGTTATCATTTTTTATTGAACCAATTTTATCTTTTTTTTTTTTTTTACATTCAAAATAGCCTATTGACTTTTTTCCTAGACTGTTATCTATTTTTATGAAAATACAAAGTTATTATTAAAACCATTAAATAATTATAAAATTATTTTATTCCAAACTATGGAATATTCCAACGTGTGGCATTCCTATGCGTATTCTTCTGCCATATGCGCAATTAATGCGTTGTTAGGGAAACCTGGTTTGAAGTGTTACTTGTTATGTTTACTAGCGAAAAAATGGGGAAGAATGTTGGTCACTTGTTTTTTTATAATATGTTCTGCTTATCTCCCCCCCCCCCCCGCCCATACCGGGGAAAAGTGCAAGAAGACAATATTAGTGTTGAATACTTTATGTAACAAAATGCTATTATTAAATACTTTTAAATCGTAAGTATTTCCTTAAAGTGTTAATTGATATAAAGTTATTGCATGTATAATAGTGATAATTTATCGACTTCTTTTCATACCACAATATATATTCCAAACGGAAAAGTCAAAACACATATTAAAATACTTATTTTCTTAAAAGACGTTACTAAAAACACATTAAGAGTAAATTAAAAACTTATAATGGCATGTTTCAACTCCTCACTGAGTCGTCATCAGAATGCATAATAGAAATTACAAATACAATGCATATGAAAAATAGAAAAAAAATCATCGAATACAAACAAGTAAACATAAAACGCGCCCTACATTTTCGCTTTCGCATGTGTTTTCTCTAAGTTATATGTATGTTATATATCGTTATATATAAAGATACGTTATCTTTTCGCATCCCTAATGTATGAATTGAATGGTTGGACAACTTGCGGAGTAGCGACATAGAGGGAGCACATGCGATAGCGAAAATATAGAGCGCGTTATATGTTTTCTTTTTTGAATTCGACGATTTTTTTCCATTTTTCATATGCATTGTATTTGTAATTTCTGTTATACATTCTGATGATGACTCAGTGAAGGAGTTGAAACATGTCAATATAGATTTTTAATTTGTTATTAGTAGACATAATTAAGGCTTATAATTCGTACTTACTTACATTTGCGACTTCTTTTCATTTAAGTTAGTAAAATATGCAAATAATAAATGTGTATCATTGCAAATGTATAAAAAGAAAAAAAATTAGACACTGATAATGAATAAATGTTTAAACATATCCGTATTTCATTGCAAACGTATAAAAAGAATAAAAAGAAGGTAAACAATTGAAAACAAAATTGACACTGCTAACGATATTATTAGGGGAGAGGGTGGTGTTCTACGAATGATAATGTATCATACCATAAAGGCAAGGAGGTCCAAAATGGCCAAAATGGCCAAAATTTGACAATGTTATGTATGTACAGCCTCTTATATATGTATTTTCATAAATATTTTTGTTCTATTAACAAGACATTTTTAACATTACCCTCTCTAAGAAATATATTCATCTTCTAAAATTGTAACTGAATTTCACGATTAGAATGCACTAAACTTGTGCAACTAAATTAAAGTGATGTAAGTCCAGTTTCCAGAAAAGAGAATGACAGGATATTTTTTTTTCATCAAATATCTATTTGATTTACTTTTACAATGGTTAAAAGGGAAGCACTTAATTAATTTTTTTTTAAGATATACCAATCATCTTTGGCGGATGACAATATGTTGAGGGGGGAGAGTTTAATATTTAAAAGCTTTGAGAGCTAAAAATAAAAATGCTGAATATAAAAGTTTTTATTCTTTCTTTTTCTGTTTTCATTTTCCCCTTAGGAAGTTTGATTTTTATATGTATTTTCATGATTATTTTTCTTTTACTAAAAGAAAGTTTTAACAGTAACTTGTCTGATAATGATATGCATCTTCTAGAATACTTATGGATTTTTATGACGTAGAATAGATTGAACTTTTGCATTTAAAATGGGGTGACATAAGTACAGTTTTTGTTTCCAATACCTACATTATTTTCTAGTACAAAACTTTCCTGTTACAAGAGAAAAATTGTGAAAAATATTGAATATAAAACTTTTTATACTTTCTTTTTCTGTTTTCATTTTCCCCTTAGGAAATTAGACTTGTACATGTATTTTCATGATTTTTTTTCTTTCATTATTTTTTTTTTTAACATTGCCTTTTCTGGTAATGATATACATCTTCTACAATACTTATAGAATTTCATGACGTAAAATTCTGTGAACTTGTACATTTAAAGTAGAGTGTTCAGTTTTTTTTTTTTTTTTTTTTTTTTTTTTTTTTCACAATATCTACATTATTTTCTAGCAGAAAACTTCATTGTTAGAAGGAAAAGATTGTGAAAAATGTTGAATAAAAAAGTTTTTATCCATTCTTTTTCTCTTTTCATTTTCTCCTTAGGTAGTTAGATTTGTATATGCATTTTAATGACTATTTTTCTTCAATTAAAAGAAAGTTTTAATAACTTGTCTGATAATGGTATGCATTTCCTACAATATTCATAGAATTTTATGACGTAGAATGCTGTAAACTTGTGCTTTTAAAGTGGGGTGATGTAAGTCCAGTTCTTTTCTCAATATCTACTTTATTTCCTAGTACAAAACTTCATTGTTAGAAAAAAAAAAGATTGTGAAAAACGTTCAATATAAAAGTTTTCAACCTTTCTTTTTCTCTTTTTATTTTCCCTTTAGGAAGTTTGATTTTCACATGTATTTTCATGATTATTTTTCTTTTTTTAAAAGAAAGTTTTAACAATATACTTTGATAATGATATGCATCTTCTACAATACTTATAGAATTTCACGTAGAATACTGTGAACTCATGCATTCAATGTAGGGTGATGTGAGTCCAGTTTTTTCTCAATATCTACTTTATTTCCTAGTACAAAATTTCATTGTTAGAAAAAAAAAAGATTGTGAAAAATGTTCAATATAAAAGTTTTCAACCTTTCTTTTTCTCTTTTTATTTTCCCCTTAGGAAGTTTGATTTCCACATGTATTTTCATGATTAATTTTCTTTTTTTAAAAGAAAGTTTTAACAATATACTTTGTCTGATGACGATATGCATCTTCTACAATACTTATTGAATTTCACTACGTAGAATACTGTGAACTCGTGCATTCAATGTAGGGTGATGTAAGTCCGGTTTTTTTCTCAATATCTACTTTATTTCCTAGTACAAAACTGCATTGTTAGAAGAAAAAAAAAATTGTGAAAAATGTTGAATATAAAAGTTTTAATCCTTTCTTTTTCTCTTTTTATTTTCCCCTTAGGAAGTTTGATTTTCACATGTATTTTTATGATTATTTTTCTTTTATTAAAAGAAAGTTTTAACAATATCTTGTCTGATAATGATATGTATCTTCTACAATACTTATAGAATTTCATGACGTAAAATACATTGAACTTGTGCATTTAAAGTGGGGGTGACATAAGTGCAATTTATATATATATATATAGATATTAATTCCTGGTACAAAACGTCCTTGTTAGAAGAACAAAATTGTGAAAAATGTTGAATATAAGAGTTTTTATCCTTTCTTATCCTCTTTTCATTCTCCCCTTAGGAAGTTAGATTGTACATTTTTTTTTTTTCAATTATTATTTTTCTCTTATTAAGGGGACGAGAGACCTTTAAAATCATTTTTTTATATAAATTTCACTTTTAATGTTACTCGAGGGTACATTATATGCATTATGGCATACATTTACTACAAAAATTTTTTTTTTTTTTTAGAAAAAAAAAGCTCTCAAAATGCCCCATGCGAAGTGCATATCAGTGAAAATCCCCCAAATTTTTCATATGAGTATGGTTTTTATATATAAATAAAACTGTGCATCGAAATTGATAAATTTGAATATGAAGGTAAGAAAAAAAAATTCTAATTTTTTTTTCAATTTTGTGGGTTTGAATTGATTTTAAAGGTCTCTCATCCCCTTATAAGAAAATTTTAACAATATCTTGTCTGATAATGATATGCATCATCTACTATACTTATAGAATTTCATGACGTAGAATGCTGTGATACTATGCATTTAAAGTGGAAGACATAAGTCTAGTTTTTATCTCAATAGCTACAGTATTTCCTAGTACAAAACTTCCTTTTTAGAAGGAAAAGATATGAAAAATGTTGAACATAAAAGTTTTTATCCTTTCTTTTTTCTACTTTCATTTTCCCCTTAGGAAGTTAGATTTGTATATATGTTTTCATGATTATTTTTCTTTTATTAAAAGAAAGTTTTAACAATACCTTTTCTGATAATGATATGCATCTTCTACAATATTCATAGAATTTCACGCCGTGGAATACTGAGAACTTGTGCATATAAAGTAGGGTGGCATAAGTCCAGTTTTATTTATTTTTTTTCAGTATCTACACTATTTTCTAGTACATGACTTCCTTGTTACATGGAAAAGACTGTAACCAATTTCGTTTTAATTTTTTTTTAAATATGAACACATGGTGTCGCATGATAATGTGTTGATGCAAAATATGTTTTCTTTTTTAATTATTAGCTAAAATATTAGAGGATATATGTCAGAAAGAATGTTTTAGACAAATATTTTCTGTTTTAAGAAAAGCAATTACATTTCTAAAATAAAGATCACTGAAACATACAATCGTGTGAAAATATTAAAATGATGACAAATGACACAAAAAACTTTCTGTAAACATCTCTTTTAAAATTTAATGACTCTGTGATGTTTTAAGATTTCAAAAGTTGAATATTTAAAAGCTTTGAGTACGAAAAATGAAAAAGTTGACTATAATCTTTTTTTCTTTTCATTTTCTTTTCCTCTTTTGAGTTTAAATTTGTATATGTATTTTTATAATTACTTTTCTTTATTAACCAGAAATTTTTAACATTACTCTTTCTGAGAAAGATATGCATCTTCACAGAATTTTATGTCGTATGTACCGTAAACTTCTGCAACTAAATTATAGTCATGTAAGTCAAGCTTCTTAGAAAAAATATGACTGGATCTTTTTTCAAGTATACCTACATCATTCCCTTTTACAATAGTTAAAAGGGAAGAATTTTAACTCCGTTTGTTTTTTAAAATGTACCAAACGTCTCTTGGTAAACGAAAATATTTTGAGGTAGAGCAAGTTGGATATTTAAAAATTTTGAATGTGAAAGATGAAAATGTTGACTATAATTTTTATTCTTTTTTCTTTTCATATTCCTCTTTTGAGTTTAGATTTACATATGTAATTTTATAATTACTTTTCTTTATTAACAAGAAATTTTTAACATCACCCTTTCTAAGAAAGATATGCATCTTCACAGAATTTTATGACGTAAATACATAAACTTCTGCTATTAAATTCTACTCACGAAGTACAACTTCTAGAAAAAAATTGACTTGATCTTTTTTCCAGTACTTACCTCATTTCCTTTTACAATTGTTACAAGGGAAGAATTTTCACTAGTTTGTTTTTCAAAATGTTCCAAATGTCCTATTTGGAGAATGACAATATGTTTTGGGTGAACCAGTTAGATATTTTAAAATTTTACGAGAGAAAAAGAAAACGTTGATTATAGGAATTTTCTTTTCATTTTCTTCTTTGAAATATACATTTGTATATGTGTCTTCATAAATATATATTTTTTTAATAATAGCAATAAATTTTTAACATTACCTTATCTGAGAATTATATGCATTTTCGATACCACTCATAGAATTACACGACATAGAATACTGTGAACTTTGGCAAATACGATGGGCTATCAATAAGTTTTTGCCCTCACATAGAAATAATTGAGTAAAATTTATGAAATTGCTACATTGCATTTGTCCTTTTCTATATAGTCACATAGAATCATAGAAGCACAATATAGAAGCACATTTCTACAAACTCTATTTCAAAAAGAGGGGGGAGGATGTATTCTAAGAGGCGTGATAATAGACACAAAGGAGGGGGCATTTTTCTAACTTTTGCCGACTCCTACATGTGACATATTGTTGGAAAGAACTGTGACCACCTATTCATGTTATGCACATCCTGAGACCTCCCCCCAATTTGCCCTCGGGGGGAGAGGCTGCACTGTTTTAAATTTTGCGGACATCATCTATGCCCTCTGGGGGGCAAATTTGTGGGGAGGAGCTCGGGGGTGCGTAACATGAATAAGTGACATAGACCTTTCCAAGAATAAGTCGCATGTGGGAGTCGGCAAAAGGTTTAAAAATGCTCCCCTTCGGGTGTACTATCGCAACTCCTGGAATACTCCCCCCTCTTTTTGAAATACCGTTTGCAGAAATGTGTTACTATGCACGGTGACTATAGAGAAAAGGATTAATACAATATATCAATTTCATAAATTTTACTCACTTATTTCTATGTGAGGGCAAAAACTTATTGATACCCCCTCGTAAATTATACTGGCGTGAGTCCAGTTTCTAGAAATGGTTGGATCTTTTTTTTCAAATACTCGTCTAATTTCCTTTTACGGTATTTAGAAGGGTGGTTGGGATTTGAATCATTTAGATTTGTAAAACATGACAAACGTATGTGAAGAACGATACTATATTGAGGTTGAAATATATGCTTAAAAATTTTTAAGTTAAATTTTATTGCAGTAGCTAGGTAGGAAGAATAAGAACGGTTCTTTTTTTCCACAAAAAAAAAAAAAAAAAAAAAAAAAAAAAACTACATCTCTAAAACTAAGAGCACTTAATGAAAGAAACAATTGTGCAAAAATCTTGAAATGGTGGCAAATAAAAAAAAAACCTTCCTTTAAATAACAATTTGAAAATTTTAATTGTTATTTCAAATTTCGACATTTAAAAATAAAAATTTGAAAATATAATCTTTGAGAACAGAAAATGGGAAACATTGATTAAAAATATTTTTTTGTATTTCTTAAATTTTAATTTTCTCTTTAGATTTTAGATTTGTATATGTATTTTAAGCAGTATTTTTATATTATTAGCAAAAGAATTTAACGTTACTGTTTCTGATTGAGGCGATGTATATTTTACAATACTCACAAAACTTTACATCGATTATTGAAAACTTGCGAAATTAAAATAAGTAACGCAAATCCATTTTCAAGAAATGAGTTTATTGGATCATCTAAAATTATCGGCATTTTTTTTTTATGTTAATAAGGGAAATATTTTATTCCATTTCATTTTCATTTTTAAAATAAAAGAAACATCGGCGGCATAGGATAATAGGTTGAATATGAATTACACTTTTAAATATAAAGTTGTAATGTTACAAAAAAAGTAAAATTTTTTATTACTAGTTGGAAAAATATAATCATACCTCCAAGACAAAAAGCGTTTAATGGAATATATAAGTGAAAAAAATTTACTATAAACAACTACTTGAAAAATTTAATTACTCTTTCATGTGTTACGGTGTAGAAGTTTATATATAAAAGTTTTAAGTGTAAAAAGAAAAATATTTATTATAACGAGTTTGTTTTCATTTCGTTTCTTTATTTTTATTTTCAATTTCCCCTTTGGATATTAAACGTATACATTTATTTTTCATTAGAACATTTTATTTATGAAGAAATAATTTTCAACATTTTTCTCTGAGAGAAATATTCTTTCTTTTTTGCGATATGTAAAACGGAACTAAATATTGTCATTTTAGGCTTAACTCTGGCAATATTCGACAAAATAACATATGTTTACTATGAATTTTACTTAAAAGTTCCTCTGACGAATCCATGAATATTATTTCTTATTTTTGTATTTGTAGTTCCCTGTGTTTAATGCTTGTATTATTCCTTTTATATTTACACATGCGATTTGAATTCATATGTATACATATACATATACATATACATATACATATACATAAACGATTCTCTTAGGATTTTTATTTACTTTTATTAAATTGGGCAGGATTTCTCAAAGTGTGGAACGACAACCTCTCGAGGGTACGCGATGAAGTTCTATAGGGTACGTGACAAGTACTTGTTCACAACCAGCATACAATGGGGAGAAGCTAAATGTGTCAGCAAAAAGGGTTTTCTTCTCACTGACTGCTTTAGAAACAAAACTCTAAATCACACTAAAATGTTGAAAATGACTTATTATGATTCAACTTCAGCAAAATAGCACCAAATATATAAAAAATGTACAAGGGTGATGCCACCCGTCATGGTAAAAATCTTGCTATGTTTAAAGCTTACGTTAAATACAGAATAAAAGTAGTGTTTATTTGAACTCATTCGTTGTTTCCTTTGTTTCAATTTTTCTATACATGCTTCTTATAAATTAAAACAAGACGGAAAAATCGTACATCAGGCATAGATTATGAAACACTTTCCATTACTATAACATAATATTATTAAGAAATTTCCTCTTTTTCATAGGATCAAAAGTGATATATAAATAAAGAATTTAAATAAAATGATAAGCAAGCAATTTTTTCCCATACACCAAAATGTAAAGTAATTCTTTTTTGTGTCCCTGTAAATTACCTATAAATGCTACACATGCTTTTTAATAACGAACGTTCTATAGAAAATCTCATTAACATATTAAAATTACCTGTCGATCCGAGTATATTTATGCGTGTATGGTCAGACAGACAGACTGTAGGCACCAGGGTTGTAGTGGGTAGCTGCCCGGGTACCCGCCCAGCTGCCCACCCGGGCTGGGTTTTTTATAAAAAGCCCAGGTAAAAAAACCGGGTTTTTTAAAATATATTTCTGGAAAAGAACAGATGATGTAATTGTTAACAGTTTATGGTTATTTTGTTTTATTTATTCACTTCTTTGAATCTTGGAAAATATATTTGTATTAATTTACTTGCACTTTTAGATTGGAAACAATTGGAAAACGCACAATTGATAGCTTTGCAATTTAAAATTTGTTTGGGTACTTCTTAGTTATCTCGTTGACCAAATTACTGTCCCCAAATTGTAAGATTAAATGCCAATAATGGTTGCCATTAATTAATTAATTAATTAATTGTAAGATTAAATGCCAATAAAACCATTAATTCGACGTTTTATTTGTATTTTTATTAATGTTTTACTAATTTATTTGATCTTTTGTTATTTAAAATAAAAATTATGTCAATGAGTTAAATTTGGCGAAAGTGGTCGACGGGATAACTAAGAAGTACCTTTGTTTGTTATTTAAATTAAAGTGGTCATATCTATATATGTATTTTAAGAACAGAGAAAAATGGTGAGATCATTATTAAGACTATGAAGTCTTTCCCATCTATTAGACTATGAAGTGTTCACAAAGATTGTATTTGAGATCAGGATTGCCACTTATTTCGGCAATCAAATTTTTTGTGCTTTACTGAGCAAAATATTAAATTTTCCCAGAGTAATTCCTCTGAGAATTTTCAAAATTTCAACGGATAAATTTTGCAAAGTACCAAAGTTTAGTAAAATTCCTTGTTTTTAATACTCATTTTTAAATTCCGTCAGATTTTCTAGTTTTCCCTATACAGTGGCAGCTCTGAAGATTATTATTTGTGAGGAAGGTGGAATCATCGTCCACATTTTGGCAATTTAATTTACCCGGGGAAAATTGCCCATTTAACCCGGGTTTTTTAATAAAACCCGCCCGGGCTGGGTTTTTTCTAAAAAACCCGGGTTTTTTACAACCCTGGTAGGCACATAAACCGAAGTCATAAATACTTTCCAATTATAATAAATAATAACTTGTGTGGGAAAATAAGTTGTCGTCTGAACAATTGTTATCTGTTCGGATAACAATTTCCTTGTTGCAGAATTGAATTATATTAATCTTATTAGTTTATCTTATATCAACCTTTTAATTTCTCATAGTCTTAATAAATGTTATAATAATTCTGATTCTTCTGTTGCTCCGGTTTCTTTTTTTAACCTCATCATTTTGCCACTTTATAATAGTATTAGCTTCAAAATAGCTAATAAATTATGATCTTTAAGTTGTTTTTAAGCCAGTCAATAAACTAATTTTTACACAGCTAAAAAATAAAATTTCTTCTCAAAACTTTTTCGGGTACTTGCAATATACAATGCCCATGTGGTTTGTCCTATATTGGAAAAACTAAACGAGAACTCCGTGTGAGAGTGAATGAACACATACACTATGTAAAGAAAAAGGAATTACTCTTATGGAATTACTATGTTGAAAAGTTTAAAAAGCAAGTATTGCCTTGGTGGGTAAGGCAAACGCCCGCAATTTTTTCAAAGGGTAAGTGAGGTATGAAAGTTTGAAAATCTCTAATATAGGACTACGCAAAGCAACAGGAACTTTAGTGATGCAAAGTTGTATCCATGTACAGTGAACAGTATTGCAGAACAAGGACGTTGAAAGAAATAAATCTATCTAAAGTAATCCAAAAATAAAACATTTGAGTTCTACACTTCCATAAGCAAAACATGCGCATTCAAAAAATATAGGATGACACACACAAACACAAAAAAAAACTTCCTCAAACGTCAGAAATTTTTAATATATTTTAAAGGCGAAACATTGCTGTTAACCATTTTACTGTTCCATGATCACTAAGCAACGAAATTATCTGCACTTCAAAGTAATTGTTGCATAATGTTTCTTAAATTTCTATCACACGTACCATTGTCGAACTGAAATACATGCTATTGCCTGCCATTTGATGCGAGCGTAACTGTCTGCTCTAGGGTTTTTTTCAACAATGAGCCGAATCCAAATATGAAACAGTGCTCGAAACATTTGGCGAATAATCGCTGCTAAGAGTTTTAAAAAAATGTGTACGGCACAAAAACTCAAAGTTCGGATTACAGTAGAACCTCTTTTATCCGAAACTCTGTTAACCGAAACTCCCGGTTAATCGAAATCCATTTTGAAAGCTTTTTTTTTTTTTTTTTACTATCACATTCTTTGTGTGTAAAATCCCTTTTGGAAGCTTTTTTTTTAACTATCATTTACTTGTGTGCAAGCGGTCCTTTCCGAACTACGTGTACATATAAGTATTTTCGATCCCCTTTCTTAGAGTTCCTTTGAATTTAACTTGAGCTCCCGTAAGCTGAGGAGTGGAACGAAGAAAACAAACAAATTATGAATTGTCAAGCTTTTGAACGTTTTGCAAAAGGTTTGGCATGGCTGGAACAGCAAAAAGACTATGATACTGGTGAACTAATACAATTAAAAAACTCCATGATAGAGCTTCAAAGCAAAGGCAATCGAAACTACGACAAACAAAACATTTATTCAAACCCTTGTGATGCATGTGAAAGGTACTTAATTTCAAAATTAAATTTCAGGTAATTTATTCTTGTTTCTATTTTGCCATTGCTTTGTTTTTATTAAGCACTTGTTACCATAATAAGAAATATTGCACATATTTCTCCTGAATCTTAAAATTGAAGCATTTTCGATTATCCGAAAATTTCGATTTTCCGAAAGAGGGTCGGTCCCAATTACTTCGGATAATCGAGGTTCTACTGTACTTGAATTCGAACAGATATCTATCATAGGAGATAACAAATAGCAATAAGGTCGGCACTGACGAAGTTACGAGAGATAAATTATCACGCGGCGTGTTTTCGACAGTTTCCCTGCTTAAAAACTGGTTTATGAGGAAATATCTTATTATAATATTATAGTACGTGGGATCAGAGTTTTACCGTATATGAGAGCCACTAAGCTTTTCAAGTTCAAGTTTTTTGTGTCACTCTGCATTTAGAAAGCATGCATCAAACAAATTTTATCAGGAAGTCAAAAATAATTAAGCACTGATGATTTTATCGCACCGTACGTAAGAATAAAATTTTCACGTAGACTTTCAAATTATAATGTTCTAAATAAGCCTTTAGCCCAGTAGCATAGAGGATAGCACGTGGTGCTACCACAGTACAGGTCCCCAGTTCTGTTCCGGGCTGTGGACTATGCAAGGTTCACTTAACCTTTCACCCCTTCGGGGGTCGATAAAATGATTACTTGCTGATACAGTTTAATAAGCACTTCTTATACTTCTATACTCAGATCTCATAAATTGTGTATATATATATACTTAAAATATTGTACTTTAACTCCAACCTAAAATAATAATCAAGTTTACAGATGAAGATATCTTTTCAGGCAAATAAACCATAAAATACAAAATTTATGATAAAATTTCAATAAAAAAGAAATAAATATATTACAGGTGCTTACTCAAAAATAGATTGAGGTTACCAAACTATATAAAATGCAATATAATACAAAATATTAAGATTCTATGTTGTATAATTTTGGAAATATGATGCGCGCAATCTCAAAAATATCTGTTTTGAGAAAAATAACTTTAAAGTTCTAATTTACCTCGATTTGGATAGGTATCGCTCCACATATATATATCTATTTATATAAAATCCAAGTCTCTGTGTGTCTCTCACAATTCCGGTTGAACCACCTCATTGATCGGAGCTATGTTAAGCTTCCTATGGAGAAATTTGTATCAGCTTCAACAATGAGTAATTGTTGAAAAATAATAATGCCAGGGTTACTACAGTAGCACCAAATTTTGACCAACTTGCCAAAATATCGCCAAATTTGGCGATAAAAATAAGTTACCATATATGAAGCCAATTTGGCGATATCTGGCTTATTTGACAAAAATCCCATTGAAACATATTAATATTTCATAATCGAGCTCACCACAATTTAATTTAAATTCTACACATTTAATGTTTTTACAAAATCTATAGGTTAGAATTTAAAGTGTAATATACGAAAATGTCCGTCTTTACATTTTCATCCCGATGCTATTAATGAAATAACCGCCACTAGATAGCTCTGTACAATCTGAGTTCTTAATTGCCCGATTTTAATATGCTTTACGTAACTCGATAATAAGTTAAATTCTCGGTACATTTCCAGTACAGGGTCTTTGACGAAGTTGAGAAAACTGCCTTGGCGAAGAAGAAAATTTGTCACCATATTTTCTGGCAACTTATTCACTGTTTTATTTCATATACACACGCATTTTTTTCAATATTTATGCAATTTAATAAACATAAAAAAGTCATTTATCAAATTTTATTAAAAAACAGAAGTAAATTATACATTAAAAAAACATATACTATATATATTTAATTAAAATACATATACAAACAAACAAAATTTCATCACGTTTGTTTTCGTAGTTGTTTATATCCTTTGGCAACAAATCTCACTTTCTGATGCCCGAATATCGCCAAACTTTATAAAAAACGCCAAGGCCCCTGTGGTGGAAAAGTACCAAATTCTCTATTATTTTGAACTATCTGCACCATAGTTTGTACTACATGCAGCAGCGGAGGACGAGGAGGAAGGAAAAATAATCTAAATTGTCCAAAATATGGGTTTTAAAAATTTAAACAGAGATTGAATACACATGACCTGTAATCCACGAAATGTCTCAAATCCGCACAACACTTGGAACCAAGCTATGCAGATTAGTGGTCTTCTACTGTACATAGTTTTTCATAAATGTGTTTCGTTTCTAAAATGGGTTATTTTCATCAATCACTGCGAAACAAGCGAAAAAAGACTCTTTTTTGCACATTCTTTTATATATCTTTTTATCTCATTTCCCGTCATTTTTGACGGGCTATCTTTCTAGTTTTATTATAAAACCGGTTCTAATTGGTGTATCGTTATAATTTGTTTAAAAGATTGATAACATTTTATTTATTAATACACCAAAAAAAATTGATTTCTTAAAAAGTTTTAAGGTGATCTACACCCTTAAAAAAATCATCGCTGCATAATTGCCAATATAAATTTTATCTCGAAACAAAATCAGTAATTACACTTAATAAAATGCACAAAATATCTTTTTAAAGACCTTTTTTAAAAATACATATGACGATAATATCGAAAAAATCCAAAATGTATTTCTGTTTTGAAAATGATGGGTGTGGTTAAAAATGTTATTCTAATATTACATGTCAAATTACTCGATTTGTCTTCAATTATTGGTAATCTTCTTAGAAAATACGCTGGTATGCTATCTTAAAATAAATGCTTAAAGGTCGATTTTTTCTTAATCTCTACTTTATAAAACTCTTGTTATTTTACTCTGTTTGAAGATAATAAAAGAGTTCACTAATGTGTATCAACATAATATTACATAAACTCTCGAAAATACTATCTTCAATTCACGGAAAATTTCCTGGCAGCAGTGCTACCAAGATTATCCCGTTAATTGACGTATATACATTTTTTTTCCTCCGTTACAGATGGTAAAATATTATCGAATTATTGGTAATCTTCCTAGAAAATACACTGGGATGCTATCTAAAAATAAATGCTTTGAGGTCGAGTTTTTTCTTAATCTCTCCTTTATAAAGCTCTTGTTATTTTAGTCTATTAGAAGATAATAAAAGAGTTCATTAATGTGTATCAACATAATAATATACACTCTCAGAAATACTATCTTCAATTCACGAAATTTTTCCTGGCAGCAGTGCTACCAGGATTTATCTATTAATTGACGAATATTCGTTTATTTTTTATCCGTTACAGGTGGTAAAATATTATTCAATTATTGGTAATCTTCCTACAAAATACACTGGGATGTTGTCTTAAAATATATGCTTTGAGATCGAGTTTTTCCTTAATCTCTACTTTATAAAGCTCTTGTTATTTTACTGTATTTGAAGATAGGAAAAGGGTTCATTAGTGTGTATCAACCTAATAATATACACTCTCAGAAATACTATCTTCAATTCATGGAAAATTTCCTGGCAGCAGTGCTACCAGGATTTTTCCGTTAATTGACGGATATCCGTTTCTTTTTTCGCCGTTACAGGAGGTAAAATATACGTCAATTGAAGAAAGTAGGGATAAAATAAAAGTTGCTGACATTTGAGTCGAACCAGCTACCTTAGTGTTACGAGCCGAGTACTCGGCTATAGTTCTACAGTAATGAAACAGTTTGAAGTCAATACGTTTGGATCAGATGAGTATGGCTTGATTAATTTCTTTAAAAAACTATCAATTTTGATGTTTATTTAAGGAATAGGGGAGACTAGGGAGGTTTGACGATACGGGAGGCTTGACCCACCCATCAGTTTTCATATTTAAAAGAATATCAGAGTTTTATCAATAGGTGTCAACCAAAGCTACTGGAATGCTCAAACAACAGTCTCTGTTTCATACAAATAATCGAAATAGGTGTGGAAAAATCAATTGTAAGGCGTTTTCAACCAAAATGTTGTGTTTTTTAGAAATATTTTGTAAGCTTTTTTCAGATAAATTTACCATAGAAATTTAAGTAAGTAGGTTTTAAGTAATGCAGAAATACCGAGCTTTCATTCCAGGCCAAAAGATTATACAGTAAGTTATGCTTAACATAACAATGTGCTATTCTTTAGAAAAGGTCTATGTGGGGAGGCTTGACCCAGTCAATGTGAGGGAGGGTTAACCAGATCTAGTTCTAGGCTCCCGTAACACATTCACGACGGGAAATAAGAATTCTCGTTTTCATTCAAAAACGTCATTGACTAAGGGCATGGCTTTTACCTAACAGAAAATGCATTTATATTATGTTGTCCTTATTTTTTTTTAGATTGTAAGACATTTTATATTAAATTCGTACATTGAAAGATATTTACTGATATATTAACTTGGGAAACCTATCTAGAACACCAATTTACAAAAGACTTTCAGAATAGGGAGGAGCTTCTACTGTTTTAAAATTCAGGATTGATAAAAATTGCTCGTCGGCAATGTGTTAATTAAGGAGATTTTGAAATCTTTTTATTGCACATTGTGCATAATGAAAGATTAATGGTTGTATATATAAATTAATGTAAATTTATTCTGCAAAGCTACAGTAAAATGGGGTGATGGAAAAAAAAAAGTTTAAAACTGATTAAAGAAAGATTTGAAAAATTGCTATAGTTGTGCCGTGTCCTAAGAAGGCAGTAGCGATGGTCGAGGGTGTTAATCTTCGAAGGCTTAGCAATTTATATTCTCTTAGAATATGATAACATGAAATTTATTTTATAACACAATAAAAAATATTCTGGAGTAGTGATAAGTCGCTATGTACACAACAATGTAAAATTTGTTGAACAAAGTTTATGTATCAGAAATAGTGTCTATGAGAAGGTGGCAGCTAGTCTATTAAGTCCACAGGCATTGCATCACTTGAACGGAAAACCCTGGTCTTGTCTCCGAGATAAATATCTCCTTTTTCCGCGACGGCACCCTGGTGCCCTGTCGCCGCTGTTTCGGGTATCATTCCCCGGTCCTAGGGATCGTAAAGTCCGGCCCTTTCGGCCTTCAAAATCTTCCACTCCAACAATCGCTCTTCCAAATCCAGCCAAAATCTAATCTCCTCTGCATCCTCCTCTCGTCTATATATCTCAATTATCTCCCTCTAAAAACAATAGTGAGTTTCTCAGCCACTAACTGTCCGTTCTTTTCAAGAACCTCCCAGGAATCTTTTCCGCTGTCCCCTGAATGGACACCTTAAGAAACTCCTCTTTTTTTTGCACGTGGATCCTGCGATCATATGCTCTCGTGAGAAAGTATGTGAGTTCTCTTCCCACGCTCAAAGATCAAAAGAATACCGGCTGTTCCTTAGCATTAGCAAACTGTCACCGATTGTCAAATGTCCAAGATTGATGGTGACTGAGTATTTTACTTCATCTTGCCGTGCGTCTTACTGGACTTTAACATATTTTTACTCTGTTTTAGAAAAGCATTAGTTCTTTCTATATGGCGAATCTGATATAGTTCAGATCTTTACAACCCCCCCCCTTCCTCCTTTTAAAAGAATATTTTGGCCGCAGGACGAAATATTCTGGAAAAGAGAAAGGTGACTCAAAATTTATATGAATGGCTCACATGCAAAAAAAATAAAAAAGAAAAAACTTTATTTGCCTGTCTGCCCCTCCAAAAAAAAGGTATTCATTATACACTCTGTATAATATTTTACCCTTTATTCTATTTCGAAACACCTCACATTATATTATTTTTTCAAACATTAAAAGGAATGATAACATACTATATACAGTTTTCTTTTCTTTTTTTTTTCAAGATTACTCTGCCCTACTCAAAAAATCTATTTGGACAATGTCCTTCCCTGGCCTTTGTACTCTGGCATATTGGTCAGGTTGCAAAGTATGTGCCCTTTTGAGCGGTTTACGAGTCATTTTGTTTTTGCTATTCCTAGATGAAAGCGCACTGCTATCCGTTTCTATTAAACTCTTCTTATCAGTGCAGCTATTTATTTTTTTTATGGCAACTATTCTCGTAGTCCCATCTGTTCCCGTATTCTTTCGTTTGTTTGTCGAATGCCTTATGTAATGCCTCTCTGAATTTGGCCGATCGTCTTGCCTTTCACTGATTTCTTTTTTATCAATTTCCTTGTTTTTATCTAACCCTTTCCTGTTTTCTGTTTCCCTTTTAGATTTTGACAATGTATTTATCTCCGTTATTTTAACTACCGTAGGCTTTCCCGGATTTTTGTTTATTTTTACCCTGATTTTGGCTTCTAAATCTATATTCGAGCTTTTTTGTCCCGTTTTCGTGTTGCCAATTCCTTTCCATTTTCGCCTTTTCAATCTATTTGTGGAATTATGAGTGTTAAACTTCTCTCCTTGACTAGCAATTTTCCAGACCTTTAATCCTTTATTTCTTTTCATTTTCGTATTAATTTTTCTAGCACTTTTCGCTTTATTTGTTTTCGCCTGTTTTGTATTCTTGGGGATCTCTATAAGTTCGTCCACCCTTGCTATTTTTTCTTTCCCTTTCTTAATGTCCTCCCAACTATCAGTTTCATTTTGTTGACCGTTTGTTCCTAAATCTAGTATTTGTTTCCCGGGTTTAAAATCCTTTTCTACTGTTTTGCATAAATTCTGTAATTCGCACTTTTTATTTTTAACTGAGTTTTCACTCTCCCTTCTGACTTTTTACCGATGTCATGCGACTTAACCTGCTGTTCCCTCATTTTAATCCCTTCTATCTGAGATGAATCTCTGAACAGCTTTTCTTGTAAAGTACTTTGCCTATTTTGTATGATTTTTACCGGTATTTTTGACTTCTTGTCTTCGCGAGTTATGTGTGTGTCTGAGTTTCTTATAATCCTTAAGTTTTTGAGCTCACCTGACAGCTGTTTCTCTTGGTTTTCTGACCCATAGACTTTTCTTTTATTTCGTTTTCGAACGCTGTCTTTTGTTCTCCCCTCTTTCTCGAAGTTTGACGAATTCGTCGCTATTCTGTTTTTCGGATTACCGTTATAATCCTTTTTCGTAACGCTCGTTTGTTTTCCAAATCCCTATCGCCTCGAAAGTTTTCTGACCTGGAAATCGATTCCTCACGCGACTTGACTATGTTTTGTGCATTTTTACAATCCGTCTTACTTTTTTTCTTAAGCTATAAGTTTCATTTTCAAACAGAATTTTGTCATTCTCATTCGATTCCTCTGCGAGCGGAGGTAAAGAAATGGGTTCCTCCCCTTCACTCACGTCCGACTCATTGTCTGCCGTGGCGTTTTCCGGATTAATCTCTCGTGATTGACTCACCCTTTGAATGCACGGCTGAAAGTTTCGATTGCAATTGGTTTCGTTTTCTTTGGTCAGCTGTTTAGTTTTCTTACGCTCATACGAATTGATTAATTCTTGTGTTCTGTTTCCAAGGATATAGTAATCCAAATCTGACTCGTTGTCTGTGATAAGTGCTTTAGTTGTTATCACCGTTTTATCCGCTAATTCTAACTTTATTTCCGCAACCGGAAGCTGTTGAAGTTCCCTGTCCAGAGGTTGTCTTAACCACTTAATTTCTCCGTTTAATTGCCCTTTATTAATGAATCTTCTTGGACATAAATCATCCATGGTTCCCGTATCGCGTAACATTGTAATTTCTACTCCATTTATCTCTCCCTTACTTAAATATGGTTCGAAACCTTTATCTAATTTCGTACTACACCTAACATGATGTACCGTGCTTATTTCTTTTTCCGATCTTTTTAAATCTGGACAGTCTCGTATCCTATGTTTTGGACTTCCGCATTGAAAGCAAGTGTTTGTTTTGTTTTTTCGAAAGCTTTTTGCCTTTTCCCTATCGTCATTTTTCTCCCCCCAATTAGATTTATTATCAGCATTTTTCCTCGGGTCCCTTTCCTCGTAACCCGTGCGATCGAATCATTTTTCGCTGTCTTTTTCCGCATATCTCGGTTTCTCGAATCTTTTTTCCACGGGGGGTCTGGCATACCCCTTCCAGGACGTCGCGCCCTTTATTGCTTCATACCCGTCCAAATCTTTTGCGAGTTTGTCTGGTTTTTTATACTCTGCCCACGAATCGATAAAATGATTTTTAGTTTCGATCGGCACTCTACGTTTAATTTGTTCCGTAATAAGCAGGTCTTTTAGCTCCTCTAAGGTTTTGATGCCCAACCCATCAAGCCACCCGTCTTGAAAACTATTTAATTCGAAGATTAGGTCTTTCCATGGGGTGTTTGTATTTTTTTGATGCCTCATTAATTTTAAACGATAGGCTTCTGCTGTTAACCTATATCGTTCTAATAGAACTTTTTTCACATGAGCAAAATTGTCCACGCTATCAGACGGTTCTCGTAAAATTAATTCCGCAATTTGTAAGGGCAATAAAGCTAAAAGATGAGTTACTAGATCATCTGACTCGATTCCCGATCTTTCTGCCTGTCTCTCAAATAAATTTTAAAATAAAGTTATGTCTGATTTGTCTGGATCGAACGAATGCATGATAGATTTTATGTTTAATTTTGGGCCTCTATCAGAACGATTACTCGCACTTGAACTGCTTCTCCCTGTACCTTGCGTTAATTTTAATTCTTCTAGTTTGAATTCTCTTTCTTTCTGTCTGTCTGCGCTGTCTAATTTAGCTCTTTCTAATTCTAACTGTTCCGTTTCGCGGTCTTTTTCCCTAGCTAAATTTTCCTCTCTATCTTGTACAATATATTTGGCTTGCGTTAGCGCAAGGTCCTCGTCGTAGCTATCTGATTGCTCATTTTTTGGATGATTATTTGGAAAGAAACGTAATAATCTGTTCGATCTTTAAAACGAGGACTAACTTGCCTGAGTGTCACAAGGTGACACCACAAATCAACGAGAAAGAAAAATTATAATAGGACTTCATGCTGAACTTTGAAAATTAACCGAACAACTTTCTCTTCTTCTGCGCGAAGAGAAATTGATGAGTTAGACATTTTTGCCATACATGTATTCTTTTCATACCCTTTCTTTTTTCCTTAGTACGTGTAACGTTTGCTGTTATGGGTAGAATCAAAAGGATCAGCTCTATCCCTCAAATACTCGTACATACTTTATGTATCAATTAATCATATTTTTCAATATTTCTTCAGTTTACTATACTTATCCTAGATTGCTCACTTGATGGAAAAGTTCGTACATTAACCCCTTGAGGGGCGGTGGGATAAAATATATCCCATCTAATTTAAACAAGATTCTCACTAGAAAAATGTAAATAAATTTTATATTTTTAACTTTGGAGAAAAATCGTTGAAAAATTGCTTTTCCTTATTTAAAAATAAATTTTTTTGATTATTCCGGTGAGAATTCAATATTTAGAGACATTTTTGCTTGCCCCTTAAGGGGTTAAACAAGATTTTACTTGGCAGAAATGTCTTCACTGAGAACTCGTCACACAAAATAAAATAAATAAATTCACTTATTTGCAGCGTCATACTCAAAGAAACTGTGCTGACATCCCCATGAATTAATATGACAGGTGAGTTAATTTTTCTTACCTATATTTTTATTGAGAAATAATTTATTACAATTAAAGAAAATTAAGTGGGCCCCTAATTTTTAACTTTCTACATTTAATAGATTATGAGACTGATGAGTAGCTATGGCCTACAATGAAATATTTCTTGATATATATAAAAAGTGAAAGAGAAAAAGAAAAAAATATATTTATGAAAAATATATGAAAATATGTGAAATGTATGAAAACATTATGTGATAAAATATTGTGATATAAAAATTGTGTTACTGAGTACTGAATATAGATATTGAATTATTGAATTATAAAGAAATAGTGAATATTCTGAAAAACTATATCATGGTGTGTGACATATATAATATTTTACTGGGTTAGTTAGTGAAGTGAGTAGATTATAAAACACAAATCACAGTCGAATTAGATTTGTAATTACCCGATACTATATAATATATACAATAACACTTACACAGACACAAGTAATCTATATAAAGCAGTATTTAATATTGAAAATGGCTGCTAGAAAAGAAATTGCACGTATTGAAAAATTAAATAACAATAATTATAGTAATTGGTCATTCAAACTAGAGATGCTATTGTTAAAAAAGGATTTGTTCGGCATAGTGACAGGCGACCCGCCATTCCCGGAAACAGCAGATTGGGTCAAAACTAATTCGAAAGCAAAAGCCATAATAAACTTGTGTATAAAGGATTCACAGATTATTTATGTAAAGCATCTCAAAACTGCGAAACAGGTATGGAATGCGCTAAAATCGGTCCACCAACGAGCAAACTTATCATCAAAATTATTTTTACTTCGAAAGATCTACTCGCAAAAATTAAGTGAGGCGACATGATTGGTCATATAAATAATATATTGTTACTGAGGGATAAGCTTTTTGCTGTCGGTGAAGAAATAGCCGATTCGCACATATGTGCGCTGCTGTTATATTCTCTTCCACATTCCTATGACTCCCCCCCCTAGTGACCACGCTCGAGGCTCGCAATGATGAGGATTTAACCCTTGAGTTTGTCAAAAACAAACTCACCGACGAATACAAATACCGTTGCGAAAATCGCGAAGCAAGCTCAAACTCACATGAATCAGCATACAAAGTTGTTAACAAAAATTCTAAAAGCAAAAAATACTGCAGCTACTGCAAACTCCTAAATATCAACGTGTCAGAATGCTACAATCTAAGGAATAAAACTTCAAGTAATTTTTCCAAAAACGATTGGAATAAAAACAGGTTTAACAATAATTCCAACGGTTTCAAAAACAACTCCGTAAATTAGAAAACCGGTCAAAATAATTCGAAGAACGCTTCCAATTTCTGTTTTGAAGGGAAAGCCGATATCGTAGAAGAGTCGGACCACTCACCTCCCGCCTCCGGTTCCGAAAAAACTGCGGAACATGAAACATCCCTCATAAATGAAGCGCAGGCGGTTAATATGAAGAAATTCATTATAGATTCGGGCTCTACGCGTCACGTTGGATTTGCAAGAGAGAAATTTACAAATTTCAAACCCGGAAATTTCGGAAGCATTGTTATAGCCGACGGAAAAAGTTTAACTTCGCGCGGAGTAGGTAATATTACAATAAATACCAATTCGTCTCACCCGGTCACGCTAAAGGACATTTTATATTACCCGGAACTGCAGAGTAATCTGCTGTCCGTTAAAAAAGCTACAGAAAATGACTTTAAGGTTATATTCGATAAAGACAATTGTAGTTTTATCAAAAATGACGAAACAGTTTTAACGGCAGCATTGAACAACAATCTGTACGGAATCGAACCGAAAGACGAATATGGGTACACAGTCCAAACAGAGGCATCTTGCGAAAACTCAAACTGCATAACCACTTGGCATAGACGCCTCGGACATAAAAATTACGAATCAATCAAATTCCTAGTGAATCAAAACCTCGCAGAAGGCATAAAACTGAACAACTGTATGCACCACACCATATGCAAAAAATGCATAGAGGAAAAACTCACAAAACCACCCTATCCCTAAGAAGCTTCGAACAGGCCAAAAGAGGTTTTATCGCTTATACTTAGCGACATTTGCGGTCCGGTGAAAACGGAAACTTAACAGGAAAAAGTATTTCATTACATTCATAGATGACTTCTGATGATTTACTATGACCTACTTACGTTCACATAAGGGAGAAACAATAACCAAATTAAAGGAATTTGTTGCACTTACTAAAAATAAATTCGGGAAACAAATTAAAGCAATTTGGACAGACAACGCGGGAGAGTACTTAGGTGACGAATTTGAAAACTACCTGACAGTCAACAGTATAAAACACCAGCTAAGTGTACCGTATTGATCACCTCAGAATGGCTTGGCGGAAAGAAAAACCCTACTCTCGTCGAGATGGCGCGCACCATGCTTTCCGACGATTATTTTCCAAAGCGCTTCTGAGGCGAAGCAATTCTAACCGCCACCTCCCTTACTAATCGATTACTCACGAAGCCCAACGATAATAACATAACTCCGTTCGAATTATGGAATAAAAGAAAGCCAAATCTTTCACACATAAGAACTTTCGGCTGTAAGGCATATGCTTGCATAGAAAAGGTAAAGAGGTCAAAATTCGATGAAAAGGCCGTCGAGGGAATCCTTCTGGGGTACAACAGAAGCAAAGGGTATGGAGCGTACACAGGCAACACTAAGGTAATTATATCTAGAACAGTTAAATTCCTAGAAAATGAGAAAAACAACGTTGATCAGGATTTAGAGGAAACTCACGCCCCTTCCGCAGAAATTAAAATTGATCTAAATGACGAAGAACATGATCAAAACTCCGATGTGTCACACGCTCCTATACAACCACGAATATCGACAAGGAAAAATCAGGGAGTGCCTCCCGACCGATTTGGGATCGGCGCACATATTTTCCAAGTAGAAGAGCCAAAAATTTCGTAGGACGTGCAAAACATTGAAGATCATGAAATCAAAACGAAATAGTTAGCCGCGACCGACGAGGAAATAAATTCATTGAAGCAAAATAAGTCTTGGGTTTTTGTAAAACTGCCTCCCGGAAAACTCGTAATAGGCTGTAAGTGGACCTTCAAGAAAAAATGTAACGCTAGTGGTGAAATAGAGCGCTACAATGTTAGGCTCGTAGCTAAAAATTATTCACAGAAGTACAGCTGTGACTATGACGAAACGTTCGCTCCCGTCGAAGCGCATACTACAGTCAGAGCGTTCTTAAACGCCGCGGTTCATAAAAATTTAAATGTCCAATACTTTGACGTAAAAACCACGTTCTTTCATGTGGACCTTGATGAAGAAGTGCTGATGACTCAACCACAAGGCTACGTAAAAAACGGCTACGAAGACAAAGTATGTCTGTTAAGAAAAGCCATTTATGACTTGAAACAGGCCGGCAGAGCTTAGAACTTGAAAAGTAGCGAATCATTGAAAAGACTCAATTATAGACAATCAAAATCTGATTTGTGTCTCTTTAAAAAACACGAGAACAACAATATTTCTACATCATTGTTTACCTCAACGACATTCTAGTGGCTGCGAATGCAGCACATACACTAAAATTACACAGGGAACTCTCGCAAGAAGTCGAAATAAAAGCTTAGGAAAAGTGACCCAGTGTCTGGGTGTAAACATCACGAATTTAGAGGATGGGAGCCTATTGCTAGATCAGGAAGAAAAGATAAGTGAAACTGTCAAAATTTTCGACTTAGGCGACTCGAAGCCCACCTATACACCGATGATCCCGGATTACTATAACATCGACCCCGAAAATTAATTATTAAACGATAATGTAAAGTACAGAAAAGCAGTAGTGGCTCTGTTATACATATCAACAATAACGAAGCCTGACATATCGGCGTCTGTGAATATTCTAAGTCAATATAACGAAAACCCCGGAGAAGGCGACTGGCTAGCTGTAGAAAAACTCACTGGTTACTTAAACACAACAAAAGACTTCAAATTCATAAGTGACAGAGACAAACCCCCTATACGTATGGGATATTATGATAGTGACTAGGCAGGGGATAAAACGGACCGAAACTCCACTACCGGAACACTATTTAAGCTAGGCAATAACACCCTTTCATGGACCTCTAGAAAACAAGAATGTGTCGCTCTGTTCTCATCTGAGGCAGAATTCATAGCCGCATCTAGTGCCGCACAAGAACTGCAATTGATTCTAGCAGTACTTAAGGACCTCGATTTGCAGCAGCAACTACCTATTGTGATTTATGAGGACAACATTCCTTGTATATTATTGACTCAATGTGACAAACATCAAGCGCGCATCAAACACATTAGTATTAAATATCACCAAGTTAAAGACTTGAAAGAAAACGGAACATTGTCTCTACATTACTGTGCCTCAATGGACATGTTGACAGACGTGCTTACGAAGCCGCTGCCCAAACCTCAGTTTGAAAAAATGAGATCGCAACTACAGTTGTCATCCCCACGTTTTCAAGACCGAAAGTAAGGGTATTGGAAAGAAACGAAATAATCTGTTCGATTTTTAAAACGAGGACTAACTTGCCTGAGTGTCGCAATCTGACACCACAAGTCAACGAGAAAGGAAAATTTCTAATAGGACTTCATTCTGAACTTTGAAAATTAACCGAACAACTTTCTCTTCTTCTGCGCGAAGAGAAATTGATGAGTTAGACATTTTTGCCATACATGTACTCTTTTCACGCCCTTTTCCCCCCCTTAGTACGTGTGACGTTTCCTGTTATGGGTAGAATCAAAAGGATCAGCTCTATCCCTCAAATACACGTACATACTTTATGTATCAATTAATCATATTTTTCATTTTTTTCAGTTTACTATACTTATCCTAGATTGCCCACGTGAGGGAAAAGTTCGTACATTAAACAAGATTTTATTTGGCGGAAATGTCTTCACTGAGAACTCGTCACACAAAACAAAATAAACAAATTCTCTTATTTGCAGCGTCATACTCAAAGAAACTGTCCAGACATCCCCATAAAGGAATATCACAGGTGAGTTCATTTTACTTACCTATATTTTTATTGAGAAATAATTTATTACAATTAAAGAAAACTAAGTGTGCCCCTAATTTTTAACTTTCTACATTTAATAATTTTTGTATTGAGGTTAAAAAAAAATCCATCCAACATAAAATCTCAGATGTATGGGTAAATTATTCTCTATTAATAATACTTTTCCATCTGTTTTTATTATTATTTTTTTAATTCTAGACTTTTGCGTAAATTTTTAGTGATATTTTCGTGCAAAGGCATTTAAAAATATTACATAGTTTTTCAAATAATCATCTTATGTTTTCAAAAGATAGTCTTTCTTAAATCTTTCAAATTACAACCTATTTCCATCTAAAAAGTAATCTCTACAGAATTCAATTTCATAAGCAAAATTTTGATATTTTATTTCAGGTTGATTTATTCTTCATCTCTTCTGGTAAGCCTTTTTAATCTCTTAGAAATTTTCTGAATGCCTTCACAACAATTTATGAAATTTTACTGAAATCTTATTTCTAACGCTTTCGAATGGGGAAAAAGTAATAGTTTTAGCAAAACTGAAGTTCCAGCAAAGTATAAAATCGATGTAAATATACCTTCTAGATAACATATTATTGGATCCTTAAAAATATATCAAAGTCAGTTTTGAAAAATTTTGAAATATCTATTGAAAACATGCGCTTAAAATTGTATTCCATGTTATCTTGTTATTTAAATAAATACGTGTGATGAGTGTACACATAATTTACTGGAACATCAAAGTTTTACTTTTAAAAAATTGTCTTTTATTAAATTATAACTTCTTATAAACTACATATAAAAAACACTTCAAAACACCAAAGTACTTAATATTTTGCTATAAGTGATAAAAAGTAAATTTAAAAGGGAAAACATATCTTCATTACTCACATTCGACATGCTTCATTGCAACCGACGGCAACATTCTCAAGAATTAAAATGATACAATATTTTCGAAAAAAAAAAAATGCAATTTAACAAATTACAACGACTATTTGGAAAATGATTTTTTCAAAGAATAAAATTTAAGACATAAGAAATCGCACGGAGTCGATCATACATTACGTACGCCATGAATTAAACATTAATAGTGTTATTACACGTAAAAATTGCATGCGACAAAAATCGCCTGTGACTCGTCAAATTTCCTGAAACTTACGTATTATCCACCTGAAACTTACGTATTATCCAAGCATTTCATTGGCTGTTCGGGAAAAGGCATTTCCATCGACCAAGAAATCTGACGACCCATTTTAAATGAAATTTCATTCTTAAACTTCTAAACATCCCACAATATTACTTTTTACAGCGTCGCACAGTGGAGTAATTTTCCAATTTAGCCGGCCAAAAGTCAATTTTTCGAAACGCAGTTGAGGAGAGAAAAATGTAGCTAATTATGAAGATAAATATATGGGGATTCACCGTACATTTATAATTTTTTTTCTGTTGTGCGAGAAAATTGGTACCAGGGAAGGTCAAACTTGTTTGTAGCAGTAAGTTTTTTATTTGTACTTTAAAGTTCCATTTTGTGCCTGTTTATTTCACTGTGATTTTTACCCCATAAACTTTTGCTTATACCATATAGTTCTGGATTCTGAAAGCCCATGTATATATGTTTACGTTTCACATGAATATATTGATATGTATTAATTTAATAGATATGATGAAACGACATAAAATGTGTCGTATATTTTTTAAATTTGTGTTGTTAATTTCAATATTCTATAAAACATTTGTTATACATCAGGGTCGATCCGGATGATCTTTTTAAATCTAAATGACAATTCAAGATATGTAGTTAATAATTTTGGAAACTGTAGCTGCGAAAAACTGCGATTTTAGAAGAATTCCATTCAAACACACAATTGTATGTTCCTGTAAATGACAATTTTTGCATTTCCCTTTCTATTTGAAAAGCATTCTACGATAGATAAATTGAAATTATTGTCAGAATATAACGTCAGCGGACATAAAAAAGTTCCAATTTACATATCTGGTCCGAATTATTTTTTTATACTTTAAATGAGATCTAGATATTTAATTAATAACGTTGAAAACACTATCTACGAATAATCGGTAATTTGAAATACTTTATTTCAAGCAGGTTGTGTTTCCTTAAATGATAAATGTTTCATTTTCATTAAAAGAAATTAAAAAAAATATTTTAGGAAAGATAAATTGCAAATATTGTCAGAAAGTATCGTCTACGACATAAAATAAGTGAAATTTATATTTATGATCAATATTTTGTTCAACTTCAATTTTATGGCTCCACAGTTAATATTTACTTGTAGAAATAGTTTGATCTGCCGTACTTTCAACTTCGATTATGCGACTACTTATTTAAGTCAGTTTTTTGTTTTAAACTCTTACTTATATCAATCATTTCTAGATTTCAAAAGAGCCAAGTAAATATGTTTATATTTCATATCATATGTTTATATATGGTTTTTAAAATGTAAGACCAAGCATCAAATTTTTATTTTTTAAATTTTTATAGTATATAAGGACATTTTTTATGCTTTCCGATGATTCTAGTTGATGTTTTTCAGTTTAAATGCATCAGCTATGCAGTTAATAACTATAAAAAAGCTGTCAGGATGTCAGGATGGGTTATTGTTTTTTTACACAAACTTATGTGTTTCTATATATGAGCATTTTTAAATAAAATTCTAAAAGCTAAATATTTTTAAAATTAATTACTCTTATTATTTTCTGTACAAAATTATTTCAGGTCCATCTGGAGTTAAAATTATATCAAGACAAGAACTAGAATTTCTCGAGGATTATCTTGTTAACAAAAATAATTATTCAGAAAACCAAAAGCTACAAATAAAAAGGATTTAAAAAAATATATCAAGCCTGAATTTCAGAAAAGATGGCATGAATCAAGTAGGAATAAGCATTCTTTCTTGAAAAAAAAATTTCATATTGGTTACAAGGAGCATAAAAAGGCACAAAGGTTGTTTAAAGACTTAATAGTTACAGGTATAAAAAAAATTTCTAAACTTAGTTTAGAAATTTGATGAGCAATGCGCTCTCAGGAATTATTTTTCTAATAAAACCTATTAAAAGTGACCAGGAAAAAACGAAATCTGTTTCATTTTCTTCAAAGAAATTGGTCGCTCATGGAGGGAGTGCAATTGGGGTGGTCTCTGAATGGAAGTAAAATTAGTATTGAGCCTATGGGAATAAATTTCGTTACATGAAAAAATGGTCGTTCAGGTGGTCGCTTAATAGAGGTGGTCCCACAGGGAGGTTTCACTGTATATGAAAAAATACATTTGTATTGACGGATAGAATACAATATATTCACTAATATTCTGTTGCATTAAAGTCATTTTTACATATTACAGTGCTTTCCATATACCCTGTATATATATATATATATGTATATATAATGTATTTTTCAAAGAAAACTACTAAAAAGTGATAGTAATAAGATAAACTAATCAATAATAAACTTTAGTGCAATTTTTCAGTAAGAAATATTTTTGGCCGGCTAAATCCACCAAATACTCCACTGTGCGTCGTACAGAGAAAAAAAAAATGTACTTTTAAATGCAATTTGTTTGAAAGCTGTATCTCAATTTGTTTCTGAGTTATTAATTTTTTTTTTGTAGTTTTTATTACTTTTTTGTCATAATGGCAACAGAAGTATCCATCTCTGTTGAAAGTAAAGGTTATTGTATAGACCAATCAGAAAATGAATAAAATGCGAATTCAACCAATAAAGCTTTTGATTTCCTATCCTGACGGGGACAATAACCATTTTTCCAAATGGTTAAAAAAAATGAAAAACTAGTAAACAAAAATCACACGAACACAAGCATAATGAAATTAACTGCAGTGTTAAAATGGATATTTGTGAACGTGAATTATTTTATATTATTTTTTCATTATTCTGTATAGCATCTCTTTCCAAATTTTAGGAAGTTCCATGGAGGATGTATCATTGTATATATGCTCATTACGTAAGAAATTGTACGATTGGAAATAAAGTCTACATTTAAATGGTGTGTATAAAATTTGCTTAGGGGGCCATATACGTATTAAAACGAACACAAACTTCATTTTTTTCAATGGCAGTACCCACATTTAACGAGATATTCCAAATCTTCTGTTCAAACTATGCCTAGACACCCAATTTCAAGTCATTCGAATGATAAGTTTTGAATTATAGACATTCAAAATTTAGTACTTCTAATGTTAAATTACATTTTCATATTTCTATTTATATCTCCTGAAATTATGCTCCTAATGAGCTATTTTTTTGTGTAGCAATAATACCAATATACCCAAACATAAATACGTTGAATTTGCAATTTCTATAATTTTATGATATGAATTATGAATTATGAAATTAATATTGGAAAAAATTATGAATTGCAACCTACAATTTTTTTTGATGGATTTAGATTTATTAAGTCCTGCTTTATGGAAATTCAAAATTTCACAATTTTCTTCCAAGTAGTTTTCAAATTATGCTTAAAAAACGACAAAATGATGGTTTAAGGGGCCGTCTATGATGGAAGTGAGTAGATATTTTGAAATTTATTCTGCTATCCTGTAATCAAACAGATTTCATTGACGCTTAAACGTGCCTTGATCAAGAAGGCGGATTCTCGGATAATGGATGGCAGATGAAATCTTGATGAATAAGATATTCTATCTTTTAAAATTAATTTGTAAATGTCTTTTGTTATATAGTCTGGATAAAGCTATAGTTTTCTTGTTGTATTTGATGCTTGCTATATATGTTCTTTGATCCTAGTTTTAAGAATGGAGTTTTGAATAAAGAGGAGGAGACATATAGTATACTATCCGCCAGTTGCGTGTGACGTAACTGAGGAGGTTGTCACAAGAGGGCGGCTGCTTTTTTAAAACCGTATCAACGTTTCTTATTACCGCCACAGCAAACTTCCAACCAGTAAATTTGAATAGAAATTTTCATCTTATTTTAGCGCCTTATTCATGGAAATATTTTCTTACTTCTATGGTGAAAATTCCTCTTTGATTTTATTCACTGACACTGACAGGTGATTGTATAGGTCAGGGACGGCGAACCTATGGCACACGTGCCATAAGTGGCACGCTGCAGGTTATTTTTGGCACGGCATATAGTAGGAGAGCTGTTGAACATTTTTGAGTAGGTATTTGAGGCACCCTGAAAATTTGTGCAACACTTCTTTTCTAATGCCTGAATACAAAATCGAATGTCTGGCTAAAGAATCGTGGCCCAAAACGTGTGCCAGACACGTGTCAAGTGCCATTTTTTGACACTACCCAAAAAAGGTATTTGGGGCACGCTGAGATTGAAACAGAATAATATTTATACTTAGAAAAAAATATTTTGAAAATGACAGACACTTTAGTCGGCCCAAAAACTGTGCCAGACACGTGTCAAGTGCCATTTTTTGACTACCCAAAAAAGGTATTTGAGCACGCTGAGATTGTGGCACAATAATATTTATTCTTAGAAAAAAATATTTTGAAAATGACAGACACTTTAGTTGGCACAAAAACTGTGCCAGACACGTGTCAAGTGCCATGTTTTGTCTGGCACAGGTTTTGGGACACGATCCTTCAGCCAGACATTCGATTTTGTATTCAGGCATTACAAAAGAAGTGTTGCACAAATTTTCAGGGTGCCTCAAATACCTTCCCTAAAATGTTTAACAGCTCTTGGACTAATAGATTTAAATTTACATCAAAATATAGTAGAATTTCACAAAATGCATTAATATAGATGTTGTCTGTTACTTGAATCCGATTAGTTCGGTTGGTTGTGATTGTCACAGAGATTGAAAAAATTGAAATATAACTTAATTTATCCGAATCTAGCTCAATATTGGCTCAGAAAATTTTGAGAATTAGAAGATTATCTCTAAACAAAAATTAAAAGTGTAATAAACATAAATGCTGATTGTAAAATTATAACAACTTGGAATTCAATTCCAGACACTAAAAGCTGTAGTTTCTGGCGCTTCCTATTTTGACATTCTTTTCGTAAAAAAAAAAAAAAAATAAATAAATAAATAAAAATATATATATAAAAAAATCAACTAAAAACGTCTTGTCAAGTGAGTGCAATTAAACTTGCATTCTATCGAAAATAACTAAGTACGAAGCGGATATAAATTATTTGGCATTTACGATGAGACAACAGAAATAATATTTTTTAAATAAATTTCTACAGTATAGCATCATATATTACCTGTATTTTTTAATGCTAAAAACAAAATTTTGAGTAGTTTAGATTCATTATTATTTGAACCATTAAATTTTTTTATTGTTGGCACGTCATGATCACGTAAAGTATATTTTTGGAAGAATTTGACACGTGGACGTGAAAAGGTTCGCCATCCCTGGTATAGGTTGTCACAATATGTCGGAAACGCAGGACATGACTACTGCCAAAATAAACTTCCACCAGTAAAAATGGGTATCTGTTACTGCCATTGTTTATGACTGAAGTTTTGCATTGATAAGGTATTTGAATAAGGAGAAAATTTCTATTTAAATTTACTGGTGGAAGTTTCCCTCGGCGGTAATCAACCCCTGCAAAAACGGTTACAGTTGAAACTTCACTATTTTAACCCTTAACCGGAAACGTACATTTGTGAGATGTTTGCGTCTACATATCTGCCCTTAATATTTTCTCTCTCCGACATTCCAAACTTATTTTTATGCTGTTATATTAAAAAAATTGTCCTGTTAATGCATTACTATTAAATATTAAATGCTTAAGTTCACTATTTGGTAAATTATGAAGTATTCTGTTTGTGCACGGGATTTTCACGTTTCCGGTTAAGGGTTAAGGATATGTCAGGTCCTCCTTATTAATAGTTCCATGGTTTTGAGCTTTCTCTTTGTCATTCCTATATAATATTGCGCAGTTCCATCTTCTTTGTTGAAAGGTATTTCATGTACCCCTGATAACTGATTTAGTTTTATTGGGTCTATTTTCTGACATACTATGTTTTTTAATTTTAAGGATGGTTTTGAGACAATGGAGATATTGTATCTATTGAGTTTATATTTCAATCTTTCGAAGAAACCAGGAAAATATTGTAAAGAGGATAACTTGGAATTGACGTAATGATTTTTTGACTTTTAAATTTATTTTTATCACTTACAGCAAATATTAAGTGCTTTGATTATAATTTCCTATTAAAATGTTCTGTTACTTTTAAGGATAAACGTTTCTGTTTCTTTTCTTTTTCGTTTTCTTTTAAGGGTAAATAAAAGACACTTTTTGTGATTTCAATGTTCCGAAATAAGCATTATTTGAAATTCAGATAAAACATTTGTATTCGCAATGTTTTTTTTAGTATTAGATAATTCTTTAAAGTATAATTTGTTTTCAAAAGAAATTCTTTTTTAAATATTTCTATTAAGATATAATCCATTCCTTCCCAGGTACTAATCCTTTAAAACAACATATTTTCATAAATATTATAACGGTAATTTATTCTTATTTTAGTATCGTGAGTTGTTTGAATCTAATTGAAATTGTCTCAGCTGATTACAATAATTCAGAGAAAACACATCTTTAACTCTTTACGAATGCAAAATAAGCTTTTTTGACAACATTGAGATTTATGAATAGGATGAAAGTGATGTAAATACGCTGTCCAGAGTTTTATTCAATTCCTACTATTAGTTCACACTCTCCCTATATTTATTTATATATATATTTATTTATATATATATTTATTTATATATTTATTATATCGTGTTCAAATTTTAAATCGTTAATAAAATACTCATTATTCATCCTATCTAATTGAAATAAATTTTTTAAAACTTGTACTGGATGAAAATTGATGTTGATATAGTTTTTTCAAATATGAATTCATTAATTAAATTTTAATTAATTAATTTCAGTTTTGCATGGGAAACAAAATGCCATTGGTTATCGAAGATCAATGAAAGTATTTTTAATAAGGGGTTACCATAGGGGGGACCCTGTTCTGTCGCCAAATACCGCCAAGTTTGTCGCCAACTTGGCGATATCTCTAATATTTCACCAAATTCCCATAGAATTCCATTGTAAACCTACTTGCTTATAGAAAATTGAGATACTTTAATGCAACAAAAACTAATATTAGCTTAAGGGATTATATTAAATTTTTCTTTGATGACCTAAGTAGGAATTGACTTTAAAAACAAAATTTTTATATTACTTGTTTTTCGAACTATTTTAAAATGACTTTTTTTTGCAGTTCAATACACGTGAAAACCATAGGATTAGCAATAAACAAGTTACCCAATTCGAAGAGTTCCCAAATACTTTCCACTGCTCCCACTGACGGCATTAAAATTATTGCAGGTAATAATGGTGAGTTTATCATTTGTTAATTAAAACTTTTTAATAGAAAATTTTTCAGAAAGACAGTACTGCAGCATTCAAGTGAACGTTAACCCTCCGTCTACCAGACGGGTCCATTGGACCCGACAGGTACATACAAAATATTCATTCAAACCAGAAATTTCTTTAAAATAAACTAAGTATATAAACCAGACAAAAATAAGGTAAATAAATAAGTTAAATAGTTTTAAATAAAAATTCTGGTGTAGAACGTTTTATTAAAACTTGAATAAAATTCCCGGTAGATCTAGGGTTAATTAAGCTTATACATTTTTATGTCTTTCATGATGTTTAGATATAAATGTTTAATATGCTGCAATAAAGGTTCAATGTGTCTTTTTTCATTGTCAACAATATCCGTGAGTCTGAGGGCAACAAGTCTGGCATAATATCTCAAACATAGTGACAAATGCTTTCTTTCAAAAATGGCATGGATACAAAAATATGATTTTCCCATTATCGCACGTCGTGTACAATATAGAGAGATAATTCAAGCTTCTTTGCAGTATATTAAACATTTACCTGTTTGGTATTAAATTGAGAAATATATTAAACTTTCATTTGTGTACTACAGCACCACTTTTCGGTATGTTTTTGTTCTATTTCTTTTTAAGTTACTAATTGATAAGAGCATCATTTATCTTCTTTGTAGCTTTCATTTCATCTTAATCGGAGTAGTACACAGCAAAAAAAAATGTTTATTTTACAGTATAATACTGGAAACTGGGGGTGCCAGTATTATACTGTAAAATAAGCAGTAATATACCGTCGTATAAATGAATTAAAAAGTATATTACTACTTAACGGTACATTACTTGTTAATTTTCCACTTTATTGCTGTTAATTTTATGGTTTTAAAGTGGCGCCCCAACTGCCAGTATTATACTGTAAAATGAACAATTTTTTTTTACAGTATAAAACGCAATGTAGATCCTCTTGAAGTGAGTAACTTATTTTTAGCTGACCATTTATATATAAGCTGTCGGCGCATTCGCTTTTTTAGATATCTTTATTTCTAAACTATAATATTTGTGATGGATTTCAACAAAATTTGAAAGAGAAATATACAAATATACCACGGATGTTACTTTTACAACATTTACTAAAAAAATCTACCACGAAGATCATTGTTTAGAAATTTTCGTAGGGAAGCACGTGACCGCGCCTCTTTTGCGATACATGCATTTAGAGAAACATCAATGTTTAAATTCCATTCTTTTTTTCATTGCTTTTTTTTAGTTAAATAACGGTCGCTAGATTTCAAATTTCATGTAATTGCATACTGTAATAGCCATCTGCATATTCTGATATTTTGTAAATATTTTCTATAAACGCACATAAAGATTTAAAAAATTCATTCAAGTGCATATTTCTATTACTTTTCTTGAAAATTTGATAAAAGTTGTTACTAAGAAAAAATAGCAGACTATTAAAGAAATGAACTTTTGAATTAATGTTGCAACCCCCTATAAGTAGAATATTTGTGCTAGAGGGGGCTGGGAGGTAAAATGTTTTTGAGAATTTTTCAGTGAGGAAAGGAAAATCCATCCTTGTAGAAATCCAGTAAGATTTTTCCCATCTATTTGACTTTTATTGATTTTTCTTTTAAAGAAAAAACTCTTATTTTTATATTTGCTATTTAATATTAGCAGAGACTGTTGGAGACTGAAAATAACTCATGTTATGTATAAAAATACAACCAATATGGATGTTTCTTTATTTACCATATAGTGTAGCAAAGACTCCTATACTATATCATTAATATAATCGGCCTCACTGTTACCTTGGGTAGTTGAAATTAAAAAGATATGAGTTGTTCTTTATAGTAGTAGGTTTCAAATCTATAGTAGCGGTTAACAACAATGGCGTGAGTTGATAATTCTTTATGTTTTCAATCGGACGTTTTAACTGTGCTTTTAAGCCGGTTAGAAGGACTGAAATATTATAACAGAATATCCAAGTAATAACGTTATTCAATGTCCAATATTTAAAGGAATCGTGGACATTCAAATGAAGAATTTTCACCTCATTATAAAGCGTTATAAATTGTGCTAGATATAAAATAAGTGTTATTTTCATGTGCATAAGGCACATCTTAAAGAAAGGCATAAACATTTTATTTAAGGGGTCTGGTACCTTTTAAACGCGTCGAAAATTAACGAAAAACTTCAAAGTTTGAACTAGTCTACCTTCAAAACCTTTTTATGTATAAACATGAAATTTTGGATATTGATTAAATAGATTGTGCTGTGTAATACGCTACCATTAGAAATTTATTAGCCTTTTACTGAATTTGTGTATTGTTGAAATCAAAATAGCTCTTTTTTTTTTTACTCCAGAAGTCATTGCGCGCATGATATCTTGAGAAAGTATGAATTGTCGTGAAATTCGGTAAAGATACTAAACAAATATATGTGTTTAAAATGAACTACTTTTAAGTATTTACAATGGTAATAGTTTTAGTTATGACTATTTTTATTCATTAAAATTACAAATTTTTTATTTTCTTTTACAAAAATATTTTTTTTACATAGTTAATGAAATAATTTTGACCTAAGAGTAGTTCATTTTAAACATGCATATATATTTAGTATCTTTACCAAATTTTATGTCAATCCATACATACCTTCTCAAGTTATCATGCGCGCAATGATTTATGGAGTAAAAAAAAGAGCTATTTTGATTTCAACAATACACAAATTCTGTAAAGGGCTAATACATTTCAAATGACAGCATTTTACAAAGCACAATCTGTTTAATCAATATCCAAAATTTCATCTTTATACATAAAAAAATTTTGAAGATAGACTAATTCAGTATTTGAATTTTTTTCGTTAAATTACGTCGCGTTTAAAAGGTACAAGATCCCTTGATGCTTGCAATTTCTTATTAATGTGAGTGCGCCTATAGTGGGTTACGTACCAGTAGTCGGCCACTAATTCTTAAATTTTAAAAACAAGCCCAAAATGCATTTCTGAAAAACGACTGAAAGAAATCTGAGTGACTAACATCCTTACATGTAAAATGTTTGGAATAATTGTTTTTTTTTTCCTTATGGTACATTTGTTTGTTTTCTAGAGTGCCTTCAAAAACAGATTTTTTGGCAAATTCTTAAGAGATGTCATTAAGAGGTAAGTTTTTATTTAAAATCTTGTTTCTTTAATATTATGTTTTATTTTGAATTAAAATGCTGTTGACATACTCGATTACATTGCAAATAATTTGTTGGATAAGCCATAAACTTAAAGATTCATGCATCAAAAATGTACTAGGCCTACTTCTCGAGCATAGCGGAAAGTAATATTTTTTATTTTTCATTTTTTCCGAAGAATATATTTTGAAAATTCGAATATTTATTCTGATATTGGAAACTTCCCTGCTGACGAAGATATTCGCGAGCTAATGCTAAACCTATGGAGAGGTTATTTCCTAATATCTCGTTTGCATTTCGATATTTTTAATTTTTTTTTTTAATTGGATATCTTAGATCCACCTCTACATCGCTCCTTTTTTTACTTTTTCAATTTTGGTTGCAAAAAAATATCTGCAATTCAAAAAAAAAAAAAAAAATTATTAAAAAATATCGAAATGCAAATGAGATATTAGAAAATACCCCCCCCCCCCCCTCTAGGTTTAACACTAGCTCACGGGTGCCTTCTAAAACAGGAACAAGAGCCTTAACATCTACTCTCCTGGAAAACAAAAACGCTCCCTCTACGTCTAGCTCATCGCAAATCGTCGCATAAAAATGTGACCGGTACCAATCGATTAGGAACAATATCTACTAATTAATGCTATTCTTACATTTGTTTAAGGGTTGTCTACACATAGAAATTGTAAGAAATTTTAAAAATTTCAATATAACATGCAATTTTGGTATCATGCTTGTATTATTCGGCAAATTTTACTTTCGGACAGAAAATGGGAAGTCATTCCGACAAGTAGTTTATGATATATGCAGATTTAAAGTTTGAAACTCCTAATTTTAAATTCATGTTTAATATTTGGAAAACAGATTGCGATGCAAGTTGTTTTTTAAGCATGACTCTAAAACTACTTGACAGATTGAGCATTAATTTTCGATTTGTCTAATTGAAGTTTTTAGAAATCAATTTCTGTTAAAATATTTATTGGTAAATAGGTTTTTAAAAATTAATTTCGAAATTAATTTTTAAAATAAATATGAAACTTTTGAATTTTTAAATAGAAATTGATTTCAAGAAATTTCAAATATGCAAATATAAAGTTATATTCATTCAGCCAAGTAGTTTTTGATGTATGAATAAAAAACTACTGTATTGCAATAAGTTTTGAAATGATTAAAAGTGAATAATATTAGGAGTAATAAATTTTAAACCTGCATATTCATAAACTACTACACGTAATGTATGTCCGTCTGGTATCCGAAGGTAAGGGGCTGTGCATATGTAACGTTATCAACTTTTTAGAAAATTTGGACCCCATCCCCCCTTACGATATCACACGTTATCTTTCCTCAACTCCCCCCCCCCCCCTCCCGGTAATGATATCGTTATCAATGTATAAGAATTCTTTAGATTTTTGGAATTTTTTTTCTTTTGCTCAGAGTGATGTACAAATATGGTTGCATTTGTGACGTTTCATCTAAGCTCAGGCAGAAACCAGATGACCACGTAAAGTAATAAACATTTTTAATTGGGATCTCCAGATGCCTAAACTATAACTTAACATGTCAGTACTTCAGAAAATCAAGATGTAACTTGTAAACTGAATTTAATGATGTAAATAATTTAAAAGTGCTCGCTTGGCACTTGTAAGAATTGAAACTTTGCTGAGAAGATGAATCAAGATACCACGTGGGTTGCCAAAAAATAAACTGAACTCTCAAAAGAGCCCGTGGACGAGGAGATGCTGTTTTGACGCGACCGAAGGCGGTCGTTATCAGTTTCGGCTGGTGGAGCGAACCGCTCCCGAAGAAGTTAAAAGATTAATTTTTTCTGTGTCAAGAAATGTATGTGTGCTTGCTGTGTGTGTCCGTGTCGTCAATAAAAAAATGTAGAAAATGAACTTAAGTTCTCTTCCTTGAGGATTCACGATTAGTTCTTTAAGTTAGATTTTATTGGCGTTACACATTTATTTTTCGCGTACTTTACTGATTCCAATGAACAGAAGTCAATAAAATGTAACTTTATATATGAAATAACTTAATATCACATAATACTTAAACGAAATAGTTACTATTTAAAAGTATTCAATAATATCTTTTTGTTACACAATGCATTCAACGTAATAATGCCTTCTTGCAACTTTCCCGCAGGAGATGGGGAAGACAGAACAACAAAACAGGCGGACAACATTCTTTCTATTTTATTTAGTAGTAAACACAAGTACCATTTCAAACATACTTGGCATATGGTTTGTCGAACAGCGGATTATATATGCATACAGAAGAATAGGAATTCCAAGGGTTGGGGTTTTCCATATTTTGTAATTAAATAATTTTATAATCATTTAAGGATTTTAATAATAATTTTGTGTTTTCATAAAAGTAGATAATAGACAAAAAAAAAAAGATAATTGTAACATGCGTTTATGACATTTGTAAAGATAATCGTAACGAACATCCTATTTTGAGGTACAGACCAAGTTACAAAAAAAAAAGAGAAAATTTTGGTTGGATCAGAAATGATAACGATATCAAAAGTCAACCTTCCCTCCCCCTAGAGATATATTACGATATCATGTGCCAGACCCCCCCCCCTCTCCCCTAAAATGATAACGTTATATATGCATAGCCCCTAAGAATCATCGAAGAATTGAAATACACCGAAGAGCCATTACATTATGACCACCCTCCACCTATAACAATGAGCTTGCCCAGAAGCAAAACCACAGCGCGTTCTCAACACACAGTGCCGCTTGCACTATTGTGTATGGGCCTACACAGCCGGCAGCCAAAACACGTTCTTGTGCTGACATCACGTAATCGCCAGCAACGCCTGCAACGGACCCATGAACATCGGAATAGGACCATAGAAGAATGGAAGAAAGTTGCATGGTCAGACGAATCCCGTTTTCAAGCCCATCACATCCACGAAAGCGTGCGAATACGCCTATTTCCAACAGAAACTCTGGCTCCCGGAGGCCCCAGTTGTTCGGAGACAAGCCTTTGGCGGCTATATTATCGTGTGGCCGAAGTTTTTATGAAACACTTAGGACTCATAATCCTCGTAGAACAATCTCTGACGTCTGTGCACGACCTGAACATCGTTGCAGACCAGGTGCACTCATTCATGATAACAGTGTTTCCTGCGGGATATTGCATTTACCAATAGGATAATGCACCATGTCATACGTGCCAAATCATCAGGAATTGGTTCGAGGAGCATTCTAGTGAGTTTCAAATCATGTCCTGGCCTCCAAATTCACCTGATATGAATCCAATAGAACATTTGTGGTTCGATCTGGAAATCCCAATTCGTGCTGCCACGTTACCTCCTCGCAATGTGCGGAATTGCACGACCAGGTGGTAAGCGCTTGGTACCAGATACATCAAACTACCTATAAGAACTTTGTTGAGTTGATATCACGTCGGGTCTTGGCTGTTTTGAGGCTGTAAGGTGGTCCTACGCCGTATTAAACAGGTGGTCATAATGTAATGGCTCTTCGTTGTATAATGCCAGTATTGGGTGTTAGTATTGAAAATTTTAAAATTTGATAGAATATATAAAGTAAATAAGAAGAATAGAGTAAATCTGGGAGCGTCGCCGCATCCGGGATAGGTGCCGCACATCTTGTATTTCTTGAAATTATCGATAGATGGTCGTCAAGAGCGCAGTATAGGTGCCTTAGCGATGGCAGGTAACTGTGATGTGCGACGTCTGTACCATGCAAAATGGGATACTTGCCGCGCTGCAATTCCGGTATACAAGCCGCAGTTTCTTTTGTACGGGATGATTAAGTGTTATTAACTTTTTTTTCGTTTTGCACTGACTGACCAAGTTAGGCATGTTATCAAGTTTACTAAAACCAAAGAATAAAAGGGGAAAAAAGTAAGAAGGGCAAGAAAGATGCAAGTCAAGATGATAATAATGAAAAATTGAATTACGCGTAACGCAGACGTTCTTTGCAAGGAATGTTTAGAAAACCACTCCAAAAAAGAGGGAGTGTAATTGGCTTCGTTGCATCATGTGTCAAATGTAGTTACATAAAGACTATACTTTTTCGACACTTTTTGTGTAGATTGTAGTCGAAAAGACAGGTCTTTTAACAAATAAATTATGTAAACACATTTTTACTTTTTTTCTTTTTCCTCGCTAAGACATTTATGTTACGTTGTTGCTGAAATAACAATTAAAATTTAATGTAAAATAATAAGTCTATAATTTTAATAGTGAAAGTAGGAAAACAATTATTAATTTGAATCCACTAATACGTTTCATCGTACTCATTTGGTTTCATTTTGTTATTACATCGTTAACTATAGTCCAGATATGAATATTTTTTTCATTATTTTTATTTTTAATTTCATCCTGTTCTTATTACAAGCGCGGCATGACTACCGCGCAAGTGCGGCGTCTCAACCTGAATGTACGGGTGACGCGCCGCAGTGTACTGTTTTAGAAAAAAATTGTTAAAAACTATTAATTATTTGTTTAAAATATTTTTGTCGCAGTACACGTGTTGTATATTTAACATTAAATAGCACAGGATGATTTTATTTTATTTTATGTCCACCATGGGATTTTATACGCAAATTTTAAAAAAAATATGCTGCATAAATCCCGGAATTATCCTATACGACCAAGCAGACATAGGATACTTATATTTGAGAGTAGCGATATAAATAAATTTTAATTAGGCAAAACGATTTTGCAGAGGAAAAAATTAAGTACTCAAAAATTAGTAAATTGATGTACTCATATCGAATTGAGTATGTTTGGATCAAAAATGAACATATGTTTTCTCAATTTTGAAGCATCACATGTTATCAAACCGAAACGAAACGCTAATTTTGTACACTGTAAGGATTTATTTCATTTATGGTGGCACAAAAGATGTTCATGATGATTCAAATATTAAATTGTGTAAAGTATTTTAAAATAATTTAAAAGTGCTTACAAATAAAGCTCTTGTTATAAAAATATTCGATTTTGGTATCTTGCTAATAATTTTCCTATTTTTCTTAATAAATAATCAATTAAACGTTTTTTGTTAATAATTTGGAACGGAAAATAAATGTGAGTACATTTTGACTTTGATTTGTTCGTTCAGGGGGCGGTACATAACGATTCATATTTGAACAGAATCATGGGATCAAAAATGAATAAATGTGTTTCTCAATTTTGAGTACATTTGGATCGGAGCTATTTTGAGTATGTCACGTATTTAAAATTGAGTACTTTTTACTCAATTTTGAGTACCCATTTTTTTTACAGTGCATGCAAAAACAAATATCCAAGCATCTTTGTAAGCCTAACATTATTGCTAAGCTTTTTTTTCCCTTTCTTTTTAAAAATTCTTTTTATAACTCGTCTAATTGAATTCGTCAAGGCGATTATCGTCTTGTTCAGGAGTGTCATTTGGTGATAGTTTAGACAAAATCTCTAGTCTGGTACGAGCCCTGTTCGTATTTCTTCACTCTCTTATAGAGGCACCCTAGTTCACGCTATTAGAAATCGATTTGTACCGGTCATATTTTTATACGATGAGTTACTTCTGAGTCACTAAGTGAAGGTGGGATTTTTTCTTCGGAATTATGCAATACTTAATATTTAAATATATTTATATATATAATATAATAGATAATGGAATTTTTTTTTAAATGCTCTGCTGGAATTCCAAATCATTAAAACCAATGATTACTTGATTAAAAGTGCAGTTCACATGAACAGGGATATTTGTGTAAGGTCACTGTGTATAAATGCGACAATTTTCTTTTACTTAAAATATTAACGCAAGAATTGCATAGAAATGTAATATAACCAAACATCCGAGCTTCAAGAACAAAATGCGAAACATTAAACTGCATTAAGAAAGTTTTCTTTTTAAAAAATTCTCATTACAAACACATAATTCATTATTCATCACCCCATAGCTCCCTAAATGCTACGAAAAATCCCGAAAATGGGTATAAATTTTGCTTTTTTAACTTTTAAGACCAAACAGCTGTGTAAACGTCAAGGATTTGAACGTCTGTTCCATTTATCTCAAGGGGTAGCTTGTTAAAAGGTGACAAGTTTCCAGACAAAGCTTCCAGATGACAAGATGACAAGACTTCCACATTTGTAGGAACGTTTCGCCTTGCTGAGTTTAAACGTGCCAACAAATCTGGAAGCCCGTAATCTAAACTTGTTCAGCATTCTTTGGATATCGACCATATCCCATACTTCGCAAATATGACAGTTATCTATCAGATCCAGTTGCATTAACGTTAAAATTAGAGATTTTCTGGAAGGTGTGTTCACTCGTAAGAAAATTTTGACGATTAATGAATCCTGTGCAGTTCCACCTGAACACACAGCATTGCTTTGATATGGTTCTTTATGGAATATTAAAGACGTGAATAATCATTATGCTAACAAGCCGTAAACCAACTTAGTGAAAAATGTCCAAGCCGGGAATCGAACCCGGGCCCCTGGAATAGATCTCCAGTGCTCTACCACTAAGCCACAAGGACGATGCCCAACTTGGCATCTCTCACTTAGATAAGTCGGTAAGGCTGCAACTGTAGCTCTAGATGGAAAAGTCTCCATGAGCACACAATCTAGTAGCGAAACATGAGACGCAAATGAACCCAGCATCGGTGAATATACAATTTTAATTAATTTTTCAACTACTTTTCAGCAGTGAAATTACGTTTAAAATTATTGAATATTAAAGACGTGAATAATCAGTATGCGAACAAGCCGTAAACCAATTTAGTGAAAAATGTCCAAGCCGGGAATCAAACCCGTGCCCCTGGAATAGCTAGTGTTTCGCCACTGGATTGTGTGTTCATGTAGGAAATTTAATAAATGATGCAGAATGTCTATAATTAAACTTTTTTTATATTACTCAGCCTTGAAATTTTAAAATTATAACCGGCAGAAAAATGCTTACATACAATTAAAAAAATTAATATACCAACCTTTTCGTAGTATCATAAACATTAAATATCATACTTAACTCCGAAACAATAATAATGATGATAAATGGGGCATTTTCACAATCTTTTGACTTTTATGTCCCTGAATAATAATTTTTATTTTAGTACATATTCTTGTGTTCTTTTTATTTCATATACTAGATAACATTACATTGCATGATTGCATAACAATATTAACGAGATAAATAAGTTTTGGATGACGTTGGGGATCCAAATACCGGGAAAACTCCTATAACGTCCCGTGTCCCTGATCCTGATTTTTAAGTTTGGAGCTATCTGTATAAAAATGTTTCAATAAAAGTAATTCGATGTAATTTTTTTCCGAAACTAGGACAATTGTTTTATATAAATATGGAGCAAAAAATTAACCTGCACACATTTTTAGGGTTGTTATTATTTTTTAAACTCTGTCCCTGGGTTTTAGATTCCTTACCATCCCTCTTGCTAAACTTATACAGAAAATCACTTCAGATGCAGCCACATAAATTTTTTCAAGTTTTTTCTCATGCAGAAGTATGCTAGAGAAAGAATGTCTAAAATTCTTTGACAGGAAATTTACTGCAGAATTTAAATCAGCATTTAAATATCAATTTCAAGCATCGTGGCTTTATTGGTAGTCTTGCGGTGCCCAAGGTTTATTCCTGCACTTTTCGAGGTAAATTCATTTTTTAATTTAATCCAATGTAAATAAATGCTTCTAAAAATCACTTAGTCTATCACTTAGTCTTAACATGATTTGTCTAAAAATAGTGGTAATTTCCTTATCGTCCCATCCTTACCATCCCTTTTTTTCGATTACCGTCCCTTTTTTCCCAATACCATCCCCTTTTTTTATTCCATCCCTTCTTTAACACCTCTTAAAGACAATGTTAAACCAAAATTTTGTATTAAAAATACTATATCGTTATTATTTCTTATTTGAATGTCCTGTGAGTACTATGCAAATTCATTATAAGTAGAAGTTTAGAAGAAAATAGAAAGTTATAGTGGTAAAATGGTAAGGAAAATTAAACTCGCAAGTTTAACTTAAACCTCAGTTAAATAATAATAATAAAAAATTCGCTGCTGACTATTTTTTCTATATTTGGAATCGTTAACGCATTCGTCTATCAGATTAAAATGTTATTTTAGCAAGTTTAATTTCACTAGATTTTTATTCCTGTAAGTTAAAAGATTGTGAGAATGCCCCAAATAATCTAAGTGTATATAATCAGAAATCAGTAATAAACCAAGAAAAAATCTCATATAACGGCAAATTAATGTTTACATCGTGTCTGATACGAATTGAAAAAATCCAGATATCTTCTGAGGCCTTTCAAACGAAAGACATGAAACTTTTTTTTTCGATCGTTTCAAAAGTATTATATTTTGCAACACAGCATTGAATGGGAAGAATAAAATATTTACAATCATTTTTTTATTCACATTTCCCGAACTAATGAAGATTTGATTAATTTTTTGCTAAGCATTGTGCGTTATTCAATTGTTAAAACAATTATATTTGAAACAGCTACATGAAGAAATATAATAAACAATCTCTTTTGAACATTCCACGATCAATCTTTTTCGATACAACATAAAACTATTTAGCTCATAATCTTAACATTCCACATATCTACACTGTAAAAAAAAAATCTGTAAATCTACATAACTAGTTTTTGTAAAACTACAGAAATCTGCATGTTTACTAGAATTTTATCCGTAATCGGGGAAAATATTTACCACTCGCATAGTACAAATACATGAAATATCTTAGTTTGACCTGTCAGCCAATGAGAAAGGACTTCAATGGTGACGTAATGACTATTCACGCAGCCACAGAGGCGTTCAAGGCATCCATCTTGATTATGATTTCAAATTAGTAGGTAAGTAAATATTTCTTCTTTATGAGTTAATTTTTTTTTATATTTCCATTCTACTTGATTCCTAATAAGTACAAATCAACTACACAGTAAGACTGTTTGATTTCGAATTATAATATAACATGATTTTAGCAGGTATTAATGCGTAATCTTCCTATTATTTTTTGTTAAATATTTATTATTCAGTCAAATGACTATTCTTTACACCAGTGTTTATTAGATGCGTGCAATTTCTAATGTTTTATCTTTTAAATCAAATTTTATTGCAATATGGTTAGCAGATTAAATATTTAGTTTTTAATTATTGATGCAATGAATAGTACTCCCCCCTTTGACTGATAATGAAGGCCAAATATTCCACTATTCTTCCGCAGAATACTTAAAATGTATACCAAAATTATCTGTCTTAATATTAGTCGTGCCGAGTAATCGGTATTTATTGTACTGGATTCCAGCATCGCGTCGGGTTTACTTTACTATTTTGGTTCGGATCGGGTCGGTTTGGGTTTCTTCGAATCTTGCGTGTCGGGTTCGGGTTGACTGATTTTTCAAAAGAATGTCCAAAATATTTTTTTCATGCTAAACATCTAGGTGTAGGGCAGATGTGCCAGTAATGGACAAACTTCTACATATTTTGTTTATAAAAAAAATTAAACAATAAAAATTTTACTTTAAAAAAATTTCATAACTCCCCCCCCCCCCCTTACATGTTTTATAATCTGTATTATTGTTGATACTCACCAATTAGGAAGCAAAAAGTGATCCTTCGATGTTCCACTGTTTTTCATTTATGTTGGCGAACATGCAACGGTTTAACTTAATAAATTTATATATTCTTTTACTTTCCGGCAAAATTTATTAATGACTATTAATGTTAATAATGACTATTAATGACTATTAATATTTATGACTTGTTTATGCATAGATGTAATAGTTTCCCTATTTATGGAACATTATACTGTATATTATCCATCATATAAACTAAGCCTTAAAGAATGGTTCTAAGCATGGATTAAACTAAGCATGGGACAAATTTTGAAACTTGCAATTTCTTTAATTATAAAATTGTTTCTGAAACTATGTTTCTATATTGTTCAAGGACATTAGAAATTTTTTCATTTTGTATTCTATAAACTGAAATATTGTTTTTGTGTCAAACAAAGTTCATTTTCTTATTTTTGTAAAAGGTGTCCCATTCCTCCACACTCTCTCCTATGATTCTAACTCTGAATATTGGGCACTTCTCTATCTATACGCACGTATCATGGGTATATGTGTTAAAACTATCAGAAATATTATATATATGAATGCGTGTATATGAAAAATGAAATGTTGTAATATTTTTACCTATTCCTAGAGAAGAATAAATGGTTCTTAACTGTGCCGTAAATAAAAAGGATTTATCACATTTCTTATATACTTTTGATTTCATAACCTTTAATTGATGTTACCGGTCTCTCAGACCGCGGCTTTTTTTAATTTTTATAGTTTAACTTGCAATTTTCAATTTAACTACAAACACTATCGAAATTTTGTTCCGTTTGGAACTTTAGTTCTATCACCAGAGACTTTTGAATAGGTGAATTTTAATTATAACAGTGCTGTACAAAAAGCTTAGTACAAAAACACCATCCTATGAGTTAATCGTGCCTTTTATTCATCTTTCGATGAAACGGTCTCACAGACCACTTCACACTAGTTACGTGACAATTTCTGTGACATCAGTTAAAAGTTAAGCAGTATATTGAAATATGTATTTATTTTATCTGATTATTGTTCTGCTCAAACTTTTTGTAAAAATCTTAACAAGACTTGGAAAAAACCTAAATATAAACATCTGCATTTTAATTTTACGTGAAGTTCTGAGCAATAAAATGCTGAGTTTTTACTTTCTCATGCAAAGAGAGATATAGGGTAGGTAGGGGTAAAGATACGAACGGGGCAAAAATACGCACCGGCTGATTTCATATGAAGCAACATTTCGGCTATCATGACCAATAGGTGGCAGTTTGGTTTCAAGTGTACTAGTCATTTATTTAAACCTTTTGATAAAAGTAGCAATTTGTGGTAAGAAAATGAGGTAAGTTTAAATTTTCGAATTTTGATATAATATTTTGTATATTTCACTTTTTTCTTTACTTGACAATACCTGGAATTTTTACAAATCCAAAAATTCAGTGGAGATCGAAAGCTTTTTAGCTTCTAAATGCCGTAGTTTACCTCGATCACATTTGTTTATACTTATAGGTAGCCGGTTAAGCAAAATATTGCAGAATGGGGTAAAAGTACGCATACGCCTTGGGACAAAGATACGCACATGTTTATGATACGGGACTTTGCCCTATCGTTTTAGCTAGATGCAAAGCTTTCCACTTTTCTAAATTTGTATTATATAAAATATAATAGATACATAACTAATATAAGTTAGTAAACTACATTTTCCTTTTTCTAGTTAAGTTTTTTAAGTATAGAACATATGTTCTACCTACCTACTTTAAAAAATCAATATTCTTGTTTCATGAATCGCTTTTGTTTTAAACCTTAATCTTTAACTCCTGTTAACGGTCTCACCGACAGCTGCAATATTCAGTTTTCATAATTTAACTTTTAATTTTCAATTTAAGTATTAATTTTTGTTTAATTTTGATTCGTTCGGTAAATTAGAAGTATAGCTGAAGACTTCTGAATGCGGGAAAGTTTACTATAATAGTCCTTTACATAAAGTTTATTGCAGAAACCGCCTCTTATGAGTCAGTAAACCATTTTATTCAATCTACGATTAAGCGGTCTCGGAGACCGCTTACAGTATTTATGAAACAATATTTGTCACAATAGTTAGAGGTTAACTGCTATTCGCGATCTTGCAGACCGCTGTTTTTTCATGGTCTAGTTTACAATTTTCAGTTTAAATACTATAAAAATTTACTAATGCTTTTATATTACTCATTCATTTTAGTGGAAATGGGGCAAAAACCGGCCGTAATGGGCAAAAATACGCACTGCGTATCTTTGCCTCATCACTGCGTACTTTTACTCCAACCAATGGGGCAAGGAAGAGGATGGCCACCCAGGGAAATCCAGCAAATGCTTTTGAGTTTTAGTGCAGTCCCTGGGGGAAGAAACCAATGGGGGAAAGATATGCAGAGCAAAAATTACAATTTCTTACGGAAATGTAATTTGACAGAATGTCGTATGATAGTGGAACGTGCCTAAGGTTTTAATACAACATTTTAATAAGTCGTCGCATATCAATGTTTTCGTTAAGAATCAAAATGATAAGTGCGTAATTTTACCCCCCACCTACCCTATATCACTTAGGTGTGTCATGTGATTGTGAGCCATGTTGAGGACAACTTGTCACCAAGCGCCATTGAGATCAACCATGATGGCGCTTTTTAACAAGCTGTCCTCACTTCAAATACTTGTGGGCATGATACCTACATATGTTTGAATATTAAAGTATATACATTTGTCCATTTTCCTACATAAAACATAAATTGTTATTAGAGATGTAATTGTAGATTACATTTCATAATATCAATAAAACATGATTTACTTTCCTTTTATTTCGGGTTCGGGTTGAGATAAGTCTGGGTTGAGTTGCAGGTTGCCGAAAATTATTTTAGCTGATTCTGGTCAGTTTGAGGATCGAGGAAATATTTTTGGCGTGTTCTGGTCGAGTTGCGGGTTGACTTAAGTATTATATTCTGTTTTGTGTCGGATGCAACTTGACCCATGCATGACTACTCTGTAGTCGGCTAATTTTCAATATATCAGGATTCGTACGGTCCTTAAAAGTACTTACATGTTTCAAAAGGATTTTTTTGTGCTTGAAAGTGCTTATTTTCATACAAATTTTTTTAAAGTCCTAAGTGCTTTACTATCATTCTATTTCTTAATCGGGGGTGGAACTCTTCTGCATTTCTTTTCATTTCTGATTAAAAAAAAAAAAAAAAAAACGCCATTGCTAACCTTTCTTCTGAAATTTGACCTCCCCTTTTTGCTCCCTTCTGCACAATACCAAAGTTTAAACTGTTTAAAACTTTTTTTAACCTTTAACTGATGTTACCGGTCTCTCACAGACCGGTGCTTTTTTCAATTTTCATAGTTTAACTTGCAAATTTCAGTTTATCTACAAACACTACTGAAATTTTGTTTCGTTTGAAACTTTAGTACTAACACCAGAGACTTTGAATAGGTGAATTTTAATTATAACACTCCTGTGCAAAAAGTTTAGTACAAAAACATCCTATGAGTTTATCTCGGCTTTTATTCATCTTTTAGTAGGAGAGCTGTTGAACATTTTTGAGTAGGTATTTGAGGCACCCTGAAAATTTGTGCAAACTTCTTTTGTAATGCCTGAATACAAAATCGAATGTCTGGCTGAAGGATCGTGGCCCAAAAACTGTGCCAGTTTTTGTGCCGACTAAAGTGTCTGTCATTTTCAAAATACTTTTTTCTAAGCATAAATATTATTCTGCCTCAATCTCAGCGTGCCTCAAATACCTTTTTTGGGTAGTCAAAAAATGGCACTTGACACGTGTCTGGCACAGTTTTTGGGACGACTAAAGTGTCTGTCGTTTTCAATATATTTTTTTCTAAGTATAAATATTATTCTGTCTCAATCTCAGCGTGCCTCAAATACCTTTTTTTTGGGTAGTCAAAAAATGGCACTTGATACGTGTCTGGCACAGTTTTTGGGCCACGATCCTTCAGCCAGACATTCGATTTTGTATTCAGCCATTACAAAAGAAGTGTTGCACAAATTTTCAGGGTGCCTCAAATACCTTCCCTAAAATATTTAACAGCTCTTGGACTATTTCGATGGAGCGGTCTCGCAGACCGCTTCAGACTAGTTATGTGACAATTTCTGTGACATCAGTTAAAGGTTAAAAAAATGGCTCTACTCTATTTGTTACTTTATAGTGAATAAATAATCAGTCCTAAATTTCATTAACTATTCATTCCATCATATTCATTTCATTAAAATTTTAGTCTAGAATGAATGTACTAAGTTTTCCCCCTCTTACTAGGTGAGCGGTTGAAGATATGTACAGATTTATACTAAAAAAACACATTTTTATTAATTATCATAACAATAACTAAAAAAAACTAATTCTATCAAAAACATTGTCAATTCAGATGTTGTAGAGGTTAAAATTCTGATTGAAACGTGCACTTACACTTAACATTTTTGTTGAATTTTTACAATTATAATTTAAAGTTTTGCCTAATTCGTTAAGTTCTTGAAGCCAGAACAGACGAGGTTATCAATTTACCCTGTTTCTAATTTATATATATATTTTTAATTTATTGAGGTATTATTTGAGGATTTTGTAATTATTTTAGGCTTTATTTTGGATATTTTCAGAATTATGGCTTAACCTCTTGATTACGGATTATAGCCCAGTGGTAGGAAATGAAAAAAAAGGCCGAATTCGGAATTAAATACGGGAAAGCTGGAAATTGTTTTAATCCCTTCGACATAGGCCAGAAATAAACGTACTAAGTTTCCCCGTCCTACTAGCTGCAGTCTTGCCGCTACGAACAAATAGATAACTTAAAGTGTATTATTTCATGATTTTTAGCATATTTCAAAAATGATTTGTAAATGATGGGAAATATTGTTTACGATCTCTGATATTGTATTTGAATTATGCGTCGTATTTAATTTGACATATATAGTGAATAACAGTGCGTATGCCTCACATTTAAGGAGGTCGAAAATAGTGGGGAGGAGCGAGGGAACAAATGAGCCTTGTCGCTACAGGAATTATAGGTCAACCAATAGCACGATTTTAAACTTCGATATTTTACTAAAAGAACTAAGATGGTTTTAATAAAAAATATTTTCGACTAGTGTACGAGCATCTTAACACGGGAGAACTCGCTGCATGAGATTTTCTCTCACAGTCGTACTTTTTTAAGACTCGTATTTAAACCATTTTTCATTTTAATTAAAATTTCAAAATGTTATTTCAATTATTTTACCTCTTTTGTGAATAAAATTACTAAGCCAACCAAAAAAAGTTGATATTATATGAATGTAAAGTAAAAGAAAAGGAATTGGGCATTCTCACTAGCGAGTTCTCCCAGGTTAAGTTAAATTCATAGAATTTTAAAACCTTTGGAATATTGAAAAAAAGTATTATAATCTTTACGTATTTTTTTTTTTTAACTAAGGTTTAAGTTTGACGATATCAGTTGGGAAATGGTATGTAAAACGGCTGTCAATTATGTACCTCTTTCTCGATAACTACTAAATTATAATCCTCAAAATATACAAAATAAAGCATTAACATAATTACAGAAACATCGGGAGGTCCTCAATAACTTAAAGAAGATACATGTATGTAGTAAACGGAGGTAGGGCGGATTGATAACTCTGTCTTTCTCTTGATTAGCGATTAACCCGGGAGAACTCGCTGCATGAGATTTTCGCTCACAGTCGTACTTTTTTAAGACTCTTATTTAAATCATTTTTCATTTTAATTAAAATTTCAAAATGTTTTTCAATTATTTTACCTATTGTGTGAATAAAAGTATTAAGCCAACCAAAAAAAGTTGATATTATATGAAAGTAATGTAAAAGAAAAGCAATTGGGCATTCTCACTAACGAGTTCTCCCGGGTTAAGACAAAATTTTGAAATAGAATTGCGACCTTAATGTTCAGCAAAAATATTAATATGGGTACTCATTTTATTCAGAATTTCAAATTCTACGACATTTTTATTGACAGTGTTTTTGAAAGAATTAATTGTTCTGAGATATTAAGATAATTTAAAGGATTTTTCGACTATAAATATGTGCATATTTTCTAATGTTCACCTAGTACGAGGGATAAAACTTAGTACTTGCATTTTAGTACGGAAGGGATTGAAACAATTTCCAGTTTCCCACCCACATAATTGTGAGTTACATCCGCCGATCACGGGGCTTTGAAATAGAATTGTGACAATGTTCAACAAAAATATTAAATGTAGTTCTCATTTTACTCGGAATTTTAAGCTGACGACGAGCTGAACACGAAAATTGCAAAACCTGAATTTCATTTTAGATTTCAAAGTTCTGCCATTTGCAAAATGACGTCAGCGTTACGCACAGATATGTTTGTCCTTTATAATATAGATAAATATAGATTTTATTTTCATATCAAAATCTTAGTGTTTTTTTTTTCTTTTCAAACTTTTTTCACTCTTAAATCCATTTATATCTGAACCAAATCAATACTCGATCATTTCAAAGCTACCGTATAAAATCAAGTGTGTATTTTTAAATAATATATACGTAATGTGGGTCATACAGTAAAATGCGCAGAAGAAATGAAAAGTGACTTCGGACAATGAATTTTTTTTAAAGATTAATTTTTGTATTTTTTGTTTAATGTTTTGCAGTATTTCAAAGAGAATTGAAAGTATATGCTTTTTGGTATTGTTATTATTATTTGGTATTAATATTCTGCATAATTTGATTTTTGGAGTCTTATATGTAATTTTGAAATATGCCTGGAAAGGGATGGGGAGGACACGGTTCTTCCAGAATTTTAAATTCTAAAAAGTTTGTCGTTATCATCCAGACTCTTTGAAATTTTTAGACGTTAAAAACATAATGTTTTCGTAGCCCGAGTGAAAAAATATTAATATTTCGTGGAAAAAGGCTGGTAAGATTTTTACCACGATATAACACTCAGGTTTTTACTAATTTTGTCGAAGTTTTTGCACATTTTATTTAGTAAAAAATATTTCTATTTGTCCGAATGTTTCGAAATTTTCGTAGGTAAATGTAAATCTGGCCTGTTGTGTAAACAGATTGTGTTAAAATACGGACGTTTAGTTAGTTTTAGGGTAGAAAAAATATAGCCTTTGTGAGGCGCGAAATGACCTATTAGTCCCCGAGCCAGGTACAAATTTCGTCAGTTATTTCCTCTCGGCCGATAATTTGTAAAATGCTTCAGAGAGTTGTATCATGAAGCTCCGTGAACGTTAGCTGCAGTTCCGTGGGTGGGTTGAGCAGCGGTAGCCTCCCACGCACGTAAAAAAAAAAATCACTTTCTCCCGATTGAAAATTTTTCAAATTATAGATAACCTAATATACTGAAGAAAAAAAAATCAGCTAATTATAAAGTGGTGGTTAATACGTCAGCTGGTCACACGAACATGAAAAAAATATACAAGGTGCAAAGGAAAGTCTCTTTAACCTGAAAATACTTGCGAAAGGAGAGAGATACATCTATGTATTGAAGTAACGGTATAGTAAAGCGAATACGCCCGACCTGATGCAAACGACAGAAGCGTCCCTAGTGGCGAAATTTGGAAGTTACCTATTGAAAACCGTAAGCGAAAAGAGATAGAGCAAAATTTCCAGTTTGAAAGATTTGGAGCATCAATTAATTAGTACGAAACGACATTTGGTTCACACGGATAAGATAAATCGTTGTCTGTATACACAAAAATGTCCGAAATCAATGAGCGACGATTCTACTTTGCATATTCACATTCTGTAAATGTAGCAGTGCAAAATTTTAGATTGTGACGTTGTACTGTGCTGTTATGGCTGTAAAAATTTAATTTCCAATGCATTTAAAATTTTAGATTAACCCTTTCAGGGGCAGAAGAATTCTGTTAGTAAACTTATGAAACAATTGACTGACACCAGAATATTCAAACGAATTTCACAAAAAATAAAAGCTCGTTAATTTTCACTTTCATTAGGAAAGCAAAATTTTGTTAAAATATTATTGCTGCCATTTGTCCATTTTGGAATTAAAATTAGGTGGCTAGACCATCTAGCCACCGCCCTTGAAAGGTTGAAATCTATGTCGTCGTATTCAAGAGTCTTGCAATAGACGTTCTATGCTGAGAAATGTGCATGTAGAATTACGCCACGAACACAATTGTGTATCGTGAGCAATGGCGAACTTTTCGAACAAACTGAATATTAACATTTTATCACTGTGAGACTGTTTGTCTTTTTTTTTTATGGGATGTTATCAAAATACATTCAGATAAGCACATATTTATACCAGAAATTGTACGTATTTCTTCATACTTCTGGCTATTCCATCCAAACGTTTACACAAAATAGAGTGCTTCAATTTTGGACCTTTTTGGGTATACAGGCAAAGATTTATCTTATTCATGTAAACCAAATGCCGTTTCGTACTAATTAATTGATGCTCTCAAACATTCTGATTGGAAAATTTGCTCTATCTCTTTTCGTTTTCGATTTGCAATGGCTATATTCCAAATTTCGCCACTAGGGAGCGCTGCCATCGCTTGCATTAAATCGGGCGTAGTCACTTTACTATGCCGTTACCTCACTTCCATAGCTTTAGTTCTCTCCGTTCGCAAGTATTTTCAGGTTAAAGGGCCTTTCCTTTGCACCCTGTATATATTTTTCATGTTCGTGTGACCAGCTGACCTTAACCACCACTTTATAATCAGCTGAATTTTTTTCCCTTCAAGATATTGGGTTAGCTATAATTTGACAAATTTTCAATCGGGAGGAAATGACTAATTTTTTTACGCGCGTGGGAGGTTACCGCTGCTACACTCACCCACGGAACCGTAGCTGATGTTCACAGAGCTTCATAATACAACCTTTTGAAGCATTTTACAAATTATCGGCCGAGAGGAACTTGGTCATCAAAATCTGTTGCTGGCTCGCGGACTATATGTTCACCAATGTATTTGAAAGAGTTAAAATTCATGTTTTTAAAAATCAATTGCATTATCAGTTAGAAGATTTTAACTTTTAGAGCACATATATATATATATATATATATATATATATTTATTTATTTATTTATTTTTTTTTTTTGCCGATATTTCTAAAATGTTATCCTGGAATAAATTGCTACAAGTTTTCGAAAAATCTTTTCTATTTATTTTTTTTTTCAAAAGTTTAACTGCTGGGTGGGGAAAATATAGTAAATTTAATATCGGAATATATCAACGTGTTAATATTGGTGATATATCGCGATAACTACCGTAAAGTTTATGCGAATAGAAAAATTGCTTACTTTAAAAGATAAATAGCATGTGACCTAAAATTTTAGTATAAACAGATGTAGAAAGGAGTTAATAAATGTTTCATGCTATTTTCTCCTACAGCATCCTTTAAATATATATATATATATATATATTACCATTATATATATAATATAGGGAAGGTGGGGCAAAATCGGGTACCATAACAGTTTGTTAGTCTCAAATGCTGTGAAATGGGAAAACAAATTTTGAACACTGTTTTTAATGTAAAATGAATCCTTGGCTATAATAAAACATTCTTTTCAAAAATATATATATATAATTGTTTATATAAAAAAATAGCTTTTTTCACACGTATGCAAAAATCCGGTTTTACTTCGCTGGTATGGGTTAAACCTGGTATCCATTTAAAACTATTGGAAAACTCATTTTGGTCAAAAATGTCTTTCTTTAATATAGTAAAAAATACATTTTTAATATTTTTAACAAAAAGAAATTGCACATGTGTTCGTCCATGTGTAAAAAAAATATATCGGTGGCAAATTTTCTACGTTGTATAGGCCTGCTTACTTTACTCTGTACGTTTTAAAGTTCTTTTAGCTTCAAAAATCACAGATGAATTTGTCATCATATTCTTCTGCATTATATGTTTCGTGGGCCTATCCGTGGCATTTCAAACATCGTATTTGGATTTAGAGTTTGAGTAAAGTTCATAGCAAAACATACAGGTTTAATTATCCTCTTCTTCTGATGATGTGTTCGCAATCTTTTTTTGCTTTCTTTTTTTCTTTTTAAAGAATCTTCTTCTTTCTTCGTCTTGCAGTTTGTTTGGCTTATTTCTGCTTAATATCTGTTTCGATCTGTAATTTATAGGGAGAAGAAATCAAAAGTTTTTCCCTTTCTTTTTCTCAATTCTGAAACCTTCCTTAGAAGGGGGTAATAACATTTTAGGCAAAATTGGAAATTCAGATTGCTGGACTACATAGTCTGAAGATGTCAAATAGATAATTTTACTAATATATTCTGTAGATGTAACATTTTGAATCAGTGATGACGTCTGTGATTGTGATGTTAACTGCTGCATCTGGAAGCAGCTCGACGTGAAAGACGCTGGATAGTGTCAACTTGTTGATGTTCGGAAGGTTGAGCTCCAATATCCTGTGATGTATCAGAAATTTTTATTTCTGCCGCTATGCCAACCTGTGGCTGGATAGACCTAGGTGTGTTATCATGACTTTCATGGGTTTCTCTGTCCCTTCCGAAGGAGCAAAAAGATGGTCTGAAAAAATATCATTGTTGTAGGGGAAAATCCCTGTTTTCTCGAACCTTCTGATTGCAATATTTACAATTGCTGCTCTCGAAAATGTAGCTTTAAATAATTTTCCAATTTGCTAAGTTGTTACAGATCACGCAGTGTTGGAAAATAACCACTTCCTCACCTCTTGACCTTAGTATGAGCTTAGAGGTGCATGAATGATGCATCAAGGGGCTGAAATCGATGCGTTGCGTAAAAAAAAGAAGTTTAAATAAATACATTGCTTTCTCTTACTAGATTAACTGGATTCTTTTAGTGTGAGTTGAATACCTATTAAGGATTTAAAGAACAGGCTTTTCAGGACAAGGATTGGAAAAAATCTATACATTTTTTAACCAAATAAAATAAAGACCTCTTTCGTAATCCACACTGTAAAAAGAAATACTGCCAGTTTTCGGGTAGGAATCGGAAAAATAGTTGCCCTTATCGTATCGGAATAATTTCCGACCCATCTCGGAATAAAATCCGTACAAATAAGGAAATAGTCAGTAAAAGGGTATTTTACGGATTTTATTCCGATTTTACGGATTTTATTCCGAGCTGGGTTGGAAACTATTCCGGTACGAGAAGGTTTTTTTCCTGCCTGTTTAATATTTGAGAAAAAAATCTTGTTATATATTAGGTAGTCTAGTTATATAGGATTGAGATTTTAATGATTATTTGTCAATTTGGGCAGATTATTTTATTTAGAGAAACAAGTCACGAAATATATTTGCATTTTAAGTAGACCTATAACGCAAGTTATTTATTAAAATGCAATAAGCATAATATAAAATTATGCCTTAATCAGTGCCATTATTTTGTTCAATAATAATTGCAAGTTATTTAATTTCATAAATGTAAGTTAAAAATTAGACCCACTTTTTAATATAAAACAAAATCAAAATTAAAGTTTTCATTATAACTAGAAAGATTTAGAATTATAACTTAACAGCATTAAGAATACAATTTAAAGTTCCATGCTAATTTATTAACTATACTAAAAAACCATTCTATGAGTGCCGGACAAAACCCCGGGTATACCCAGTTTTGACCCAATCTTAAGTACCTGGTTTTACCCCAACATGACACAGTTTAAAACATGGCGTCACTACTTTTAATCCTATAGCAAAAGATCAGTAAAAATGTTTAAATATTATCAGGAAAGGAAAGAATTAGATATGTTCAGTAATATTTAATATGCTGAAAAAGTGGTTATACGCGTAAAATCTAGAATCAAATAAAACAATTTTTTAAGAGTAATTGAAACTAAATCGTTCACACGAACGAGAACCGCACACAGTAACGTTCCAATCGGCTATACATGCCATAATGGTTACCGACAAGTAATTTCTCGTGTTGGCTGATAGACAGAAGTACAAATGAAGGAGGGGTCTGCGCTACCCGGTTTTACTCGCCTACCCTGTTTTGTACAACTCATCCACACACACACACACACACACATATATATATATATATATATACAGGGCTCGAAATGGAAAAATCCACGAACCGGAACGCTATTTCAAAATTATTGTCGACTAATTTTTTTTTTAAGTTACAGTAAAGTCCCTATTATCCGAGTCCCGCTTAAAAATAAATTATGGCCATTTTTCCCCCATTCTGACAAGAAAATCAGTTCTAACTTTTTACGACTGCTCTTTCATCTTCACCTAACATTTCATTAATAATGACTGCTTCATAATAATGGAAGCCATCAGTCCATCAGAAGAAAATGATCCATTCCAAAGGTATAAGTTCGATCGAAAAAACTATTTCATACTTTGAGCAGAAGTAAGAGGCTACACCTGGAATTTTCATGACATTGATAGTCATAGCTGCCAATTTGTACGGTTTTTTTACCTCTAAATTTTAATACAAATGTTTGCCATATTTAATCGTGGACAGTTGTTAGATTTCGGTGATTGAAGAAGCAAAATTTACTGGTAAGTTTAAGTGATAAGAAATTTTTTTAGAAATTGGCAGCTATGCAGTAGCGTAATACTGCAGAAAAAAAATTGCAGCAAAATTGACATTCAACAGACAAAAATATATCAAGGACTTTTTCAAATAAACAATTTCATTCCCCATATTTCTTAAAAGTAACGGAAATGTACATCAAAGAAATGTTGCTAGTACCATAAAAATGAATGAATTAAGTGAAAAATTAAATTTGATCTCCTTAGTTAGTGACAATTTGTGCAAATCCGGTTTATCCGAGTTTTTTGCTTATCCGAGGTGAGCTTAGTTCATATTAACTCAAATAATTGGGACTTTACTGTATAGCAAATTTATATTTAACCGTAGAAAAACCAGATTAAAAAAATGCATTCAAGATTCTAAATAATTAGAAAACAAGTGGGTAAGAGTGATCACAAATCGCACAGAGGGTTTCGTTTAATATTCCTTTCAAAACACTTTATCCTTTTGCAAAATCTGTTAGTTCCACATTTCGCAACCAGCGAGCGCACTCTATTCTACACAAACCTCTATCCGAACGAAACTCCGTTTTACAACCTATCCTTAGATATATTAGTCGAAGGGACCCATAGCACCCGAGATAGGTAGGTGCCTCCTGGCGGTAAAAAGTGGAACTGAAAGATGTAAGGCTATGTGCATAATATGAAAGCGTGGTCAAAGGGGTGTCGGCAAAAGTTAGAAAAGTATCCACCGGGTGCAATGGGTGGAGGTTAGAAAAATTGCTTAAAATACAGAAGTTAGAGACCGGAGGGGTAAATATAAGACTTTATGAAATTTTTATGATTTGTCATGTGATCGCAAGTGTTCAGCTGTAATTATGCAAAATTTCAAGTCTTCAAGTTAATTAGGGGCTCAGTTAGAAAAAAAGCTTAAAATACACAAGTTAGAGCCCAGAGGGTTAAATATAAGACTTTTCCAAAATTTTATGATTTGTCGTTTGATGTCAGGTGTCCAGCAATAAGTATGTACAAATTCAAGTATTCAACTTAATTAGGGTCTCAGATAAAAAAAAATAAAAAGCTTAAAATACACAAGTTAGAGCCCAAAGGGTTAAATATAAGACTTTTTCAAAATTTTATGATTTGTCGTTTGATGTGTGGTATTCAGCTAAAAGTATTCAAAATTATAAGTCTTCAACTTAATTAGGGGCTTAGTTAGAAAAAAAGGCTTAAAATACACAAGTTAGAGCCCAGAGGGTTAAATATAAGACTTTTTCAAATTTTTATGATTCGCCGTTTGATCTGAGGTGTTCAGCTATAAGTATGCAAAATTTAAAGTATTCAACTTAATTAGGGGATTAGTTAGAAAAAAAAGCTACGCAAGTTAGAGCCCAGAGGGTTAAATACAAGACTTTTTCCAAAATTTTATGATTTGTCGTTTGATGTGAGGTGTTCGGCTATAAGTATGCAAAATTTCAAGTCTCCAACATACATATTTTCTGAGAACGGGCTCTGTGACGAACAGACATACATGCAGACATCCAGACATAGGAGCGAGACGAATAGGGTTTCGTCCGATAAACGAAACCCTAAAAAACGTTACAGAGAACATAGTAAGCTATACGTATGAAACTGTAATAATATTTTTTAATAATTCTACGAACCGGAACAACATTTTCCATACTTTCACGAAGCGGAACACTATTTGTCACAATTTCACGAAGCGGAACACTATTTGTCACAATTTCACGAAGCGGAACACTATTTGTCACAATTTTACGAACCGGAACACTATTTGTCACAATTTCACGAACCGGAACATCGTTCCGGTTTGCTCCGGTACATTTCGAGCCCTGTATATATATATATATATATATATATATACATACACAAAATAAAAATATTTTTAAACAAGAAAGTAAAATAATCAAACTTCAACGATAGATTATAATTTTCCAACAGATTCAGAATTATGTAAAAAAAAAAAATCAACGTTTAATAAGGTTAAATATGATGGCTAAGTAAGCAAATTACAAAACACGTAACACATTTCAAAATTAAAGTTCAGCAATTATTATCAGTCATCTGAAAAATATCAGAATTCCTTTTTTGCAACGCTATATATGATCTATAGATTTGAATATATACTGAATAGTATGCTAAACATTAGTTCAGTTAAGAAATGCATTTGCACAGTTTAAAATTCCCCTTCAGCATATTTCGTCAATAAACGGAAATGAATACATCTTTTTTGCAGCCCTGTATATGATTTACAGATTTTATACATACGAAGTAACTAAATTAGTTAAATAAAAAAAAAAAAAAAAAAAAAAACTCGTACCACAACAGATAACGAACTACCAGCAATTGTTTATTTATACAGATAAGCGAATCCTTTTGTGTCCCCCCATAAATAAACGATGGATGCTATGCTCATCATGTTCTATAGTAAGCATCTTTTTGTACACCTCAGTGATGTGTATCAATTTCTATATGTTTGAAATAATGTAATATCATTCCAATATACTACAAATGATTTTTCCCTATAGACCATACAAAATTTGTGATTTTAATCAATGATTTTTTTTTAAATCAGTTGATTAAAATCACGATTTTAATCGTTGATAATAATTGTTAACACCCGTTTACAGTCAAATGGCAAGCATGAGTTTTTGTTAATTTCGATTGATTGATAATTTTTTTCCTTCAACCAACTGACGCTTTTTGCAATATTTTTCCACATTTGATTTAAGAATTTCACAATATTTTGATTCTACCCAACAATTGGAGAATTTTGCAGCTTTTTCTTACAAACTTCCTTGGCAGTTATCCAAAGTTTTCAGCATAATAAAATATAAAATTATAACTAAATTAAATAAACAGCACATAAAGAAAAACTATGAAATTATTAATTTAGATATTTTATTTCCAATATTTCGATTGACTGAGGTTTAATGCAGTTTTATTTATTTTTTAAAATAAATAAAATTGTGTGATTTGTGTTTGGTTGCGGTTTTCTCTGGGACGGGAAATTTTAAGTTTACCTGTGACCCCGTGAGAGAGGGTGGAAAAGTTACTGTTCCTGCTGACCACTAAAATTTTCAAATTAGTGGTCCAAATGAATTTTTGGTGTTCTCGGACCAGCGGACCACCAATGATTTCGAACACTGATTGATTTTTCAAATGCTGAAGATTTCCTTGTAAAAGATATTTAAATTGATATACTGTTTAATTTTTTTATTATTTTCCTTGTGTGAAATTTGATTATTGTTATGTCTGCACAAGAAACAATTTTGTCTTAAAATATTTACTCTTCTATTTAAAACAGGTGGAGAAATTAACCTGATGCGTGGACCTATTCCATTTTACCTGACTTGAAATTCTGATTCAGAACATACTAAGCTTCAAGAATTCTTTATATTTGATGACCTGAATGGTCAGAGAGGGTGCAGCACCCTCCTAAAACTGTGAGAGAAACTTTATGTAAAATGATATTATATTACAGTAAATATTAGTCTGACATACTATACATATAATTTAATGATTATATAATTTGTATTTTCAATAAATGGAGCGGCATACCGCAAACCAGCTTTAAATGTGTTGCTATTTAATTGTGTCTGTAATCATTTCTTTTTTCAGCTATTGCAAGGCTGCTGTTGAATACTTTTCTTTTCTACGAGCATTGTTATAAAATAAATAAATCTTCGTCATAGATTACCATTTTGGAATACTGAAAAAATACATATATAAGTAACAATAATTAGTCGCTTGGTGGTGACACTGCTGTTATTAAATTAACCCTTCAAAGTAAGTATTTAATATACTATAGAAATACATTGTGTATTTAAAAAAAGCTTTAAAGTTTAAAGTAATACTTTTGTATTAGCTGATATTAGAGGTTAAATGGATTCTGCTACTTATAGCTGCCTTTTTGATGCTGATTATTTCATTGTTGACGCATATGCTTTGATTATGTATCAGTTATGTTTGTGCTTTATTTATTCAAAAGTGTTATATTCATTATTGAATGTTAAACAGAAAAAAATGCTGAACTTTTTTTGTTGATGTTTTATATTCAAATGAATTAATTTTGCATAATTGAGCTGTGTTGCAATATAAATTTTAATTTTTTTGTGTGTGTGTGTGTGAAAAGGTAAAAATTTGAAAACTGTACAATATAAAAATTTCAGCATCTATAGATTCACAACAATTAAAGAAAAAAAAACATCATGGAAGTACGGTGCATAGGCACTAAGTGCATAATGGAAAAAACCTTTTCAAACTCGTGCAAAAATTAATATTGGTTGAAGATATTCATTCAGCCATTGTTTAAAATAAAATAATAATAAAAACAGGTATGTATTTAAATGTAAGAAAATTATTTTTTTTTTAAATATTTTCTTTGTGAATAAGCAAACACTAAATGGACTATAAGTGTAACCGAGTGCGGAGAAATATTCCAAAATGTACAAGGACAGAATGGTAATATTTGTGGGGGGGGGGGGGGGGAAGCAATTATTTTGTGAAAGAGATCAAACTGGTTTACATTTATTTTTTAAATATATTTCAAAGACAATAGAATCAATAATTAAAACTTTAATAATTTTCAGTTTAATGAAAAAAAAAGTTTTCTACTGCAAGATAATCTCTCAAAATCTGAAATTTTGTTTTTTATTACACCATAATGATAAATCGAAAAACAAAGTGAGGGGGAAAAAAGAAAGCTACAATCCAGTGTAACCTTTCCCCATAAAGATGAGAGAAAATCCTGAATCGTGGTTCAAACTTTTAGCAAAAAATTGGAATGGAGAAAACCTTGAATTTTGATTTAACCTTTCACCAGAAAATTTTATTTAAAAAGACTTCGAATCATGGTTAAACCTTTTACCAGAAAATTGGATTTAAAAATAATCCTGATTCGTGGTTCAACTTTTTCCCAGAAAATTGTATTAAAAAAAAAACTAAATTATGGTTCAAACTTACACCAGAAAATTGGATTAAAAAAAAAAAAAAAACCTGATTTATGGTTCAACTTTTCACCAGAAAATTGGATTTAAAAAAAATCCTGAATCATGGTTTAATATTTCACTAATATAATGGTATTTGTGAAAGCACCAATAAACTGGTGAAACTTATCACCAATATCTTTGTTGCAGCTAAATTTCAGCGACTTTTCACCATTTTCTTGGTGAAACATCACACTTTATTTTTTAGTGTATCGGTAATATATATTTTTTTTTAATTTAGGCATACTTTATAAACTCAGTAATGATACTTTACTTTCATTATTGTTTCTATTCGCTTTTTTAATTTAACAAAAAACCGTAAGATCTGCTTCTACTTATCTGCTCATTTACTGCTGTTGTTATAATGTTCATTTAATATCCATATGATTAAGTACCTATTTGAACATCTACAGTAAAGCTTCATTCAGTTTTCTAATGCCATAACATATAAATATTTCTGTCAATTGCTGTGGTATTGCTCAAAAACACGTCAGGCGATATTACTTATTTTGCATCGAAGTATTTTGATTGAGGAAAATTCCTAAAAATTCCTCTAAATATCTAAAACTGTAAAAATTCAACTCCATATTGAAAGAATACCATAACAATAACTCTAAATAATATAAGTATTAGCATACAAAAACAATTACGTAAAATATTTTCGTAATACTGCTGAAAAACCGTTAGTGATCTACTGCAAATTTTTTTTACAGTTACAAATACCTTTTGATGAGTGTAATTTTAGACAGAACAGAAAGAAATCATTAGCAACTGTACTGCAATATCTCTTGCACACGAGCCATTAATTCCCAAATTGGCTCATCCGATCTCAGCAATCTGATCCTTTGTTAATATTAATATTTTGGATTACTTTACTGTGATTTTGATCAAATTTAACAAAATAAATCAATTTAAGTCATTATAATTGCATTCTATTTCACATTACACTACTTCATAAGAAAATAAATATAATTATCTACTATATAAATATCAGTTTTAGCCAATCAGATTGCTGGGCTCGGTTGAGCCAATTTGGGAATTAACGGCACGTCTCTTGCACGGTTACAAAAAACTTTATGGCGAGAATACAAAAACTCTTTTAGATACAATACTAAAAAATCATTGGTAATTTTTCTGAAGGTACTTTAATAAAGTTACCGAAAATTTTTTGCAAAAGTATATGCAAAGTTTTGGGTGGAATACTAAAAAAATTCATAGTAAATGTACTATGAAATCCTTCGCAAATTTAGAAAAAAATTCTTAGTCAATGTACTAAAAATTCCTTTGTAAGTGTACTAAAAAATCATTAGAAAATTCACAAAGTATTGTTTAGGAAACTACCTAAAAAATCGTTAGTACCTTTACTAAATAATCCTAAGTAAATTTACGAAAAATTCTTTAGTAAACTCGCTAAAAAATCGTTAGTAAGTTTACTGAACAATATTTAGTAAACTTACAAGGAATTCTTTGGAAAACTCTCTAAAAAATCCTTAGTACGTTTACTAAACTATCCTTGGAAAATTTACCACAAATTCTTTAGTAAACTCCCTAAAAAATCGCTAGTAAGTTTACTAAGAAATATTTAGTAATTCACAAAAACTAATTAGAGAAACTCCCTTGAAAAACCGTTAGTAAATTTACAGAACAATATTTAGTAAATTTACAAAAAAAATTTTGGAAAACTCCCTAAAAAATTGGTAGTACGTTTACAACATATTCGTTGGTAAATTTACTAAAACTTATTTAGTAAACTCCCTAAATAAGCATTAGTAAGTTGACTAAACAATATTTAGTAAATTTACAAAAGTTTTATTGGGAAACTCCCTAAAAAATCCCTAGTACGTTTACTAAACAATATTTAGTAACAGTTACTGAAGAAACTTTTGTAATTTTACATGATTATCTTTTGTTGTGGTTACATAAAATGTTCTAGGAATCCCAGTTTCCAACAAAATTCTTAGTAACCTTACACTTTTTTTTTTTACAGTGTACATGGATAAATGCTTAAAATTAAATAAAATTTTATGAACTTACCTTTATTTTATGCATTCCATAAAGAATTATTTTAATGATATCCTAATCTGTTAATACTAAGATGGCGGACGAAAAAGTGATAATTTTTCTTATCTTTTAAGTGCGTCGTCACCTTGCTGTTCTGATTGGTTAATGAACAATGCATACGTAAGTCACTTTTTCAGGAGTGAGATATTTCACTCCTTTCTAGAAAGTGGGAAACTCCACTCTTTAAGGAGTGTACTTTTATAAAACTCATTCCAAAAAGAGTGAAAATGCCTGTCGCTCTTTCAAAGAGTGAACTTTTCACTCCTCCCAATTTTAGAGTGTATTTTAAATAGAAAACACCTTTTCTTTCTTTTTTTTTAGTACTACATAATTTTTAGAATAATATTGTTCATTTTGAATATTTTTAAATTATTATAAGATATGCATAATCGGCAAATTTTTAACGCATGTATTGCGGACTTTACTAATCACTTTTTAAAAATCTTACTTATATTTTTGAATAAAGTTAAATAAAAGACATTTTTGTGCAGGGAGTTTTCACGAAAAAACATGATTTTAAATTGAGAAAAACATTTCAAATGAAAAACACCTTTTCTTTCTCTTTTTTAGTGTTACATAATTTTTCGAATAACAATCACAAGTTTTCAAGAAAACTCTCTTTCTTAAAACACTTCTTCAGAAACAATCCATTTCCACTCGAGTGTTAATCCCTTCAAAATTCAATTTCATAAGCAATTTCAAGTTCTATATCCGAACAAAAATATAAAATAGTGGAATAGGTAACGTTTGTTTCATTCAAATGTATATATGCTTATGTATTTCTTCATATTTACTTTCGTCAAATTCTAATCCGCAATCAACAAAATAGAATTTATATCGAATATCACGCTATCAAGGTAGGCTGTTTTTCACAAAATGCCAAACTATTTGCCATCAACCTTTATCACGTGATAGCCAAGATATGAAGATGTGTCGTGACCTGTAAGCTTTCGTTCTCTGAATTCTAATCGCTAGCTTTGTTGCTTAGTGATAATTTCGAATACGGATGAACACAGATAGATATTTTTTATCATGTATCGATAAATTCTAATTATTTAAAAAGATAAATTCGAATTTTTTTTGTATAATATATTCTTTGAAAAGTAATCCCATATTTTCCAAATGAATTTCTTTCTAAAATACTGCTATTGGGACTGCTATTAAATTTCAGCGAAATTTTTAATTTATCACAATACAAACACAAAAGTAAAATTGAAGATTTTTATCACAAAATTGAAGATTTTTATCACCAGAAATACCACAAGGAGCTGTACATATATAAGGTTATCACTTTACTGGGGAGGGGGTGTCTGGCCCTTGATATCGTAAGATATCTCTGGGGGGAGGGGTGTTGCCTTTTGATATGGTTATAATTTTTTATTCAATCAAAATTTTCGTTTTTTGCTAGCGTTTTTTTTTTTTTTTTACTTCAAAATAGTTTATGAACTTTTTTTCTTATTCTATTATCAATTTTTATGAAAATACAAAGGCATTATTAAAACAATTAAGTAATTATGAAGTCATTTTATTCTAAAATATGGATTATCCCAACGTTCCGCATCCCTATTCTTCTACCATATGCGCAGATAATTCGTTCGAAAAACCAGGTTCGAAGTGATACTTGTTATGTTTACTAGTAAAAAAATGGGAAGAATGATGGTCACCTGTTTTTTGATAAGCAGTTCTGCTTACCTCCTCTCCATCAAGGGATCACGTGCAAGAAAACAATATTATTGTTGAATTCATTGTGTAACAAAAAGCTATATTTTTAAATAGTAAGCATTTCTTTAAAGTATTATTTGCTATAAAGTTATTTCATGTATAATAGTAATATTTCATTGACTTCTCTTCATTTAAATGAGTAAAAATATGCGAATAATACATGTATATCATTGCAAATATATAAAAAGAAAAATAAAGAACAAATTGTAAAAATAAAAAGAATTTTTACACATTGATAACGATATCATTAAGGCAACGGGAAGGGGGGAGGGTCGAGAAATGATAACGTAGGATATCGTAAGGTGGTGAGGGGTCAAAAATTGCCTAATTGTTAGTAACGTTATATAAGCATAGTCCCTAAAACAATTTATTTTTCATTTGAGCCACTGATTTAAAAATGGGGCGCTAGTGTGTGTAGAAGCACCTTTCTGATCTCTCCATTGCTACTCGATGAAATCTAAGCCTCAGACCCACGGGTCTTTAGCATCCGTTAATGGAAGATGAGTCTCACATCTTCTATCTCTTCTATTTCCTGTGTTAGGGCTCGCCCCGTTCCATATTCTGTTGAAAGTTTTAGTAATTTATCGGATTTTGCTATGTTACTTATGTTACTACGTAAATATAATTATGAATTATTCAGACCTAATGAATGACATGTTGATAGTACATTTATAAACTTGATGTTATGGATAAATATAATGCTATCAAATTCTTACAATGAAGGCAAAGCATCAACTTTGTTGGAAGCAAACCAACTTGTAATTAATCTTAAAATGCAGGATGGTAGTGTACAACTACTGGACCCTGATGAGAATTTTACTTCGTTAAATTAAAAAAAATTGATTCAAAAGTTCCTAAATCTAATCAACCTACCACCTAATCAAATTCGTCTACAATTAAAGCTCCTACCCCAAGTCAGCAACTTTATGCGTTAAGGTCAGTCTGCCTAAATGAGACACGATTCCTCCTAGTTTTAAGCATTTAGGGTATATTTGGGCTTTTATTATATAAATGTATATTTTATTAAGCAACAAATTACTGAATACTGTACTTTTAGTTGAAAACTAACTTGTTTTGTAGAATTTTAATAATTATCTGTAGTATAAAACAACATATAGGATTGTCGCATTTAGGTCATTTTTGTCGCATTTTAGGCAGCTAAAACCTAAATGAGACGTTCATAGTCTAAATGTGATAATGCATTTTATACATGACAATTCATCTGAAAAAGTTCATGTAACAATTAACTGCTGTGACAGAAAATTGCCACATTACAACTGTGAGCGGTCCGCGAAACCATTCGATGAAAGATGAATAAAATGCACGATTAACTCATAAAATACTGTTTTTGCACTAAACTGTTTGTACAGTACTATTTCTAATAAATTTTGAGTTTTCAAACATTTCAAACAATAGTACTAGGCTCCAAATGAAGCAAAATTTCGCTGTATCGATAGTTAAACTGGAATTACAAGTTAAACTGTGACAATTTAAAAAAAGCCGCTCTAACAGCAGTTTAGGGCGAACTGTAATTATTTTTTGAATATAATTAAACCCTTAACTGCTGTGAGCGGTTCTCCGAGACCCACTTGTTAAAAGATGAATGATAAGTCTCTATTAACTCACAGGGTACTGTTTCTGTACTAAAATTTAAGTACAGACTATTATAAGTAAACTTTCCCAATATTATTCTTAAATGTTTATCACGGCGCAGTACCGTGCTGTTTGTCATTTTACACTGCTAATACGCAAAAGTTATTTGAATGCTGCGTATAAATACCTGATATAAATAACACTCAAATAAATAAATGCGTTCCTAATATAAAAAAACTCTCATCGCTCTTTTCCAAGGAGCTATGACCATAACTATAATTAAATAATTGTCGCAGAAAACATCGTTTAAAATTCGCGAAAGTTCGCTCGTCAGTATTACTATTAAATCCATAATTTATACACCAGTGCGATTTGGGTTTCCGTAAAAGCATAATTTGCTGACAATCTGGTGATAATGAAATATAACTACATGATCCATATACGAAATTTAATAAGGAATCCAAATGAAATATTTGATTTTATCAAAAATTCTTTATTTTGTGAATGAAAAAATGCGAATTAATTAAAGACGCCGACATTTCTGTCGGTGCGAATTCACAGTGTGGAGCTTACGGGTTAAAAGAGTATTTAAAAAGATAATTATAATATTGTTAACTAGATTATTTATTACATATAACTTTATTTAAAAATGTCACATGATAAATATATCCAGCATTAGAAATAGATGAAATCGTACAATATTTCTAATAATTCTGATTAAGCCAAAGAGAAGCTCTATGACTGATATTCTGTTGCACCCCCTTCCCCCCCCCCCCCTCTTCATTTTTCTTGCACTTTCACAAAAAAATTAATATTTTCTGTACATAAAAATAAGGTATATGGAAACAAATATTCGTTTAGATAAACATGGCTTTATTTATTTTTTATCTTTTATTAATTTAAAAGTAGAAATGTCGAATATAACGAATAAAAATTGAAAACAGAATTAAAATATTAGATTTTATAAAAGTGCTAACAAAATTTATACCTCCTAAACCAGGGACTAACTCAATTGCATCACATTTTAATCGGAGACAGCATTTAAGCTATCGAATGGTATAATGTTGGTAAAATTAACTTACTTAACCGCATTAAAACAAACATAAATTGTTTTCAATCTATACAAGATTTTTCAGAATTTTCATTATGTAAAAGTATTGCAAATTCCGTAATATATGTCTACATTATGTTACTGGAATAGACACTGCCGTTTCTTACACCTTTTTTTATGGAAATTTTTAAAGAAGCGTATTTTTCTTTTGATCGTCTTAAATACATATTTTAAACACCTGGTTAAAGAAAAACATTAATTGGGGATTCAGCTGTACTCAACACAGCCTTAATAAACATAAAATTTGATTTAAATATCATTTTAACACAATAATGAAAATCCCATATAAATTTCTTCGTTAATCTTCTAAATGTTTCGCCGCATTTGCAGCAATATCTATGTCGGTATTAGGCACAGGCTGAAAACAAGCTCTCCTAAATGCGTAGTCCGCTACAAATTCTAAACCGGAAACTGGTCGCCTTCCTTTAGCTTAACTGGTCAGGTAACTGAAACGGGCAACGTAGCTCTTGACGTTTATAGGGCTATTTGATCTTTAAAGTTAGAAAATAAAACCGTGAGCCACTTTCGGGATTTTTGTCACATTTCCGAAACATGGGGGGATGTAAAATGAACGATGTTATTTGATTGGAAATTTCTTTTAAAGACGTTTTACATGCAAAAAATGTTTCGGGTTTTGTTTCAGAAGTTCGTTTGTATGCTGTCATTATATAATATTTATTTACGATTCTTGCATTAAGATTTTATGTAAAAGAACATTGTCGCATTTAGGGGTTATCACATTTAGGCAGACTGACCTTACATGATTTCTCAGGCTCTATCCCTGCGGTACCTGAGATTATATTAAAAATCAAAGAAGAACTGATTGTAAGTTCTTTTTTGGATATTCCCAACAAACTCAACAGTGTCGTCGAACACATTAAAAGTAAAAGTAACTCAATATATAAAACTTCTAGCTTTCAGCGGGCTGATGGCAAGTTCCAATAATCTTTTCCGTAGTAGCGAGTCATAAGTTTACTTTTGACTCCCACCCTTTATTCAAAACTTTTAATCCCGTTATTTAAAATGTTTGGTCAATTTTCTACTCATTTCATTTTCAATTCTCTAGGTGTTCGGACCCATAAGTTTGTTCTGCGGTATGGACAGTCCTTTTAAGGGCTAATTTGTCTGCTACCGGCATTCGTACGGTTGTGGGCGCTTGGTAGTCTTATCGACACTTTTTATTTTATGTTTTTTGCTATCCATTCAACGTTCTACACTTTCTTTTTTAAGTAGACGCTTAAAGCACTACAGGTATAATTTTATCACTTCTTTTTCATGATGTCATATACCATTACTCATATGGGTCAATATCTGAAAATTGGACAATTTGCGTCCATTGCCAATAATATTCCATTAATTATACTAAAACTAAAAACTGAAAAATGTAATATATTGTAACATTTGTTATAACAATTACCAATAATAAATGGACGTATGATGATGTATAAATAATTAATTTTAACGAAATCATCATTTCAGTCCCTGTCCCCAGGTACAAATATCCAATATTAAATGTATGCTGTAAAAATTTTTATAAATATTTTTAACTTTTGCTATTCTAGATTTATACCTATATATATATACAGTACGGGAAAATATAATGCTCCTTTACTCGTATAGATTGTATTGTAAAATACTGTAGTAAATATATTTGTCCCTGAGGTTGGCCATCATCTCGGTCCCTCTAACCACACATTTAGGTTAACAGATACTAGGTGGCGCTAGCAGAATTATTTGCATTGCAATAACAACTATAATTCAACTATCCGTCATGGATGAAGGTAAGTTGTTCTTTTGATTGTTTCATTTTTAGAAATATTTAGTTTTTGTTCTGAAAAGGGATGAGTATTTTTTAATTCATCATTCATGTGCCCATATTTAATTTTTTATCTATAAAAAAAAAATCTTATTGCAACTTTATTTATGTAACATACAAATGCCACATGGAATATTTAATCATTTACATGTGTCCAAAATGATTCAATAAAATGGCTGTGCAGCTTTGAGGCAAAAACATCACCTCAGTCCCAATTATTAGACACTGATTATGGTGTTAACAGACACTTTCTTCCATAAAAGTTTATTCTACGCATAAAATATACATCCTTGATCTCAAAAAATATAGCATTCAAATGACAAAGCATGTATCATAGTATATAATTGTATTCGGAAATTGGTACATTAATTCAAAAAAATAAAAATTCTGGAGTGAAATTGTCCAGTTTTCAGATATTGAACCATATGCAGGTCGCGGGGTTGCTCGGTACGAGGAAGCCACTAGAACTTTCATCTGTTGTCTGTTGAAAGTGGAGCAAGTCTATTTTATTTTTGTTATTGCTAGACATGAAATGGTTTGCATTTGAATAGGTTTTTAAATGTTCGTAAAAATATTTTACATTCTTTTAAACCCATCAGATTTATTTTAAATTATTTGTGGTCTTATTTCATATAAATTTAATACACAGTAATGGTTATCCATGTTAGCTGAAAAATATCATAGTTTTGTTATGGTTTAATGGACTTGCCTGATTTTCAAATCTGTGATTTATTGAAAATGTTGATTTTCTTTGAATAGAATATAATTATAATAACAAAACAATGAATGTTTTATTTGTTATTATCATATTATGCAACATAAAAAAAATTCTATTTAATGTGGACTTGTTTCATTTTCAAAATCAGCGCATCTGAAATACCATTGATCAAATTAGTTAGTACACTGAAAAAAATGTGGGGATTTTTCTTTTGTACTTCTGGTTGTAATTTTTCAAACACCGATGCTGTGAAAGCGAATTCAAGCAACAGATGAAGTAAAAATCGATTTCTTCCTGTTACATGCACCACGCAGCTAAAAGGAACGCGACTTTCCCCAACTTGAGAAATTTTACTGCGCTCTTAAAGACAACAGCTTGCAAATTTTACAGCAACTGTTTTGACAGCCGGGGTATCAGCATCTTTTATTGTAAAATACAGAGTTTTCTATAGTGTAGTAACAAATTTATACTGATATTAAAAGATATTTGTTGTGAATTGATTAACATCATAAATTTTAAGTTAATTTGAAATTATATTTAGCTTTAACTAATTTTTTCTCAAAATGGAGTTATGCCATTTTCAAAATGAAAGGCTCAATTCTGCAGAATCGCCTCTTCCCATATATCTCCTTGATTTCACAGAAATACTCTTGAGTTTCTTTTCAATGTATATATATTTCAATATTTCACACTTTTCGGATGAGAAAATTGCATTATTCCCACTTTAAATGTTATTTCACCAATAAAAAGCTGCCAAAAATGTAATTTAAAAAATAAGAAATATCGTAAATAAAAGAAGCCACTTTTTGTGATCCCCCTCCCTCCAAAATCACCATTTATTTAATTTCAGATCAAAAACGGAAAACACAAAAATGTTTGTTGAATAGCACATTAGTTCTCCAAATTCCTCGTTTTAGGAGAATATTTTCTTTTAAATCTTTGTATTAATGCACCGTTCATTTCTGTTAAAACGTACCTCCCTTCAGAATTTAAGTTCATAAGCGGAATTTCAACACTATTTACGGAATTAAGAAAACTATAATCTTAAAACAATTCTCTGAATGCTTTCCCAAAGGATTATTTTAGACAAATCACATCTCTCATGCTTTAATAAGGAGAAATAAGTGATTTTATCAACATCGAAATTTTTACGATGAATGAAAGCTGTGCAAATATATACTTGTATTTTCGAGACATCATTTTTAGTGGTTCGTTAAAAAATATGTATAAATGAATTTTGAGAAATTTTCCAAAGTTACCTGGAAAAAAATATGCTATATTTTTTATGCTATTTTTCTTTTATCTTTCTTTTGTCAGTTCAACAAGTACATGTAAAAAGTATAAATATTATGTATATGTTAAGTTAAAAATCAAATAACAAACCAATTTCTTATGAAACCCTTAATTTCGCCTTATAATAACAAGTTAAAAAAAATTGTAAACACAAACAGTATGATAATGATAACCCTGATGAAGAGCATGATATGCTTGAAAGTACTAGATTTTTAAATGTATTGTATTGTAAATAAAAAAACACCGTTAAGTAATTTGACTACTGTTTCTGTTTACAAAATATTTTTAACTTATGTATATGTGTTCAGTGATTTGTTTATCTATATAAGCATAAGATGGGTTCTTATCGGGACTGCGAATATTTATATTAAGTTGATTGATTGATTGGGGTTTTATGACAAAAAAATACTCTTGGGACATGCTGCGTCAAAAATATACTCATTTATATTAAGAAAGATATTTCTTATTTTCCCCTTTCAACGGGTTAACCATTGTTTAACTCTCCAGGGATATGTTTGCCTATCAAAAAATAAAAATTCCCCCCCCCCCCCCAAAAAAAGTAAGGTCATTCATTGTACCTAAATATAACGACCCATAAATGTGACAATTTTCTTTTACTTAAAATATGACAGTAAGAATCGTATATAAATACTATATAATGGAATATCCGAAATTCAGGAACAAAACGCGAAATATTTTATTGTATTAAAAACGTTTTTTTAAAACAAAATTTCCCATTAAAATGCACATCATTCATTATTCGTCCCCTCCATAATTTTCTAAATGCGACGAAAAATGCCAAAAATGGATTACAATTTCGTTTTTTTTTTTTTTTTTTTTTTTTTTTTTTTTTTTTAAGATAAAAAAACAACTGTATTAACGTTATAGCCTGCTTGTACGTTCGTTTCGTTTACCTTAAGTGGGAGCTCAAACGTGAGAGTCCTTTTTAAAATAATATGTTATATGTAGAAGGGGTTATCATAATTTTAGAGGTGGGAACCAATTATCTAGATCCATACCCTCCAAAAACCAAAACTAAAAAATTGAGACCTACACGGAAGATAAAAGGCAAAAATGAGTTGAAAGAAAACTTAAAATTAAAATATTTCCTTAAAATAGGGGAGACCGGGGCTAGTAGGCGCAGTTTTTAGTTTTTCATTTTTATAAATTTTTTATTTAAGTTTTTTAACAAACTTTAACTGCACTTTTAAAGAACAGACATTAAGGCTGTAAATACCCTTAGTTTTGAGATTGTAGCTTTTGTAGTTTATGTTTAGCGGAAGCCTAAAGTGAAAGGAAAATTGTGCGCTAACCTACCCCGTCACGGTGCAAGTTGCCTATACCTATGGGGTAAGTTGGCACACGCTTTATAAAAATTTAAATGAAGCTCAAATAAGACACGCAGTTAAGCGAAATCAATTTCATTAGTACCAGTAAGTTTAGACAAAGGCGTTATAGCCGTACAATGTAAATTCTAAATTATACTGACATAAAAATAATGAATAAAACATTAACATTGAGTAACTTCTATCCTACTGTATATCTCATCAGAGTTACAGTTGACACAAATAAAAAATCGAGTGTCTCCGTTTGGGCAAGTCTCGTGTGCCCAAAATCTTCCATTGCAACAACTTTCTCGTTGTTTGCTGTTTTTCAAGCTATTCAGTGCACACCAAACACCGAGCCAACTTGCCCCGTGTTCAAAGCGCCTACTTGCCCCATAATTAAATTTCTTCACAAAAGGAACACGTAATCCTCTAAGCATAAATAATCCAAGTAAATCACATATGGGGTTGGTACAGTTAATCATACACTAAGAAAACTGCACAAGTTAAATCGCAATTATTAAGATAAGTATATTAGAAATTATAAAAAGAATGAAGCACAAAAAATTACTTATGAGTGCAAAAAACAGAAAAATCGTAATAAATGTCCACTGCACGTAGGTAACAATGCAAAACTACAATGAGGATTGTAAAAAGCATGAAGACAGGTACTCTGTGACTGGTTGCTCAATCTATCCACAAACAGGCGATTTATGAGGACTTACCTGTAGCCAACTAGCCCCTGTCTCCCCTATACAGTAATATACATTGCTTGGGTAAACTTATTGTTGTTCATTTAGTCACTTCTCGTTTTACACATGGTCAAATTTAAAAGTATTCTAAGTATGAATGTTGAAACCTTCATTATCTTACACTAATAAAAGAACAAATCGCTCTGTGTGTGTGTCTGTCTGCGACGGCTAGCAAAATCTACAGCACGGACGAGGCTCAAAATTTTTGTGAAGATAGTCCAAAGGCCTCTCCAAATGTACCTGGTTTTCAGATTTTTAAAGTTTATATATTAGCTGAGTAATTAATTTACAAACTCAACTCCTCTCATCAAAAAGTCATTTATTTGATCTCCGTTCGGCGCATGCTTACAAACTCTTTAAATCATCAGAAACTAGCGAAGAAACATTTTCGACTGTATTTCTGTTTGTTTTATTTCATTTTTTTTTTTTTAATTCCAAATCGATGAAACCGTTCTGTACAATTAAAATTAAAAGGCATATACCGAAAAATCGGATCTTATGTCTCAATTGGTGCAATAAATTAAAAAAATGTCGCAATTAATCCATTGAAAGAAAATTTCAAAAAGGGTAGTTTTTTAAAAGAAAGTTTTCCCCCTTATTGCATCCCCTCTCCAAGACGTAATTTTAATGGTACTGACAAACCAAAGATTGCTTATAAAGCTGAAAACGTCTCCAAAACGATGGTGTAATTAGTTTTAAAAATGTGAAATTTAACCCTTTCAAGTACACCGTCAAACGTAGGTCACTTAGCGTCCCATGGAGAGGATATTTTTTCTACGCTAAAAGTAATTAAACGTCCGTATTTTAAAACAATCTTTTTAGAACAACTCAATAGATCAGATTTACATCCTCTACAAAATTTTTTAAAACGTTTGGACCAGTAGAAACATTTTTTGCAAAATAAAATGTGTTAAAAGTTCGACAGATTCGACGATTTCGTTTAAAGTTTTCTTTCTTAAATATGCATATTTTTTATGAAATTTAAAAAAGGGCTTTGTTTTAGTTATATTTACGATTCATTAGAATTTTCAGAGAATTCGGACAATAATAACTATCTATGAAAAACTATCATCTGATGAAACGACGCAAAAAAAAACATTTACCCTTCGATAGAGAACATAATTTACTCAATTCATGTAATGTGTGTAACGTAATCGTCTAACGCGTTGGTTGAATGCGTCTAACGGATTGAACGTTTATCGAGAAAAAAATGCCACCAAAATATTTTTACCCTACTATTTCCAAAACACAAACTTCGCGGCCTACTTTTAACAGCATTTGCAATAAAGATCTACCACGAAGTTTATTGTTTGTAAATAGTGCTATTAAAATTTTTGGGTAACTTTTTTCTGCGACAAACATTTAATCCCCTGACAGTATTAACTTTCTTGTATTGCTTTGTGCGGCCCATCTAACGTCTCAAACATATGTTTGCGGCCCGCGAGGACAAAAAGGTTGAGTATGGCTGATCTATATCAATAAAAACAATTATTTTACTTATAAAAACCCTCGCTAGATGGCGCAAAAAGAAAACTGTCTAAAGATATAAAATGATACAAATTTGGGCATACAAAGAGTCAGCGCGTTACGGTAATAATTTCAATTCAGCGCCCCCACCAGAAGTAAGAAAACAATAAACTTTCTTAGACGGAAACTCAAACGACCAGTGATAAATTCCGTTTTATACAGGCTCTTTAAATTGACAAAGCATAATTGCATTTTTTTAGGGGGTGAGAGGGACTGAAATCTATTTTTTTTCAGTTTATTGCACAATTATGTTATAAAAAGGCTTTACTCTATTAGAAAATAAATTTGCTGGATAGTACTTTTTTAAAAACTGTATGTAGCAGTATTTGTTTGCAATATTATTATTTCTTTTTCAGTGTTACAGTTTATGATGTATTTGTAATTACTTTTTCATCTAAAGGTTTTAAATAAAAACTATTGAAAACATAATTAAATTTTAATTGAATTCATCAATTAATTTTGAATAAAAGAGTTTAAAGTGCAGAGACAAATAAAAATTCAAAACCTTAAGCTGTGACTTTACACAACTTTCTAACTGAATAAGAGTTCGGCCCTGAAAAATTTGCACCGTCTCTACTCCCACCCCACCCCCCTTTCTGTACGGACATGCGATACAAATTCAGGTTCATTTAAGAATATTTATTACGGGCCCGAGAACCGCCGGGCAGAGCAGTTAGTTTAATTTATAAAATAGTGAATATTCTGTATCTCAAAGTTATTATTTTTTATAATTTAAGTTATTATTTAAATTAACCTATTAATATACAGGGTGGTCATAAAAAAACGTTGCCGATATATGGACCTATAGCGGCCAGACCGTTCATCCGATCGAGATGATATTTCAGATATAGTTATTCAGAGGTATGAGCTCGGGATTCTGTGAACGGCAACAAAGTGGCGCTCACAGTTACGGTTATAGGTACGGAAACTCTAAATTTTCGAATGGCAAGGCCTATTTTTTTCCCGTCGCAAAAAGCTCAGCGCATGCGAAAACCCCAAAGAGCGTTGCAACGTTTCGTATGTCACAAAAAACGGACGCGTTAATGCTCGCACAAAAATCAGCGCTGGAACGGACAAAAAAAATCCATGATCGGGGCGCACTGAGGAAATTTGTATTTGACAGAGTCAAGACACCAATCACTGATTACAATACATATGGGAGAAAAAAACTTTTATTTGGATTACACATTTTCAACATAGGCACCATCACAGACAATTATGCATTGCAGGTGGGAAACTGTGCACAATACAGCCGAATGTACATAGCATGAGGAATGTTTGCAATCTCGCGTTTAAAAAGACTCTTTCAAATCCGGAAATGTTTTGGATTGCACAAATACACTCTACATTTGAGATATCCCCAGAACCAGAAATCCGTAGGGGGATCGCGGGGGATCGCGGAGGCTACGGAAATAGAAAATGGCGTTGAGATGGCGCGGTCGCCAAAATGCTGTTCCAGGATCCTGCGAACTGTATATGGAGGTGCTCCATCTTGCATCCAAATGATGTCATTCAGTGTATTTCGCTGCAGCATTTCTGGTATGACGCAAATTTGCAGCATGGCTGTATAGCGAGAGCGCGTCACAGAGCATGTTACAAATCCTGTTGTTGTTGCTTCCTCAAAGAAGTACGGCCGAGAACAATTGTGCCTGCAATGCTGCACTATATAGAAACTTTGGTATCGTATAGAGGTACTGGTGCCACAGCGTGCGGATTCGTGTCTGCCCAGTGTACACAATTTTAGGTGTTGACGTTACCAATTAAGGCGAAATGTGCCTCGTCCGCACATAATGTGCGAAGGAGCCAGTCGTTATCGCCATCATATCGGATTAAGAAATTAATTTGCAAGGTACATCCGTTGTTGATGGTCTCCTGCGTCGAACATCTGGACGCGCTGCTACCGGTATGGAAACACGTGGATTATAGAGCGCAGTAAGGGGCTTTACGTTGTTTTTAGTATATCCAATATACGAGCTGCACGTCTTGCAATTTCCATGTGTCCTGAAGTCACTGTGTGATGCACTTCTATAACAGTGTCCTCAGGAACAATCGGTAGTCTATATCGCGGTACGTCACAGGTGCAGGCAGTTTCTTCGAATTTCTTTACTAAATCACACAGAGCTAGCGGGGTACATGGGCCACGTATTTGGCAATGATTTCGACGGTGAACACGCAAGGCTTCCGCGGCATTCATCCCACTTTGATATTACAGTTTTACCAATTCACCACGCACTTTCGCCGGCAGAGTCATTTCGTCGGCATGTTGCGAGATCGCTAATGAAGAACTAACATTCCTATCCCGCTTTTATCTGTTTTCTACGAGTCTGGAGAACGGCGTTCTGTGATTGGTGTCTTGCTTCTGTCATATGCAAATTTCCGATCGTGTTTTTTTTTTGGCTGTTCGCTGAGTTGTTTTTTCTGCGTGCATAACGCGTTCATTTTTTGTGATACACGTACCGTTTCAACGCTCTTTAGGGTTTTCGTATGCGCTGAGCATTTTGCCGACAGGGAAAAAAGGGCACTGCCATTTGAAAATTTAGAGTTTCTGTACTTATAGCCGTAACTGTGAACGCCACTTTGTTGCCATTCATAGAATATCGAGCTCATACCTCTGAATGACTATATCTGAAATCTCATCTCGATTGGTTGAATGGATCAGACACTAGAGGTCCATATATCGTCAAAAAAAAATTTATGACCACCCTGTACATTAAGTAGTTCAATATTAAGTGTTTCAACCTTCAGTTTTATACATTTCAACTCTTTATTAAGTATTTCATGCACTGATAACAATTGAACGAATATTTTAAGATGAACTCACATGCATAAAATGCATTGTCACATTTTGGTACTTTTGGACGTTTCATTTATGTTTTAACTGCAATAAATGTGACAAAAATTACCTAAAGGCGACAATCGCATATTGATTGCTTTTTTATTACATATAATAATCCAATTTCTACGAAACATGTTAGATTTGAACTGAAGGGACTAGCATATTCAATCACTTTCAGTTTAATTAAATATATATTATTAATAAAATGCCAAATATATCTCAAATGCTAGAAAAATATGGAGAATCTCATTTAAGCACAATCACTTTATATCTTTAGCCTTCATTCAAACGTTTGAAAACATTTATTTTTAATTATTAGCAATATTACATGGGTTTTTTCGAATAATATTCCTAGACGTTTTCTAGAACATTTTATATATTAAATTTAGATATTAAATCACCATATATGCCGCCTCATAGATAAACGCAATTAGAACTTCTATTACTGGAAATACGGTAAATATAATTTATTCTTTATTTCTGCAGTTATTGCTTTTTCTCATAAGCCTTCTAAATCTCATACAAATGCCATGAAAACTTTCTCAACGGATCACGATATTTTCAGATAAATCATATCCCTTACGCTTTGTGAATGAGAAATAAGTGTTTTCAGCAAAACTAAGGTTTCTGTAAAGTCTGAAGACGATTTAAATATACCATCGAAATATCATATTATTAGATTTTTATATTTATTTATATATATATGTTGCATTCTAGCAACATTGGATTGGCTTTATATTTGAAAATGCGGTACTGGCTGTCACGATAGTAGTTGTGGATCACATGCAGCGATAATGGTGTAAAAGAAGTGGTCAGAACAGATAATTCGAATCTGTTATATTAGTAGAACGAATTGTTGAAATGCAGTTGTCGAGTGAAAACAATGGAATGCATCGTTCCGTGAAGTTTCCCCAGAAAGAAATTGAAAACAACTCATAATCAACTAAGCACTTTATTAGAACATATTTCAGAAAGTGCAGTTTCCACCAAGATAATTAGCCATCGCTCCGTAGTAGTAATTAGGTTTAAACAAAGTTCCAGATAATTGAATAACAGGGCGGTGACCAGGGGATGGATGAAAACTGGAAATACGACTCAATCTGCTGAAACACAGCGAGTATCAACTTTTTGTTCCTTCAATGTATGGATACAAATATGACGTAGGTCGCGCTCTCAACCAATGAATAATTAAGAATGTCACGTCATATAAAGAGTGCGAACAGAACTAGCGGATGAATTTGGAGGAAAAAAAGATAAAATCAGAAATGCGCGGGAAGTAAAATGGAAGCTAAAAGAATAATATCGAAAGAAAAAAGCGCGGGAATGGAACATTTAATTTAAGAATACTAAAAGCGTAATATTTAAGCGATTAAGACAAGTGAGACATTAAATTAAAGGGAATTTAACAGAGTTAACGATAGAGATTATTTAAGGATAAGGATTTAGTGAATATAAAGTAGTAATTTAGAATAAGATAAGGAAATCGCGGAATTAGATCTAATAATGTAACATATATATTTGATTTTATTACAAATAATGATTCAATTTCCACGAAAAATGTTAGTTTTGAACTAAAAAAACCATATTCAATCACTTCCAGCTTAATAAAAAATGTATAATATTTAATAAAATGCCCAGATATATCCTAAATGCGACAAAACTATGGGGAATCGTGTTTTATTGAAGCACAATGACCTATATCTTTAACGTCATTCAAGACATTTGAAAACACATATTTTTATTATTAGCAGTATTACATGATTTTTCGAATAATATACCTAATGTTTTCTAGAAAATTTTATGCATTAAATTTAACCCCTTAACGGTCGCTTAATATTTGGAAAAACCATAAAAAAAGTACCTATTTTTTTTTATTACGGAAATTGAATAATTATAAGGTTTCTATATAAAATATGCAATTAGTTTTTTTCTAAGACGAAAAAAAAAAAAGATCTTATTGAATAAATTCACATTTGTGGAAGAGCCATCATGCGAGAATTCTGTGTGTTTAATGTTTGTTTTACGCCATACAAATTCATACGAATAAGACCTTTATTTATCATCATCAAACAAAATTTTACAAAATAATATAATCAGTGGCGTGGCGTGAAAATTTTCGGTGGTCATAAAAATTATTAACTCTAAAATTCAATGGTTGAATGTTCAAAAAAGAAACTTTGAATCTTACCTTCACTTATACATGAACTCCAAATGTTCTGCTAAAACTGGATCGTAGAGTTTTAAAAGCTTATTAAGAGTTTTAAACTATTGCTTGGTCATCGCCGCATCCAGCGATGACCGGACGCCACGCCACTGAATATAATATACATTAAATTTTGATTATTAAAATTTTTTTTAGTGTGATATGTTTCAAAACATACAATACAAAGTCCAACATCTCAATCAGCGCCAAAAACCAGGCCGAAACACTAATATTCAAAGACTTCACACGGAAATACCAGTTGAATTTTTCTGGTTTCAGAAGATTTTTCCGGCAATAAATCTCCAGCCTGGAATATGACGGGCACGAGAAATAACGAACGACACCTCAGCATATGATATTGACGGGAGCGAGAATTAAGGGGTTAAATATTAAATTACCATATATGTTGCCTATAGATAAGCGAAATTGGAACTTCTATTATCAGAAATACAGTAAATGTAACTTATTCTTCTTCTACAGTTATCGTTTTTTCTCTTAGTCATAAGCCTTCTAAATCTCATAAAAATGCCCTGAATGCTTTCTCAACAAATCACGATATTTCAGATAAATCATATCTCTCTCGCTTTGTGAATGAGAAATAGGTGTTTTTAACAAAACTGAAGTTTCTTCAACTTATGAAGGATGTGATTTAAATATACCATCCAAATATCATATTATTCGAATTTTATGTTTATTGTTATAGATATATTAATTTAAAATATTATTACACGGATCCTTATAACCCTATAACCTTATATCCTTTTTAAATAAGAGATTAAATGAGAGATCATCTTATATCTTTAACGTTACTCAAAACATCTGAAACCACATATTTTTATTATTAACAATATTACATGATTTTTCGAATAATATTCCTAAATGTTTTCCAAAAAATTTTATATATTAAATTTAGATGATAATTTACCATATATGTCGCCTCATAGATAAACGAAATTAGAACTTCTATTAACGGAAATACAGTAAACGTAACTTATTCTTCATTCTGCATTTACCGCTTTTTCTCATAAGCCCCCTAAATCTCAGAGAAATTCTCTGAATGCTTTCTTAACAGATCACGATATTTCAGATAAATCATATCTCTGACGCTATGTGAATGAGAAATAAGTGTTTTTAGCAAAGCTGAAGTTTCTGCAAAAGTATGAAGGCGATTTAAATATACCATCGAAATATCATTTTATTAGATTTTTATGTTTATTTTTATAGATATATTACTGTAAAATATTATTACATGCCCTCTTTAGATAAGAGATTTAAATGAGAGATGACTTTATATCTTTAACTTCATTCAAAATACTTGAAAGCACATACTTTTATTATTGGCAATATTAGACGATTTTTCGAATAATATTCCTAAATGTTTTCAAGAAAATTTTATAAATTAAATTAAATTATTAAATTATCATATATGTCGCCTCATAGGTAAACGAAATTAGAACTTCTATTACCGGAAATACAGCAAATGTAACTTATTCTTTCTTTCTGCCGTTATCGCTTTTTCTCATAAGCCTCCTAAATCTCATAGAAATTCCCTGAATGCTTTCTCAACAAATCACGATATTTTAGATAAATTATATCTCTGATACATTGAGAATGAGAAATAAGTGTTTTTAGCAAAACTGAAGTTTCTGAAAAAGTACACTGTAAACTGAAATGTCTGAAATTCAGACACTTAAGTGTCTGAAACGCAGTGTTCAATTTTCAGACGTTTTAAAATGTCTGAAAATTATCAGACACTTCTTGTGTCTGAATTTCAGACACTTAAGTGTCTGAAACAAGTGTGCTCGATTTTCAGACGTTTTAAAATGTCTTAAAATTTTTAGACACTTCTTGCATCTGAATTTCAGACATTTCAATTGTCTTAATTGCGGCCATCTTTGAGCCGTTTTTTCCCTTCACCAATATGAAGCCATCTTTGACCACTTTTCTTTCTAAGCCACATACGCAGCCATATTTGACCACATTGAAACATTTTTTATAAATGGGAATAATTTGTTACCATAAAGCAGAGCTGATCGCAACGTGGGAAAAATCTCTGCCCCCTGATTTTAGGGTACCCCAAATTGGGTACGAAATTTTCATAAAGCTGATATTTTAAATCACTTTTGAACTTATGACGATTATAATCAGAATTTTGTAGTTTTGGAATAGGATAATATATATTCATCTAAAAATGTATTTATATGATATCATAGATGCGCGTATCAAAAACGTTCATTACTTTCAGTGAGAACTTCAAATTAATTTTACTCCAAAGATCTAGTATTCATTCGCCACCCCCCCCCACCCCCCACCGCCTTCATATACTGTTAAAAAAAAAATTAAGCCTATTTGATGCCATCAAATACATATTTGGATAAATATATCTTTTTCTTCATCTAATCATTTTCTAAAAGTACAAAATATTTATTAAAATAAGTATAAGATCAAAACAAATTTAAAATATCAGCTTTATAGAAATTTCATATCAAATGTGGGAGCACATAAGGCTAAAGGCACACAGAAACAGCCCAGTTTGTCCATGCTGCAATTAGCTCTGCTTTATGGTAACAAATTATTCCCATTTATAAAAAATGATTCACTCCTTCAGAAAGAATCTCATCCCTGCTTTGTTGTACAATTTTTTTCCATTTAAATTAGATATTCCCAGTTAATTAGTTTAAGCATTTTTATTTCTGTGTTAAATAAAATCTAACAATAGATTACACAAAATTTTCAGTATACGAAATCCCAACATGAAAAAAAAAAAAAAAAAAAAAAAAAAAAAATGAGTATGAAACTCTTCTTTTTTTTTTTTTTTTAACCTCCATTCGTTTTTGTAATTATACTATTTATACCACCAATTTACACTACCAAGAAATATTGAAACATTTGACAACAGCACATTAATCAACATAATGCTGGAAGACATTCAAAATATCAGCTTTATAGAAATTTCATACCAAATGTGGGAGCACATAAAGCTAAAGGGACACAGAAACAGCCCAGTTTGTCCATGCTGCAATCAGCTCTGCTTTATGGTAACAAATTATTCCCATTTATAAAAAATGATTCACTCCTTCAGAAAGAATCTCATCCCTGCTTTGTTGTACAATTTTTTTTTTTCCATTTAAATTAGATATTCCCAGTTAATTAGTTTAAGCATTTTTATTTCTGTGTTAAATAAAATCTAACACTAGATTACACAAAATTTTCAGTATACGAGATCCCAACATAAAAAAAATTACGGACACCTTATACATGAAGAGCTCAGATGATAAAAGTGGTATGAGACAAAAAAGAAAAAACTGAGTTAATCAAATGACTGAAGATAATCAATGGCGTCTATCATTTGTTAAACTACTATTTGGCGAATCAACCCAATTCTCAGAAAGATTTTAATTGATAAAGGGGGCATCTGACAATAAACAAAAAAAGGTATTTGGAATTTTACAGCTCATTTTCTCAAAATGATGATTGTGTCACTTACCACCTTTATCATCTGAGTTCTTAATAGATATAGATAGATATACATATCTAGATAGATATTAATCACATATATTTATCGAACTGACAATATAAAATAAAACAGAGTAAAAATTTCCGCATTTGGTTTTAAATAAAATAAAAGTTGATTTAATTAATTTTTTGCATTTTTATTACATTTCAGTCAGATGTAATTTTAAGTAATCCAATAAAATGATATCTCGAAGGTATATTTACCTCGATTTCATACTTTTCAGATACTTCTGTTTTCCTATAAATACTTATTTCTCTTTAATATATTTATTTTTGTGTTTATTTATTTATTAGAACAAAAAACTTTATTTAAAAAAATTTTTTAATTTTTTTCTTTCTCTCGTTCTAATCCAATTAAGATTCAAGAGTTCAGTGATATTTTCCTATGAACATTAACAAAAGAAAACTTTTATGAGTTTTTTTTTTTTTTTTTTTTTTTTTTTTTTTTTTTTTTTTTTTAGATAAATTTAATGATTTTATTTCTGGGAATATGATAACTATAATTTATTGTCCGTCGCTTTTCGTAAGTCTAATCTCGAAGAAATCCTCTGCACCGCCTGAGGGTTAGCGGTACACTGTAAAAAAAAAAAAAAAAAACGACATTTTTACAGCACAAAGTACTGTTCTCGCGCTCAAACTCGATCACAGTCGAATGTGCTGTAGCTTTCTTTGGTTTTTTGACTATATAAATATGAAAAATGACAGTAGTTGCGAAAAATTAACATCACAATATGCTGGCAATTTGGACGCCAGCAGTTTGTGCTGGCAAATGTATAGTGGTTTTTTTTTACAGTGTACTACTTACAAAGCTGGTAGAAGAGAGGTGCTGGATTTGAACTCATTTCGCCTTCTTCGGCCTAACTCTAAAGGTCCAAACAAACTTTTCTTTTCGTCGCAACGTTTAATGTGTTATAGGGCCCACTTTCATATTTCATAAGTTTCGTAAGGTGTCTTGAAGTCAGATTTTACCAGTGGACGCCATCGTCACTGACAGAATAATCTGCCGCTTGCAGAGTTCGAAAGTTACAGCGTCACGTGACTTCAAAAGCTCTCCGCAGAAAACGCGGGGGGAGGAAATGCGCCTCATTGCTATTGGCTGGCTCCTCGCGTGCGAGAGAGAGAGAAATAGCAGACGGCTACAGAGTATGCCCCCAGTGACGAAGTCGCGATTACAAAAAGGTAGCAATTAATAAGATACATAAGAAAGGTCTTGAGTAAAATTAAAGTACATATGATGCAAAAAAAATAGAAAATATATTATGCATTACATGAAAAACAATACTTTTGAGAAGGAAATAATATGCACACTATAAACATCAAATGTTTTAAACAATATAATCCGTAACGAGATGTTTCGGAAAACGAACTTTACGACCAGATTTGGTGGTAGGGTGTTCGACAGGAGTAGTTGGAATATTTATGGGCTCATTTTGTTTTTGAGGTTGGGAAGGTGAAATAGAATCTGCTAATTGATACGCAGGTTTAATGCGATCAATAGATACAGTACAGCGCTTCCCGTTTATTTCCAAGTCAAACGTTTTCTCAGACCTGTCAATCACTCGATGAGGTCCTGTATAAGGGGGTGATAAGGGAGGATTGACTTTATCTGATCTAAGAAACACGTGTGAACAGGTTTTTAATGAGGGATTGACATAAATTTTAGGATTGCCGTGCATTGCAGTGGCAATGGGATTTAACTTTCTCATTTTTTCAGTTAACTCAGTCACGTATGTAAGAGTAGGTGGTTGATTTATAGTTTCAGTGTTTATGAGATCAGAGGGTAGTCTGATATTTGTGCCATAAACAAGTTGAGCACAGGTCGCTTGGATATCATTTTTAAGAGCAGTGCGTAAACCAAGTAAGACAATGGGGAGGATTTCAGTCCATTGAATTTGATTGTGAGCTTTAAGAGAACTCTTAAGATGGCGATGGAATCTTTCAATAAAACCGTTAGACTGTGGATGGTATGCTGTAGTTCTGATGCGTTTACATCCTAATCTATCTGTAAGCTCTTTGAAAAGAGTGGACTCAAAATTTCTACCCTGATCAGTAGTGATGGTAACAGGGGTTCCAAATCTGGAGATCCAACTGTGTATCAATGTACGAGCAGTTGTTTCTGCAGTCATATCAGATGTGGGTATAACTTCGGGCCATCTCGTGAACCTATCAATGATGGTCATGCAATACTGATTGCCATCGGATGATGGTAAGGGTCCGATAAAATCAATATGAATATGGGCAAAACGAGCATCAGGTTCAGAGAATGTACCAATTGGTGATTTGGTGTGTTGAAAGATTTTAGCTTTTTGACATTTCGTACAGCTGCGAACCATAGATTTTATGTCCTTACGCATGCCAGGCCATACAAATCGTTTAGAAATTAAATCTAATGAAGCTGAGATACCAGGATGCGAGAAATAATGCAAAGTTGAAAAAACTGATTGTCGCATACTTTTAGGAACAAATGGTCGAGGATGTTTTTGTGACATATCGCAATATAAATGTACATCTTCGAGTGGAAAATAATGTTTTTCTAATTTTAATGAAGTGGTGTCAAATTCGAGAAGTTGTTTTAGCTCTTCATCATTTGTCTGAGCAGTGGCAAACTCTTTAAAATCTAACACATTAGGAGAAATTGAATCTATCTCAATTCGAGATAATGCATCGGCCACAATGTTGTCAGAGCCTTTAGTATATCTAATATCAGTAGAAAACTGTGAAATATAGTCTAAATGTCTCAATTGACGTGGGCTACATTTATCAGGGTTTTGTTGAAATGCGAATGTAAGGGGTTTTTGGTCTGTATAAATAATGAAATTCCGACCTTCTAGCATGTGTCTGAATTTTTTTATAGAACAATAAATAGCAAATAATTCACGATCATAAGTAGACCAATTTCTTTGAGATTTATTTAATTTACAGGAATAAAATGCTATTGGTTCCCATTGTTTTTCGGAGAGTTGCATTAAAGATCCACCAATTGCGACATTGCTGGCATCGACCCATAAGCTTAGCTGGGCGCCAGGAATTGGATGTCGTAATAATGTAGCTCGAGCTATAGCTTCTTTTGAAGCAGTGAAGGAAAGAATGGCTTCACCGTTCCATTGCAATTGCTCAGTTTTGTTAGCATTGGAACGGGGATGTTTTTTCGTATTTTTGTGTCCTTCTAAGAATTTAACGAGTGGAGCTAAAATATCGGCAGCTTTGGGAATGCACCGTCGATAAAAATTGAAAAGACCTAAGTAGCGTCTTAGTTGAGTTAAGGTAGAGGGCTGGGGGAAATCTAGGATGCATTTTACACGATCAGGTAAGGGTTCAATTCCTTCAGCTGAAAGTTTGAATCCTAGAAAATCGATAGTGGATTGGCCAAATTTACATTTATCAACATTAATACACAGACCATACTCTTTAAGTCTAGAAAACAACAACTCAAGGTGTTCTAAATGTTCAGTTTCATTATTTGATGCAATTAGAAAATCATCAAGAAATGCGTAAACAAATCCTAAGTCACGAATTACGTCATCAATAAATCGTTGAAAAGTTGAGGAAGCGTTACAAAGGCCGAATTGCATACGAGTGCTTTCGAAAAGTCCGAATGGAGTGCAAATCGCAGTTTTATGTACATCATCAGGATTTATGGGAATTTGATGGTAGGCTTTTACAAGATCAATGTGACTGAAGATTTGTATACCATGTAATTCAGCAGTGAAATCTGCGATACAAGGGATAGGATATTTTTCTTTAACAGTTTGTGCATTTAGAGCACGATAATCACCAACAGGTCTCCAATCGACAGATCCTTTCTTCGGCACCAGGTGCAAGGGCAAAGAGTAATTACTTTTAGAAGGTCTCATATGACCGAGTTGTAGCATGTGCTGAAATTCAGCTTTAGCAATTTTTAACCGATCTGGAGCTAGCCGTCTAGGCTTAGCAGCGACTGGAGGCCCCTTAGTGTTTATATAATGCACAGTATTATGCTTAACCGGTTGGTTAGGATCCGGTAATTTCGTGATTTCAGGAAATTTAAATAATAATTTACCATATATATCATTTACAACATTGGGTTTCACAGAAAATATATTACAAGTACTTAATATAGCAGGAGCTTTTAAATTAGTAGTGGAATCAATAAGACGACGATTCCGTAAATCAAGTTTTAAATTAAAATTATGCAAAAAATCAGCTCCTAAAATAGCACATGAAACATCACAAATATAAAAAGAATATGTAAAATTTCGGCGTAGGCCTAAGTTGATATTAATACATTTACGACCATACACATTAATTTTTGTGCCATTAGCAGCACGAAAGGTTTGAAGAACAGGCTTAGTTTTGTCATTTTTATTCGCGGCCACAAGTGAGGCATCAGATCCAGAATCGACTAGAAAACACATACCTGTATTTCTGTCTCTAACGAAAAGGCGACGAGAAGGTGCTGGGGAGAAGTACGTCGCCGCTACTCTTCCCGCTTCTGGTTTTCCGAATAAGAACAAGGCGCTAGGCACTTTTTTGCTTTTTCTTGATATTTTTGGTGATACCAACACAATGTTGCATCCCTATGGTGGGACTGAGAATGATTACGCTGATGGTTATCACTTCTAGATACACTTCTTGAACGACGAAGATGAGCGACCTCTTGGCGTAATGCTTGGATTTCTTTTACGAGCATATCAATGGCTGGTGGTGCCTGAGATTCAGTTGTTGGTGTTCGAATCGAAACCGAACTAATGTTGGAAGGCGTTAATTCAATTATTCTATCAGCAATATCCGCCGCTTTATCAGGAGTAATTTGTTCTATGGAGGCTAGAATCGTTTGCACAGTGGTTGGCATTTGTTGAGTAAACAGTTCTAGAAGAAGATCGTTACTAATATTATGGCTTTCAGCCCGTCTTTTCATTAATCGAAGTAATTCAGTTGGTTTTCTGTCACCCAGGCTTTCTCCAGCTAGCAGTTTCCGTATTTCTAAAGTACGACTTTCTCCGCAACGTTCGATAACTTTTGCCTTCAAAATCTGATAAGGATCAGTAGGATCAGGACTCATAATTATATCTCGAACCATAGTAGCAGTAGCAGGCGGTAGATGCGCTACAACATAATAATATTTTGTTTTCGACTCAGTGATAGCTTTAGGAGTAGCTAATTCGAATGTGCTATCCAGCATATGAAACCATAATGTAGGGTCCACAGGGATATAGGGTGGAATGACTACGGCAGATGTTTCAGCAGTTGCCATTTTGCTAGTTAAACAAAACGTTCCATGAAACAGTTGAATAGTTCGAAGTTCTATGAAATAGTTGAAGGTTCAAAAATCCGCAGTCACCATTTTAGAGAATGGATTGAAGGGAGATGATAAAAATATCTCGGTGACTCAAATAATCAGAAGGTTTTGTAGAAAAATAAACTTTATTAACATAACAACACATAGTCAAATATTCGCCATCGTCACTGACAGAATAATCTGCCGCTTGCAGAGTTCGAAAGTTACAGCGTCACGTGACTTCAAAAGCTCTCCGCAGAAAACGCGGGGGGAGGAAATGCGCCTCATTGCTATTGGCTGGCTCCTCGCGTGCGAGAGAGAGAGAAATAGCAGACGGCTACAAGTTCATCCCCCGTCTCTTTCTTTTGTTGAGACTCCCCTCTCTTTTGCTGATAACCACAGAACGCTTTTAAAAGATAGGCCATTTGAAAGATTTATTACTTTTCGTTGGGTGGCACATAAATGCACCTTAGCCGTTCGGAGTTTTCAGCGGTTTTCTGCGAACCTGTGTAACGCTGCCGAAATATGGGTTACGTTCCCTTATACTAAATTCACACTGGATAACTTAAGATATTTCAAGCCTCGGAACTCTCTGAGAGAGTTCCACAAACTCTCTCAGTGAGTTTTTACTTACTTCGATTAGATACAGGAACGACCACTCACATTCGTTGGCTATGAAGCTTCGCTTTCACTGATTGGCTGTTGCGGCCGTTTTTATTTTAAGCGCATGCGCATACTTTACTTTTGTTCAGATCACAGACACAGTAACGCTACTGAGATATCTTAAAGTAAGTTTTCCGATGTGAACAGGCATCCAATTCCGGGAGGGTACCACTTCAAAACTGGCGGTCTAAGATATCTTAAGTTATCCCCTTCGACCACCCCCCCCCCCTCACCACACACACACCCTTAGGAGGATTATCCCCAAATACAATAACCAACACAACCAAGCGTAACCAACGCATTTGCGTATTTGCGAACATTTGCAACGCATTTGCGCAACAAACGCAAATAATCGGCCGTAACGGCTAATAATAGACACCACCACTACCACAAAAATTCTTTAAATGTCTCATCAACAGATCCTGATATTTCAGAGAAATAATATTTCTGGTGCTTTACGAATGAGAAATGATATATTTAGCAACACTCAATTTTCTGGAACGTAATATATATAAACTAAATATGTAAATATTAGCGGATAAAACAATGTTACTCATCCAGAACTTTTAAACTTTACAACAGAATCGTTTCGGTACCATTCAGAGTACCGTCATCAATAAGAATCAATTATATTTTCTTTTTTCACGGATATGCGGCAGGCTGAATGATACTGAAACTTGTCTACCATAAGTTTAAGCACTGATGACGGTACCTTGAATCCTACCGAAATTAGTCTGCTATAAGTTACAACGTTCTGATGCTAATAACCTTGTGCCACAGATGATAGTACACTGAATGCTACCAAAACTAGTCGGCTATAAGTGAAACAGATCTAGTGCTGGTACTGATAAAGTTATGGTACTGACGACGGTACGCTGAATGCTACCCAAAACTAGTCGACTATAAGTGAAAAAGTTCGATAGCTGAAAAAGTTGTGGTACTGACGACGGTACAATGAATGCTACCCAAAACTAGTCGACTATAAGTGAAAAAGTTCGATAGCTGAAAAAGTTGTGGTACTGACGACGGTACGCTGAATGCTACCCAAAACTAGTCGACTATAAGTGAAAAAGTTCGATAGCTGATAAAGTTATGGTACTGACGACGGTACGCTGAATGCTACCCAAAACTAGTCGACTATAAGTGAAAAAGTTCGATAGCTGAAAAAGTTGTGGTACTGACGACGGTACGCTGAATGCTACCCAAAACTAGTCGACTATAAGTGAAAAAGTTCGATAGCTGGAAAAGTTGTGGTACTGACGACGGTACAATGAATGCTACCCAAAACTAGTCGACTATAAGTGAAAAAGTTCGATAGCTGAAAAAGTTGTGGTACTGACGACGGTACGCTGAATGCCACCCAAAACTAGTCGACTATAAGTGAAAAAGTTCGATAGCTGATAAAGTTATGGTACTGACGACGGTACGCTGAATGCTACCCAAAACTAGTCGACTATAAGTGAAAAAGTTCGATAGCTGAAAAAGTTGTGGTACTGACGACGGTACGCTGAATGCTACCCAAAACTAGTCGACTATAAGTGAAAAAGTTCGATAGCTGATAAAGTTATGGTACTGACGACGGTACGCTGAATGCTACCCAAAACTAGTCGACTATAAGTGAAAAAGTTCGATAGCTGAAAAAGTTGTGGTACTGACGACGGTACGCTGAATGCTACCGAATAAGAAAATTTCGAAATTTAGTTGAAACTAACATTAACATTACGAGTATTTTATAAATACGAAATACACAGAAATATTCAATAGCCGATAATTCATTTGTAGTTTTTTTTTTTTTTTTTTTTTTTTTTTTTTTTTGCGCAACGCAGTTAATACAATGAAAAATGCAACCAATGGAAAAAAAAATGAGTATTATATCAAACACAAATTCTCACTCAATCATGGCCTATTTTGATATATTTATTGTCAATTAATTAGAGAAATGAAATAGAAATTGAATAAGTTTTTAGTGTATCAGTTTGTGCACATCGTATCTCAATAGCATTTTGTTAAATTTCTTTGATATAAGTATAATTGCTTGTTTATATGTTTTTATGTGTTTATCTATTTGTGTGCATGTGCTTACCTACACTGTTAAAAATTTGCAACATTCTGGCAGGTCATTTGACTGTTTTTTCCGAAAACGGTTACACATCCGTGAATTTAACACTATTCTGACCATATTATTGGCCATTTTATGGTCAGAATATAATTAAATTATGGTTATGAAACCGTTTTTTCAAAAAATGATAGAATGACCTGCCAGAATGCTGCAAAATTTTTAACAGTGTATGACTCAAGATTGTTTAACCCGCATTAAATATCATTTCATTAAAAAATTATCTGTCAAAAATATGATTATAAAAGATATTAAAGTATCAGAGATAGATAAAAACCACTTTTAATGAATCCTTCTTTTTTTTCCAAATTCAGCATTTTTTAACCTCTTCGCTACTGAGTATTAATGCAGTATTAGTAATTATTACTGAATTATTTCTTCCCCCATTTGACTTCAGAGAACGATTTTTATTTTATTTGCATTAGTCCGAATTTTAGACTTCGAATCATATAATTCTGATATCGACATTGTAATTATGTTCGAGTAACATTAATAAAATAGGATAAAACGGAGGTACCCGTTTGGGGACCTCCATTTCGTCCTAAGAGGTTAAAGTTCAGAGAGAAAGGATTGAAAACACAAATGTGTTTTTAATCATTATTATAAACTTCTCGCAATAATCATCCCACTGTTTTGGAAAAACATTTTCTTTTAAATATTTTTATTAAAGTACAATTAATTTCTTCACAACCATTAATTTCTTTAGCATTCGAATTTCTTTGATATACGTTTAATTGCTTGTTTATATGTTTTTGTGTGTTTGTGTATTCATGTGCAAGTGCTTGCCTATTATTCATGATTGATTAAAACACATTAAATATGATTTCATTAAAAAGTATCTGCTTAAAATATGAATTTGAAAGATAATAAAACATCAGAGATAGATAAAAGCCAATTTTAATGACTTTTATCACCAAAAAATGACCATTTTTAAAAATTTAAACAGAAAGGATTGAAAACACAAACATGTTTTTTATTCATTATTATAAACTTCTTCGACAATAATCCCACTGTTTTTGGAAAACTATTTTTTTAAATATTTTTATTAGAGTGCAATCCATTTCCTCACAAACATTAATTCCTTTAGCATTCCATTTTCTTTGATATAAATTTTGTTGCTTGTTTATATGTTTTTGTGTGTTTGTGTATTCATGTGCAAGTGCTTGCCTATTATTCATGATTGATTAAAACACATTAAATATGATTTCATTAAAAAGTATCTGCTTAAAATATGAATTTGAAAGATAATAAAACATCAGATATAGATAAAAGCCAATTTTAATAGCTTTTATCCCCAAAAAATGACCATTTTTTAAAATTTAACCCTAGAACTACCGGAAATTTTACTCAAGTTTTATAAAAACATTCTACACCAGAATTTTTACTTAAAACTATTTAATTTGTTTATTTAACCTATTATTGTCTGATTTATACATTTAGTTTGTTTTGAAGAAATTTCTGGTTTGAATAAATATTTTGAATGTACATGTCGGGTCCATTGGACCCTTCTGGTAGACAGAGGGTTAAACAGAAAGGATTGAAAACACAAACATGTTTTTTATTCATTATTATAAACTTCTTCGACAATAATCCCACTGTTTTAGGAAAACTATTTTCTTTTAAATATTTTTATTAGACTACAATCCATTTCCTCACAAACATTAATTCCTTTAGCCTTTCAGTTTCTTTGATATAAGTTAGTTGCTTGTTTATATGTTTTTGTTTGTTTGTGTATTCATGTGTACATGATTGCCTATTATTTTCGATTATTTAAAACACATTAAATATGATTTCGTTAAAAAGTATCTGACGAAAATAAGAATTCAAAAGACAATAAAACTTCAGAGATAGATAAAAACCACTTTTAATGATTTCTTTCCCCCCCCAAAAATCAGCATTTTTTTTTTTTAAGTTCAGGCAGAAAGGATTGAAAACACAAACATGTTTTTAATTTATTATTATAAACTTCTTCCATTAATATTCCCACTGTTTTCAAAAACTATTTTCCTTTAAATATTTTTATTAAAGTACAATCCATTTCCTCAGAAACATTAATTCCTTTAGCATTCCAATTTCTTTGATATAAGTTTTGTTGCTTGTTTATATGTTTTTGTGTATCTGTGTATTCATGTGCAAGTGCTTGCGTATTATTCATGATTGATTAACACATATAAAATTGATTTCATTAAAAAGTATCTGCTCAAAATATGAATTTGAAATATAATAAAACATCAGAGATAGATAAAAGGCCAATTTTAATGACTTTCCCCCAACCCCCCAAAAATGATCATTTATAAAAATTCAAACAGAAAGGATTGAAATTACACACATGTTTTTTTATTCATTATTATAAATTTCTGTGAAAATAATCTTACTGTTTTTGGAAAATTATTTTTTTTAAAATACTTTTATTAGAGTACAATCCATTCCCTCACAAACATTAGTTCCTTTAGCATTTTAATTTCTTTGGTATAAGTTTTGTTGCTTGTTGATACGTTTTTGTGTGTTTGTGTATTATGTACATGTGCTTGCCTATTATTCATGATTGATTAACAAAAATTAAATATGATTTCATTAAAAGGTATCTGCCAAAAATATGAATTTAAAAAATGATAAAACATGAGGGATAGGTAAAATCCACTTTTATTGGTTTTTTGCCCCCAAAAGCAGCATTTTTTTAAAATTCAGACAGAAAGGACTGAAAACACAAACATGCTTTTTTTATTCATTATTATAAACTTCTTCCAATAATAATCCCGCTGTTTTGGAAAAATATTTTATTTTTAAATATTTTCATTAAAGTACAATTCATTTTCAAACAAACATTAATTCCTTTAGCATACAAATTTCTTTGATATAAGTTTAATTGCTTGTTTATATGTTTTTGTTTGTCTGTGTATTCAAGTGCAACTGCTTGCCCATTATTCATGATTGATTAAAACACATTAAATATGATTTCAATAAAAAGTATCTGCCGAAAATGTGAATTTGAAACATGATAAAACATCAGAGACAGATAAAAGCCAATTTTAATGACTTTTCCCCCCAAAAATGATCATTTAAAAAAATTAAAACAGAAAGGATTGAAAACACAAACATGATTTTTATTCATTATTATAAACCTCTTCGACAATAATCCCACTGTTTTTGGAAAACTATTTTCTTTTAAATGTTTTATTAAAGTACAATCCATTTCTTCACAAACATTAATTCATTTTGCATTCAAATTTCTTTGATATAAGTTTAATTGCTTGTTTACATGTTTTTGTGTGTTTGTCTATTTATGTACATGTGCTTACCTATTACTTATGACTGCTTAACCCACATTAAATATGATTTCATTAAAAGGTATCTGACAAAAATATGAATTCGAAAAATAATAAAACGTTAGAGATAAATAAACGCCACTATTAATGATTTCTCTCTCTCTCTCTCTCTCTTTTTTTTTTTTTTTTTTTTTTTTTTTTTTTAACCAAAATCATCATTTTTAAAAATTTTGACAGAAAGGATTGAAAACCCAAACATGTTTTTAATTCATTATTATAAACTTCTTCCAATAATAATCCTACTGTTTTGGAAAAATAGTTTCTTTTAAATATTTTTATAAAAGTGCAATCCATTTCCTTTCAGACATTAATTTCTTTAGCATTCAATATCATAAAGTAAATTTCAAAACTTTATTTTCGGAAATATGATATTTGTAAATTATTCTTTATTTTTGCAGCATCATCTCTTCTCGTAAGTCTGTTAATCTCATGAAAATCCTATTAATATATTTTCGGTACATTATGGTATTTAAGAGAAATCTGATCTCTGGCACTTTGCTGTTGAAAAATATTTTTTTTCCAGCCACACTGAAATTTCTGCAAAGAATGAAAGCCACATAAATATACTTCCGAGATATCATATTTATTGGATTAGTTATAATACCAACTTTTAAGAAGGTTTCAAAATTTAGCTGAAATCATTTTTTTCCTTCCAAAAGGAAATATAAAATTACTAATATCATGAATCATTGACTTCGAGTAAGTCATTATTTTAGAAGAACATAAATGCTTATCATGCCAGTTCATACTTATTTCATACTATTATATTTATGGTTCTTGGAGCTATATTTTATTATCACCCGATGTGCTATATCTTTCAGACAACAATTAAAGTGTCGTCATTAAAAATAACCTAACCATAAGCCACCCGTAAATCGAAGTAGGTCTATCATTGTACGGTTAAATACTGATAATCTACTGCAATATTTTAAACATCGCACATTTTCAATTTTTGCACCGTCACATGGGGAAAAATGTACTTTTAAATGCAATTTGTTTGAAAACTGCATCTCAATTTATTTTTCAGCTAATAATATTTTTGTAGTTTTTAATGCCATTTCTGTAATAGTGGCAATTGAAGTACTACATTTCTGTAGAAAGTATAAAAGGAAAATAGTAGATTACTATATCTGTTTGTTGCCATTTTTCAGACCAACTGAAAAAAAAATTGTAATTAAAACAGGTACTACGCCAAGTATATCGTCTGCTATAAAAATGTATTTTAAAGAATATTTGTGAGAATTATTTTCTCAGCATTTACTTAATTCCTATACAAAAGCTGAAAGAACGCAAGTATATTAATCCGTATGTAGTAACATTTTCCGAATTATGAAAAAATATAAATGAATGATTTCTAATAAAACATGGAGCTATTATAATCTATATACAATTTTCAGTATCCATATTAATGTTACCAACAAATAGGCATATGAATCATTAGATGCCGATTTTTTTGTCAAGTTTCTTGAATGACGACATCTCTTTTTGCTGGGTTTATTTATTATTCCGGGAGAGTGACGTCTAATGCATACTTTTCTATAGATGTTGTTTAAGACTGGAACGTAAACTTGGAATTCTGCAGCGTATACAAATTATGTCATTTTATATCAAATAAAAGCGTGTATTTTCTTAAAAATGAAATATGTTTTGTAATATCTATATTTATGTATTTTTTTCCATAGGGAAAGTCACTAAATTCTGAAAAAGAAGATTTCACGTTTTCTAGTTATAAGAGTTTTCTGTCATATTTGTCTTATCAAATTCTAATTCCATACTTAAACATACATTGAAATTTTCGTTTTAAAGTAAACAAAAGTTATTTATTGTGATTTCTGTTTCAAAATCTGCTTTTTCCTTTAGATACAATGGATTCGATCTCTTACTTTTTTTTCACAATTACAAAGTACTTCGAACAAATAATTCCATCTTTCGAAGTTAGTTTTGTTTCTTAAATAGTGGTATTGACTTACAGTTCATTTCTACTCAAAAATTAATCCCATTTCATGAAAGAAATTTTAAATTTATGTTTCTTAAAATACAATAACTGTAATTATTGGATCAGTTAAAACACATCTGACCAACATTTATGAAAGTTTCAAAATTTAGCTAAAATAATTCTTTTCCGTACAAAAAGGATATATAAAATTAGTAATATCATGGAGCATTGGTTTGTAGTAAGTCATTTTTTCAGAAAACATAAATGTATATCATGGTGGTTCTTATTTGTTTCATCCAATTGTATTTATAGTTCTTCGAGCTATATTTTATTTAAGAGTTTTCTGTCATATTTTCCTTATCAAATTCTAATTCCTTACTTAACCACGCAGTGATATTTTCTTTTTAAAATAAAGAAAACATTTTTTGGTGATTTCTGTTTCAAAATCTACTTTCCTTTAGATACAAAGCATTTGGAGTCCTAACTTTTTTTCACAGTTACAAAATACTTCGAACAATAATCCCATATTTCGAAGTTAGTTTTGTTTCTTAAATAGTGGTATTAACTTACAGTACATTTCTACTCAAAAATTAATCACATTTTATGAAAGGGATTTCAAATTTATGTTTCCGAAACAGGGTTTGTAAATATCATGATCGAAAATATAAAAAAATATCCGATATTTTGATATGTATCCAATATTTTCGATATATATCCGATATTTTCAAAATATTTAAATTGCTGCTGATAATAAATATTTTCAAGAGTAATTTAAGTTAGAAACTAAAACATATTGCACTTCACAAGAAAACTTATGCAATATCCTAAAAATGCATTTCTTTTTTCCATTTTTTTTTACTTAGAACAAAAATAAGATCATCTAATTGACATCAGAAACAAATTCCTTTACACACTTATCAATATATATATATATATATATATATATATATATATATATAAACTATAGGATTCAGTATTAAGTATCAAGAAATCAGAAATTTGTAAGACAAAATTATAAATATAAGTAGGGTTTTTTTTTTTAAATATGTATGATAATCACTTATTATGGAAACAAACTAAGCTAAAATATTTTAAAAGTGATAAAATACCTTTATTATTATTATTATTATTATTATTATTATTATTTGGAAGAGAATTGAGAAATTAGTTTGAAACTTAGGGAAACTTTGAGAAATTTTTGCGAAAACATTTCTATCAAGAATGATTTTTAAAATGTTGCCGTTTGTGTGATGAAACATACGTTAATCTAAATAAAGGTATTTGATCACTTTTATAGCATTTTTAGCTTAGGTTTTTTTTTGTTTTGTTTTTTTTTAATCGAGAAATTTTTACATAAATGAATGTTTGTCTCATTTTTTATTCCCTATCATGTTGTTTAGTTTAAACTCAACTAAACCAAAACCAGAAAAGATTCTTTTCTAATGAAGCTGTATATAACTGATTATCTAAGTTATTATATAAAAAATAAAAAATATATAAAAAATAATTTGTAACAGTTTTGTAAAAATGATAAATGTAGTTGTTTTTGCCATTGTGCATAAACTTTTGAGACAGTTTTGTTTAAACAAATTTTAAATTATATTTTTTACAAACATGTAATTATTTTTTTTTTAACTTTTGATATCATTTATTTAAATGGAGTTGCAAAATACACAAAATGCTATTAAAATTTAGTGGTGAAAATCAGTCATTTTTGTAGCAGCGCTTGCATCCCTGAAATATAAAAAATTGTACAGATTAACCCGAATTGGCGTGTTATTGTAAATTTATATATTTTGCATAATACACATATATTTGTGTATTTTGCCTATTACGCAGAAATACATATAAGAATATTACACAGGTATATGCGTAAGAACAGAATATTACACGACATTGTGTGTATGAATATAGCACAGAAATATGTGTAAGAACAGAATATTACACTGAAATATGTGTAGTTATGTGTACTTTACAAATATCGATACTTGCAAACTTATTTAGTATAATCGTAGCTGAATGGTTAAAGCGGTGCTTTGGAAAGTTCCAGTTCCATTAGTTCAAACCCCGTTCCGGTAAGTATTGCTTCTTTACTGTAGATTGAATTACGGCGTCTCAGGACTCTTTAAGCTTTAAAATTTTCGAAATTTTAATTTTTTTAGATGTTAAACTTTTATCTTTTCTGAACTTTTTGCTGTAATTGATAACTTCAAATTCCCATTAGAAGAGAAGTTATGGCTTTTAAAATTATACCCTCTCAACAGCTGAAGCGGCATTTCCGAAACTTTGAAGACATTTTTCTCCTAATGACGTTTTTAGGCATAACGCGCACAATATCTCAAAAATTTCTGAATATGTTTCATGAAATTTTCAAAACATATGTTTCTTGTTAGTCTGTATAAACTGAACCTAAAATTTCCTTTTATTGTTCAAAAAAATATTTTTTTTTTTTTTAGGTGATTATACTTACTGTTGAAATTTTCTAAATTTTTCATTAGCTAAATACAACTTTGTATTAAAAATATAAAAATGCTTTAAATACAAATTTATTTAGGTTCAGGGTAATTATTACAATCTGAAAAATAAGTAGGCACCAAAATTTTCATTGTAGTCGCAAAATTTATTTTGTAATCCTGCGCGTAAGCTGTTATTCCGATTTTCTGCTCGTCAAATGTCTGACAATTTGGAACCCTTTGTAAATGCTAATACTGCATCTTGCAATTTTTTAAATACATGAAAAGAAAGAACATACCTATATCTTTCATACCAATAAAAATTGTGTCTTAAAATCAAATGCATTTTATGATATTAAATGTTGAAAACGGTTTTTTTTTCTTTTTTTTTTTCCAATTTTAAGTGTACTGAGACCCCTTCAATAGAGAATTTCTCCGCTTGATGTAAACGAATCTTTGAAAAGTTATGACTGAAATTGATAGAAAAAAACATCCGACAGAATACAGAAATAGTACTGACGTCACGATTTCCGTATTTTACAGTGTATTTATTCAAATTATACATGTTCAGTTCATAAATTGTGACTTTACGATTTTATGGCTTGAAAACAACTTTACCAGGAAGATGGTAAGCAATAAATGAAATTTCAGACAATCATTTCCTTGAAAATTAAAGGCACAATATTTTGTTATATTAAAATACATTTGCATGAAAGAGAACAAGTGCAGAATACAAGCACATGAGTATGTTCTTCAAGCAATTTTGTTTTGCGACCTATTATAAACATTTAAATCACAATTTACATCTCAAACTATACGGTCAACCTACGTATACAAAAATCGTCGTTTTTGCATATCATACATAGTTATGTGTATTCATGTGCAATTTGCACATTAAACTGTGTATTTTAGAGTTATTTAATAACTTTTTTTACACACTTGATCAGCTTAATGATTTACCATCAAAATACACAGAACAATGCGCATTTTGAAATTGACACACAAGGCGTGTATTTGGCAATTTACATGCCACTTTACACATATAGCCAAATCGTTTTTTGTATAATCAGTATACCTGTCTTAATGCGTAAATTTACGCATTTACTTTTTAGAGTGTACCAAGAAACAATGACCACCAGTCAGAAAGCGGATTAGGAATATATTTTTTCTCATTTTGAGATTGGGTAATCTATTGTTAACTTTTCATTTGAAAATAAATAAATTTTTCTTCAGAAATATACAAAATTGATATTAATTTAACAAGCATTACGTCAGCGTCCCCCATTAATATCATAGAAACCAGCGAGGTATTTTCTAAATGAGTCACGATATATCAGAAAAACACATCTCTAACGCTTCTCGGATGAAATGTAAGGGTTTCTAGTAACATTGGTGTTACAAAGGGTGGATCTAGCCCTCCATTTACAAGGGGGTCACGGCTCCTTGTTTTGTTTTGTTTTTGGAGGGGGGGGGGTGGCATATCTTAATAAGCAAATTTTATATTGAAGGCAATTCCCATATCCAAAATAGCTACTCTTATGGATACTTTTGAGAAGTCATTTTCATTCGTAAATACAAAAGTTTTGAAAGAAATTGAAGATTTTCCCATTTTCTTATAAAGACAGAGAATGATTCAGAAACTGAGCATTTTAAGCCAATTTTAGAACTTGGCAGTTACAAAAATGTCGTCATGAGGGAGCAAAATTCAGCTTAAAACCCCAAATTTTACGGAGATTTCTCGAAAGATTCTTCGCCTTTATCGAAAAAGGGAAAATGCTAAACACACACGAGCGAATGCTAAATAATATTTGTTCTGAATAAGTGTACTTGCAAATGTCTTGCATCTGAGATTGAAAATGACTTTATGGATGTGTCAGAAATTACCAACTTTGGATTTAAGTAGAGTTTTAAAGACTCAGAAAGATTCTCATTGTTGAGCAAGGGGTAAATTTGAAAGAATTTAGTATATGTAACATTTTTAAAATGTCCTTATGATGTATGGGTAGCATTTCTTTAGCCTGAGCTGGAGCCATTGGTCACATGACACGCCGGTGAGACAACGCTGGGCACGGGTCACACGGACAATAGAATTCTCCCCAGCTTTAAATGCCCCCTAAGCTACGGCGCACGAGTAGGGTTACTGTATTAAGCAGTTTATTCCTCGTTTGGCTAACTGAATATTATTTATTATATAGAAAATAATCAACATATAGGATTGGTCCTGCCAGAAAACAAATTAGAAAAGGAAATCGCGTACAAAATAAATATTTATCTTTAAAATTGTACCTTTTCTCTATTAATAAATATTTCATGTTTATTAATATACTGGGCAAGAACAAGTTCCAAAAAAGATTTATTTAAGATAATCTGCAATTAAACAAATATTATTGTTTAGATGTGCTTGGGTTACATGATATAGAATTGTATGCAATAAGTAAAATGCAAGTATTTTGGTTATGATTTTATTAAAATGAATATTACAGTTTTCTATTTTGAAAATTTGATACATCTCAAATTTATAATATGTGTGTATATATATATATATATGTGTGTGTGTGTGTGTGTGTGTGTGTGTTTACAATTGTCAAGAGAATAAAAAAATATGCTTAAATTATTTAGAAAACATAACTTTTTATTAGTTTTGTTTTTGAGAAAAAATTTCAACGTCTGGTTTTTGTAACATATAGTTATATAGATTTTTTGTAAATAATTCTAAGAGAATTATACATAAAATTTGAATATGTCAAATAATTTGTACATTTTAATAACTTTTTTAGCAATTTCGTTTTTAAAATTTTCTTTTAACTCATTTAATATGTTTTATAATGCGCTATATGAATCCCCTTTATTTTCCCCTTACTCCACATTTAGGAAGAGAATAAGTAAAAACTAAATGCGTTAAGTAATTTGCAAATTTTAATAATTTTTTAGCAATTTTTTTTAAATATTTCCTTTAATTCATTTAATATGTTATATGTATACCCTTTTTGCCACATTTAGTACGAGAATAAGTAAAAACTAAGTGCGTTAAGTAATTTAGAAACTTTAATATTTCTTTAATATTTCTAATGTTAAAATCAGGCATTTTTCTCCAGGAGGAATTTTTAAAGCTCCTGTAGTTGCAGGGAAGATTTGCACTTAAACTACATTAATAAGCATTAAACTCAAGCAAAACTTCCAGAAATATCCCCCCCCCCCCCCCAAAAAAAAAAAAAAAAAAAAAACATGCACACACCAAAGCCATCTCCTGAATTTATCATTGAGAATTTTTGTTTTGAAATATTTTTAAAATATGCTTTACATCAAGGAAACAAATAAAGTACTGTGATCTATAATAAAACAGTTGAAAAGTTACATTGCAGCAATGCAGGTTTTACTCTGGCAGTGCGGCTTGCGGAGATGGCTGTTTATATTTTTTATTTATATTTGACATATTAGGGATGGTTATTTAGTAGAAATTTGGATTTAAAGAAAATGCACGTTTTTTTAAATCTTGGTATGTCTTATGCCATTACAAAAATATTGATTAATAAAAAAAAAAATGTGTGTGTCTGGGGAAGGGGGAGGCTGCAGTAAATTTACGTGTACTGTGTGTACTGTATTATGTCTGTTCCGTATTGATTGTTCAATATATCAATTTATATAAATATATTCTTTTTATCAGACGTATAGGAATATATTTTATAAGGACCTCCTCTTTTTTAGAGTTTAGAAAAACAGAACATGATTTTTATTTATTTCATCAGGTTAAAAAGTAACAACTATTACTGAAATAAAATATTCCAGTTTTAAAAAACTTGTAAATTATTTATCAAAATAATTTTATTGTGGTGTCAAAGAATTAAATAAAAAATCTGACAAAATGTATGATTAAAACTAATTTTTAAGATATGCTTGCCATGAAAAGGCAGGTTTACTGTATGTAATGAGCCTTTCACTATTTGATAAGGTCTTATTCTAGGTATATGTAATAATACTTATTTTTCCTAAATGAAATGATAAAAATAATACTTGGCTAAATCATGAAAACTTTTGTTCATAAAAAATATTCAGAAATTAAAATAATACTTGTTTGAACAAAATTGCTTTGATTCGTACTTTATCATATAAGACATTCACATTCATTTAATTTTTTTATTTTGTCTTTCAAAAAGAGTAACTTTTAATTGCTCTAAAATTAATTTAATTTCAGATTATTAAGTCAAAAATAATAAACATAAATAAATTAAACAATCAAACAACCAAAAAGGAAAGGGAGAAGAGGTAGAAAAAAGTTCTAATATCACAGAATATAAGAGTAATTTTTACATAATTTAAAATTAATTTAATTTGAAAATTTTAAGTTATATAAGCAATGAACATTAATAATCTAATGAGAATAGTAATAAAATAAAATAAAATAATAGATTACTACTTTAAGTACCAATATTTAAATTTAGTTACATTATTTACATTTAAATAATGAAACCTAACTTCACTGATATGTACACAGAAAAAGGAACTTTTGTTTTTTTTATAATATTATTTCTTTCATAAATATATATTTATAAAATATTATATAAAACGTAATTGAAAGTTTTCACTTAAAATTTCAGTCACATCCAGTGACAAATAATTACATATTGTATTTATTTATTATTGTTTGTGCAGTTTTAATGAAACAAAAACTTTACAATAAAAGCTATATTAAATATATTGTATACACATATTTTATTGCTTTAATTTATTAACATTTTTGTCGCAACATATTTTGACGTTGTCACGCTAACAATAAGCAGAGAGAAAATTCGGGCCAGAGCTGGAAGTCTGCACGGGCTGAATTTCCAGGACCGGGTTCAGGCCCGCACGGAAACTCTCCTTACCCGGTCAGTGTAAAATTAAAAGTTCGGACCGGACCCGATTCTTTTATATTTTCACAGTTCAGGGCCAGCCCGTACAAAAATAAGTAAAAACAGATCTGCTCTGACCCATGAAATAAACAATTAAATATGCTCGGTCGGGTCACGACTACAGCGTACATATTTATAGGAAAAATTTTTAGTATATTTAGATTATGTCTCTTCAAATCGAATTACACAATAGCAACCTTAATTATTGCTTAAAAACCAAAGACTTTTCAACATTCAAATAAAGATTCATTTAAAAAGTTGATGTAACTTAGAACAAAAGAAGGTTAAAATATAATAACTTTTGAAGTTGTATAATAAAAGTATATTTTTGAAAATATTTCTTTGTAATTTATTATGGCTGTTCTCAAATCCAAAAGAACTACTTTCTGAGACATTTCTGAATTAATTCTTGTCCAGAAATGTATAAAATGGACAGATTTTCGTATTCAGAAACGTTGTACTGGAATGGTGTTGCCCTTTTTTTGATAAAGCAAAAGATCTATCAAAAATACTGTCAAAGTGAACCTTTTGAACTTGAACTTGAACGCTTTGAATTTTCGCACGCGAAACTTGCGGAGAGAAACCTGCCGGCACGTGACAAGAATCACTTATAACTCAATAAGTAACGTATTTATCAAAATATGAAACTTATTATTCATTTTCAACCGTTTAAACAGTCCGACTTGGCAACTTTATGCCTTTGAAGTTAAAAATGAGTCGGAAAATCTGTCAGAAAGTCTTGCGTGCAAGCGCAAAACGTTTTGACACATTTACAAATTCATTTCTTAACGAAAAGATATAAAATTGGAAGGCCTGACAATGAAAGCGATATGGAATCGAACTGTATTTTTTAAATTTTTTTATAAATAAATTACTTATTGAGTTATAAGCGATTTTGGTCACGTGACAAACACGTTTTTCACCCTTTCTTGAGTGGTTATTCTCTTTTCGCGAGGAAATTCTGTTCAAAACGCCCACTTTTCTGAAAGATGTATTGTGCTTCCAAAAAAAAAAAAAAAAAAAAAAAAAAAAAGAAAAAAAAAAAAAAAAAAAACAGTTGGATTAGATAGTTTCTGAACGACAGCACCTGTTAATTTTATGCATTTCCGAACAAAAATAAATGAAAACTTATGTCATAAAGCTGCCTTTTTGCATTTGAGAACACCCTTAATGGATATTTTCAATGATTCCATTAACGGAAGTTCATTATGACTACTACTATTTTTGCAAAACATACTGCTTGAATGACACATCCTGGAAATAATTTATTCCAGATCTACTATGTAGAAAAACAAATTTGATCCTGGTATGATCCATGTTCATGATATGTCCATGTAAGATTGACACATGTACTAACTCTTTTTTAGAAGTAGAAGTACAAAATTGGCAGGTTTGACTATGGAAGCGATTTGGAATTGAAATGAGTTTTCCATTCTTTGATAAATAAATTATCGAATTCTAAGCAATTGTGGTCAAATGATAACCGGTTTTTCTATTCTCTCTCTGGCTGTTTTTTTTTTTTTTTTTTTTTTTTTTTTTTTTTTAAATCTGGAAATTTGGTTCAAAACGCCCATTTTGATGGTATTTTCTAAAAGATCTCTTACGTTTACCAAAAAACCGGAAAACGTCTTTCGATAACATAATTTCTGAAAACAGCACCTGCCGTTTCATGCATTTTCGAAAAAAAATGAATTAAAACTTGTGTATAAAGTCGCCTTTGGATTTGAGAACAGCCATATATTCGTGAAACTCATATCCATTGAAAATGATTCATATGTTATCGGCTTCATTTAAATTTTTATATAGGCCCGATGTTTAAAAGACTGTCTTGATTCTTTAATTCAATGTTTGGCGAAATAGCTTCCTCTCAACGCCAAGTAACACACGCGAGTGTCCCGTCAATTGTCCCCTCCCGCTTCACTATTTTCCAAGTTGACCTTTGGGGAGGAAAACGCAGGAAAAGGTAATTATACCGTGCCCAGTGATGTTTCACGGACACGCCGGTGTAGGGTAGAAGGGGGGAGATTCCTTTTTGACCTGGTAGAGGTATTGTTTATGCCAGCCTGTGTGCTCGGCGGGTTTTTGAGAAATCAAAAAGGTTGTTATAGAAAGTGTTTGTAGGTGTTACGGGCACCGGGAAAATAAGAAATTTAATAATATAGTGAAGTGAACGTTTTTGTGTGTAAGATAAATATCGAAGTAGCGTGGTGCGCTTAAACCGGAAATTTATAGGTACTTGTAAATAGTGTGTTTGTGTCATCTGTGTGATCATTGTAATGTCTACGTCCTGTTTTGTGCTAATAAACATTTTGTTATAAAAACAAGGAGTGTTATGTTCAAAAATTGGTAGCCTGGATATACAGAAGTCAATAAAGTTATCACAGTCCTTTGAATATTTTCTTTGTTCAGGGGGGAGGGGTGTGTCATGACTCCCGTGACCTCCCCTTTAGATCCGCCATTGGGTGTTATTACAATAAATGAAGATGATATAAATGTACCTTCAAGACGACATATTATTGGATCATTTAAAAATACATTCTGAGTTATTTTTGAGAGTTTTAAAAAATTTAGTTGAAAAATTAAGCTTAAGGGGGCTGGTCACTTGGCTTCCGATTTCCCCTCTCTAATGTAAAGTCTGTGGGCATTTGATGCATTCGTATATTTAAAATATCTCCTCGGGAAATTAATATTTTTAATTTCTGCTTTTTGTGTGCACTACCTAAAAGATGTCTCTTTTTTTTCCCTTAGTTCTCAAAATATTTCTAAAGTATAGGCTTAATTTTATAGGAAGTGTTAAAATCTTACTCACAGTTCGCCCGCTTTTAACACATAAAATATTAAATTCAGCATAGATTTTAGGAATATTTTGAAAACTAAGAAAAAAAGACATCTTTTAAGAAGAGTACACAGAAAAAATATGTTAAAAATATGAATTTCCCGAGAAGACATTTTAAATATACGAATGCATCGAAAGTTCATAGACTTAACATTACGGAGGAGAATTCCGAAGCTGAGTGACCAGCTCCTTTAACACTTCATTTTGTTTAAATTGACATTTTTATCTGTTCACTATAGTACTTCTAACATGTATAATATTTTTGATGTGCATTTTCATAGAAAGCGCAAGATAGATTCTTTAGACATTATTATACAGGGCTAGACTAAATGATTCATCGGTCTTCAAAAGACTGTTTATTTACAAGTATACGACGTACAAAAACGGGTGATACGTGAAAAGATACATACACTCACCAAGTTTCTGGTGCATACTGCAAATGTTCAACGTGTGTGCCCTAAGTCACCCGACACACATCCCAACGGTAATCCAGTTCCGTTTATACGTTCAATAGCATGTTCCTGTCAATGTCCGTCACAAAAGCAGTGATGCATTCCTGCACTGAAGCACGAGGCGGGCTTTTAAACTTGGTGAGTGTATGTATCTTGTCTTGTATCACTTGCCTTTGTAGGCAGGCCTCTCGCTGCCGCTCGCCATTGCGCCAAATCACGACAAAAGGCTTAATTTGGCGAGTAAATCAACAATCAGACTCGCCAAATTGAGAGTGCTCAATTTCTGTTCTGTTTGTGTGTTTTTGTGCCAATACAGTCGAGATTCTTATCCACGTTTCTTAACGATTGATGTAGCTTCACATGTTCAATCGCACCGTGCTATTTACATTGCTATCTTTATAGAGATACTGACTCAATACAATTCAGTTTAGTAACATCTAAAGTCACAGAAAGGATTATGTGATAGGTATTTCTATATTGTCAGTAAATTACTCTCTATGCACCGGCGTCGCGCATGTAAAAACACAAACATAATTACTCGCCTCAAGTGCCAAATTGAGAAAGTTTTGCTGGAATGTAGTGTTGAAATCAGCCATTTATCATACTATTTATTAGTTGTATCTAAAGTATCATTGGCCGTCATTTTTTTCTATCAGCTTCAGTTAGAGTCAAAATCTCATAGTAATTTTTAGTGTATGTTTCACAATGGTAAATCAAAAATAGCTGTTTTGAATTTTTATTTAGTGTGCTAAAAGAATATCTGAAACATTTACAAATTTAGGAGATATTTAGAATGTACTTATTTTTAATAGTTTCTGTAGCGGTTACTCGAATTTCTATTTTATAAGTAATCATAAAACATTAGGTTATTTTAGAACATATTCAAAAAAGGGATGCAGTAAGAGGTTAAAGATAGATTTTTCAATGTTTCACATCGAATCTGTTTTGCTAATATTTCTTTTTATTTGGCTACTGTTTTTTATTTCTTATTCGCCAAATCGCTAACGTTTGTTAAATGTCAGTGAGAACCCTGTTTGTAAGCCGTATACCTCTCCATACACAGTGTTTTGAAACCCAATGAGACATTTAGGATAACCCTGTATAGCGCATATTTAAGTAATATTATTTAGTATATGCTTTATGTTTATGTGTTTTTATTGCATTTGGATCTCATTGGCGATAAGCCATGTTTTTAGACAAATCTGTTATATCGATCAGCCCAGCTCATACTTTCTTCTACAATGCATGTCTACTTATTTTAAGATCATTCATCCAATTCGAACCCCTTGTTTAATTGTTCAATGATGTTTTCAAATAAAAATGAATAAAATCCTCTTACGTACATACTACTTCTCAAAACCCACATTATTCTACTGAATAGATAAAATGCATTTGAAAACGCAAATTACGTATATTGTTTTTCAATTTTACATAATTCTTCGAATAATATTGCATGCTCCAATGCATGAGAATGTATTTTCTTAAATCTGTATTTCAATGTACAATCCATTTCCACTCAAACATAATCCCTTCAGAATTCAGTTTTCATGAGCAAAATTTAAATATACCATTTCCGGAAATCCGATAACTGTAATTCATTCTTTTTCCGCTCTCTTCGGCTTAGCATCTTTAATCTCATAGAAATTCCCTCTTCTATGTTTCCTGAACGGATCAGGATATTTCACAGAATTTACAAATTTGACGCTTTACAGAGGATCAATAAGTGTTTAGCACAAAAGAAATCACTTTCTGTAAAATATATTAACAAAAATAACCCATAGATGATAATTTTTTCGGAAACGTTTATGCTGTTCGTACAAGAAAAGTATTCGTTTTAATTAATACTAGTACCGTCGGACCTCGTTATCCCGACACCCGGTTTTCACGTCAATCCGCTTATCACGTCAGTTTTACAAAGTCCCGATTTTCTGTATATGATTTTAATGTAAATAAACTCCGGATTTTACGTCGTTGAATAATTTTCAACTCCGGATATCCCGATGGTTTAGGAAAATTGACCATTTTTTACACTCCATCTTATAAGAACGGGAATTAAGCAGTAAGAATTGTCTTGGCAAAACATTTTTACGAAAGTGTCTAAATTACCAATTGAGATAAATGGGAAATTCTTTATCTGAATAAATAGACCCATACACTATGAATGACCCACTTAAGCTCCAGATAGACGTATCAGTCTACTCGCGGTCTTTTTGTTCTGGTCACGCGGAGCTTTCTTGTGGTTACATGGCGTTTTTCATCCGACTAAAAACCGAAGCATTGAATTGCATTGAAACGATCAGAAATTATCTAACATCCATTTCTGAAACAACGAATATGGATCATAATTCTTTGTATGATATTGAAAAAAGAATTTTAGGAAGCACATCTATGGATAAGCAAACCTTAATTCATCAATATTTCATGTAACTATTAAAAAAAAGTCATCATAAATCTGATTTTAATCATTTTCAATTTTGTTTTTGTATTTATTTAGTTTAATAATTTTTTATTATTTAAAATTGCAAGAACAATTATGAATTAAAATTGTCTTAACTTAATTAAAAATACAGCTTTATATAAACACATTTTTATATATTATATACAACATATAAATTTATATACAACATTTATATACAACATATAAACACTCCGGTTACCACGACACTTCGCTTATGAAGACACTTTTTTTCCGGTCATTAGAATGTCGGGATAACGAGGTTCGACAGTATATAACCCCGTCAAAAATGACGGAATGTTGATCTGCGTTTCATTTTCACAAGACTTCACACAAACAAACAGAATGAAGATTTTATTATTGAAGGGTTTGTATTGTAGAAAAATACATTTTAAAAATGCAAATAATTTCTACAAATACAAATGATGAGGATATTTTTTTTTTAACTCAATGTTCAATTTATGAAATAGTTAAATAGTTGGACAACGCAAAGAGCAGTATTGCACGAAAAAAGCTGTTTTGTTGAAACAACTAACTTTTGGTTAATATAGCTCCAACCAAATATTTTGGTTGGAATGATCAAATTTCGGTTAGACTAGCCAAATGATTTTGTTAATTCAACGAATCATTTGATTAGACCAACCAAAATTTGGTCATTTCAACCAAAATATTTGGTTGGAGCTATATTAACCAAAATTTATTTGTTTCAACAAAATAGTTTTTCCGCGTGCAGAAATAATAATAATTAGCAAAGTGAAAAACAATTTTTGAAGATTTCACAAAACAAAATTAACATGTTGAGTGTGACGGTGACTGAAAACTGAAGCTGAAAAATGTACATTGTTTTAAGTAATTTTTAAGAAAGTATAACCCTGTAATAAATAAAAGGTAAGCAAATTTTAAATAAATTTTCAGTAATTACTTAAAATAATATATATATATATATATTTAGTTGTATATCATATTTTAGATCGTCAGTCATCGGTGAATGAAGCGTTTTAAACGGAAAGTTCAGCCTCGGTCACCGGTGACTGACGTGGCGCTTAACGTGTTAAATATTCAATGCATTAAAGTTATTCTATTTTAAAATATGTTTATACATATATATAAAAAGGAAAGAATCTCAAAAATGAATGGCTCACTAAACCATTTTCCTCATCGATTAATGGAGCTTTATCCGTTTCCATATATGGATTTGGCGCCATTCATGGACAATTAATATAAACGAAAGAACATTTTGTTTAAATTGTAGTTTTTTTAATTGGAACTATGCAGAACGCATTGATTTAATTCAAGATCAATTTTATAAAAGCTTCAATTATCTAACTTTAAAATTTCATTCGGTATAAATGAAATCAAAATTATTATTTTTATTATTTCTTTCGTAAAATTTTAATTGAATTTTATTAATTCTTGGAATCTTAGGACACTTGAAATTTGATTGCATTGTAAATAAAATTTATACTTTTTATAAAATTTAATTAAAACGTAAGGAATACATGAGGGGTTGACAACCATAGTAGAACAAGTCCATTAAAAAGAAATGATATAGTTCATTTAGAAGGTATATAAAATCTGTTTTATTCACTCCCACAGTGAACCAAGCCTGTTTTCAGATACTATATATGAGAAAGTATTTGAAATCAGGCTTTACATCAGAAGAATAAAAAAAAACAAAAAAAAACCTTCTTTTATTTATAATGGAAACAAAATTTTAAAAAAGCGGATAAATGTTACGCTCTTAAAAATTAATAAAATTAAATTTAAATTCTAATATTTATTTTATTTATATTGGACGAAATTTTAAAATTATATCACCGAAGCTTTTAAAAATAGATATCGAATTATATCATTATGTCCTGCATTTTTCTTTAAAAATCCTTCATTTATATCGATTGCTAATAGATGGTGCCAAAACAGTGTCGGTTTGTTTATATCTGGTTATCCGTTGTTTATAATACCTTGTTATCCGTCATTTTTAATTAGAATTTAAAACATTACAACTGAATAGTTTTTGAAGGCTTTGGAGAAAAAGTTAGTTGTATTTAGGTTGTATTTATGTCGGCCAGTTATCTGCACGTGGGATATAGGCCCTAAGGGGGGAGTGCCTTCCGTGGAGGTCTTTCTAAGGGAACCTAACCCGTATAACGCTTGGAGAACCAAGGTTCGAAGAAAACTTCGAAAACTCCGAACGATTAGGCCGACGGGAGCGATTGGGATCGAACCCAGCACTTCCCGTCTACCAGCTTCGAGAGCAGAACCTCTCGGCCACTGGTGGGGCGGAGAAAAAGAAGGAGAATAGATGTGTTACAAAGCAGATTATATGTATATTTCCATATATTGAACAGTCGGCATACTTATGGCATCTGAATACTTATGCCTAACATGGCACCCATAAGTTGCTTTTCTCGAAGATAGGTAACACACGGAATCGTCACCTTAGCGTATTATATAAAGTATTATATAAATACATATCCAATGCAAAACAAGTCGGGAATTGTACGTCAAACGTGGCAAATGTACTATTACTATTGTACGATTACTAATGTATTATTTGTACCATAACCAGTTTTGTAAATATTCATATTTTGGTGCTATAGTTGTTGCACTCTTATGCAAAATTGCATGAATACAAAATTTATTACGATTCTATATATTAAATTCAGTAATACGGAAATAATAGGACCCCATCTTAAATAGGACGTAATCACCACGGCAACCTAGAATCCTTAACTATCATGGGATATCATTGAATTAATGACGTGTGATAGGAATTTAACAGAATGAAAAAAATATATTAGTATCTTTTTAAGTTTTGATTCGATTTTCATAAAATTTGAAATGTCTGGATAAGATTCTGCAACGATTACATACAATTAAATTTAAACCATTCGATTGGGTAGTTTTTGCGCTGTTATATACGGACAGACAGACAGACGGACCAGACGACGACTATAGGTGCTACGTATTTATATAATTACGAACGCACCTGAAAAAACGCTTTATTTCAATCACAAATTAAAATTTGAGAAAGATCCACTATGAAAAATTTGATTACCAACGAACTGGGAAAAAGAGTATAAAAATTGCAATAATCTGTGTATAATAGAACTTCATAGAATTTCGTCAAATTTCTCCGATATATGCTTAATTGCTTCTTGGTATATCGTTCACTTTGGTTACCAACGAACTGGGAAAAAGAGTATAAAAATTGCAATAATCTGTGTATAATAGAACTTCATAGAATTTCGTCAAATTTCTCCGATATATGCTTAATTGCTTCTTGGTATATCGTTCACTTTGGTTACCAACGAACTGGGAAAAAGAGTATAAAAATTGCAATAATCTGTGTATAATAGAACTTCATAGAATTTCGTCAAATTTCTCCGATATATGCTTAATTGCTTCTTGGTATATCGTTCACTTTGGTTACCAACGAACTGGGAAAATGAGTATAAAAATTGCAATAATCTGTGTATAATAGAACTTCATAGAATTTCGTCAAATTTCTCCGATATATGCTTAATTGCTTCTTGGTATATCGTTCACTTTGGTTAGCAACTAACTGGGAAAAAGAGTATAAAAATTGCAATAATCTGTGTATAATAGAACTTCATAGAATTTCGTCAAATTTCTCCGTTATATGCTTAATTGCTTCTTGGTATATCGTTCACTTTGGTTAGCAACGAACTGGGAAAAAGAGTATAAAAATTGCAATAATCTGTGTATAATAGAACTTCATAGAATTTCGTCAAATTTCTCCGATATATGCTTAATTGCTTCTTGGTATATCGTTCACTTTGGTTACCAACGAACTGGGAAAAAGAGTATAAAAATTGCAATAATCTGTGTATAATAGAACTTCATAGAATTTCGTCAAATTTCTCCGATATATGCTTAATTGCCTCTTGGTATATCGTTCACTTGGAAGTAGACTGGAACAATATTAACAAGAAAGAGAAATCATTCGTCAAGCACACATGTTATGAAACACTTTCCAACACATACAGAATACTGTAACACAACGTCACCGTTCAGTAACGTAAAAGATGAAATCCAAGTAAACAATTTCGAAAACACATCATGCATCTGAAACTTAATTTCAGCTATTATCATGAACAGTCAAAAAAGTATTCGATTTCTTTTGTGAAACCGCGTATATGATCTACATATCTTACACATAGATGCTAAAATTTAGGAAATGTATAATACAGCCCCTTCAAGAATGTCCATCAATAAAAGAAAATGCACTCGAATTAGATTGCGCTGCCCTGTATATGATCTATAGAGTTTATACACGCCAAGTAATGTGAAAAACTTTGCTTAAATTTAGAAAAGGATACCACAACTGAAAACGAACTTGTAGAAATTTTCTGTCATAAACAGTAGTGCAAACGAATTTTTTTGTGTGTCCCTGTAGATGTATGATAATCCTATGCACACCATATTCTACAGTAACATCTTGAAATGCACTTCAAGGCTTAATATGAGTTTCAATACGTTTTAAATAGTGTAACATCATTAAATACGTTGCAATAGATATCTCCCCTTAGACCATAGTGCAACGTGACTCTTCTAGTATCACACTAAAAGAGCTGTAAATAATACACACTTCATTTTCAATGGCGAAAAATCCATAGTAAATATCAATACCATATATCGATTACATGTCAATCTTAATATATTTACGTGAGCTAAAGCAATGACAGAAAAAGATACAGACTGACAAACCGAAGTCATAAACACTTTCAACTAGGTTGAAAAGTGTTAAAAATAGGATTTTACAAAAGAAGATTTGAAGTTTGTGTATTAAAAGAGAAATCGTGACATAATTTTACTGCGTATAATCGATATTAACATGTAATATATGTAAAATGAAAAATTTAAAGGGAAAAAAGATAAACAAACGGAGATTTTAGTAGTTTGGCACTTTTTTTTTTTTAAGTGAACGATATGTATGTACCGTATGTATTTCTGAGTGTAGATGTGTAAATATGAGTAAGAATTACTCACGATTATTCATCTTAATTTCTAAATTAATCTAGCACAAGAAGTAAATACAGAAGGCATACAAAAACCATATTTTCTGGTCCAAAGGCCAAAAAAAAAAAAAAAAAACTTAATCCTCAAACATTATTTTTCTTCAGTAATAACTATTTCTTCGAAAAATAATTCCATGTTTTTCAAGTTATTTTTTTCTTAAATCTTCCATTTATGTACATTTCCGTTCGTAATAAACGATACACTTGCCTTTATTCGCTTATCATTTAAGCTAAAATTACAACATGACTGACATTAGGCTTAACATGACCTCTTCCTTCCAAACATGAGAGAACATTTTACATTAGGGATTACCTCCAAATTAAAAATTATCCCAACTTTAAATGACAGTACCAACTTTCTTTTTATTTTTATTTTAATTGTTGCATTACGTTTACCTAAAACACAAATTTTCATGCACATACATATAAGGTAAGCTGGGGTAACCGGACTCACAAGGTAACTGGGCCATAGGCTATTTTATAAAAAAAAAAACCGCTGATGTCTTTTAAGATTTACCTTTGTCAACATTGTCCCCTATCTCTATTTCTTAAAAGAACGTGTGTCAACTGAGTCATAACTCTGTCTTTGTTGTGATAGGTTGCCGAAAATTTAGGCTTCTTTATTTGCAAATAACGTCGATTTGGTTGAAATTCTTCGGCTTTTTATTAAAATATGGTAAGAATATTTATTAAACAATCTTTTTTTCAAGGTTAGGCATATAAATACATTAATAGTATTAGGTTATCTATGCATAGAATTGTCATAGAATTACTTCATGTTTCATATGTCAGGCCGGTGTTCCAGTTACCCGATAAATTTTTTCAAGAATGGTGTAATTGGGACATGTATCAGGGGTAATTGGACCATGCGGGATTCAGTTACCCCAACAGTTGCAAATAATTTCTCTTACTACGGGAAATTAATTTCTTTTTTTTTTATTTTTTCCTTGCAATAAAGAAAATTATATGATAGCTGCAATTTATTTTTCAATTCTTCTCGTAAGCCTCTTTAATCTCACTGAAACTCTCTGATGACTTATGATCGTGATGGGTGTGGCTATTTAATTCCAGGACTGGTAAAATATCTTCTGAAATAGGAATGTACAGTGCATAATTGTTTCATATGTTCCGAAGTAAGTTTTGTCTGACGTAATATCCTTTTGCGCGCGGTTGTGCAGTTGTTTGAAACAACTGGTGAAATCATCTTTGGGAATCCTCTTAATTTCAGACGTCACGTTTTTCCTTGATGTTATCAATATCCACACATCATTGAAAACGTCGAAATCTTTCAAAAAATGCGAGAACGCGATAATGTGTCATCCCCGTACATTTTCTGCAACATTTTACGTGCTTCGCTAGAACTTCTTTTCCAATTTGAAACAATTCTATGCTCCTTCACTTCAACAATAATGCTTTGGCAGTGAACGCTTGCTTACGTGTTTCAGCACCAAAATTATTAAACGAGAATGACGCGTAGTACAGATATTGTGCGCAGATACGTGACCATTCAAATACCATCGTTGACCAACCAGCGAAGTTTCAATTATAATAATTTGTTGCTACAGCCCTGGAAATTAATAGCCACACCTTGTATTTAAGAAGCCATATTTTCGACGTTTTGCAAATCAGAAATAAGTGTTTTTAACAACGCTGGAGTTTCTGTAAAGAATAAAGACGATTTAAATATACCTTCGAGATATCATATTTATTGGATTACTTAAAATAGTACATATACGACTGAGTTTTGAGAATTTTTCAAAATTTAGTTTAAATTTTATACTTCAAAGGTGTCATTCATATAAATACATATGTTTTGTCATTCATATAAATACATATGAAGTGCACATTATATATATGCAAAATTGTTCAGTTATAACCATATTAATTAAAACGCCAAGGAAAGAATTCAGTAGTTCAGTGCAAAATTGACAAATTTGCGCATGCGTAAAGTTAAATCTAGAACTTGCTCAATGATAGAGAAAAGAAGGACGAGGTTCGGTTAACCCAGTGGAGTAAGAAATCAGTTTAAAGCTGTGAATTTTAGCAAAGAGCGCGGATTCGACCCCAACGCCAGACAGAACAATTTCTTTTAAAACTTTTGCCGATAATTCATTTTAATAATGTCATATTTTATTATAGGCGGAGAAGTTATTTGATTTCTAATTCTTTGTATTATTATTATTGAAATGCATTGTAATTAAATAAATATCAACACTCCACAATATTTTAAAAAGATACTAATTTTATATTAAAAATATTTAAGCTAAAATATTTTGCATGCAATTATCAATTAAATAAATTAAACTGATCAACAATTGCTGTTATATTTTCTGACCATTATCAAGAATATATATACACTGCTCAAAACAATTAGGGGAGCACATGGTTTTAACGAAATTACGCAAATATTTACACCGATAAGTAACGTAAAATAAAACATACATAATTTAAAGTGCTGTAGAAAACAGATAAAGAAACCTTCACACGTAAATTAAAGTTTATGACGTCAAAAACTGGAGAAAGGTGATAAGTGCAGAAATCGGGATTTTGAAGAAACGTCTGTTTCACTGCCTCAGTTCTAAAATTCAATTGCTCAGCTTATGTTTTGAGAAAAGGTGGCTTGAAAATGTCACAACAACATTATTTACCGCAATCCATGGTTTGGCGTGTTATCGGGACAGTTAAATTTGGGGAAACACAACGAAGTGTAGTGGACGCTGTTGGAGTCGCAAGAAGTGTCCGTGAAAGGCTGTGGAATCGATTCCAAGACGCATGGAATGGTCGTAATCGACAAGTGGAAGGTCGAAAATATGCTAACACAGAAATTGATGATCAATATATCCTGTTAACAGCCCGTCGAGAGGAACGGGCAATGCTACTCAGCAGCAAACACAGTTGTTCTTGTACAAAGGACGAAGGGTGTCCAGCCAAACAGTCCAAAATAGACTTCATCAGGTTGGTCTCTATACACGTAAGCCAATGGACTCTATTCTGTTGACCTCAAGACACTGTGAGGCCCAAAGAAGGTGGGGAACTGAACATCGAGTTTGGAGGCAAAGTTGTTGGAGTAAAATTCTGTTTACAGACGAGTCCCGATTCAGTCTGGATGTGACATCTGATGTGTTTTGGCATGGAGAAAAAGAGGCACTCAAAATAATCCCACATTCGTTCGTGAAAGGTCACATTACAGACGAGGTGGGTTGATGCTCTTGGCTGGAATCAGCACAGGTGGACGTACGGACCTACATATCGTTCGAAATGGCACTTTGACGGTCCGGAGTAACACAGACGAGATACTGAGACCTCATGTCCTATTTTATGTTGCAGTAATTAGTGATTTCTTTCTTTCCATGCATGATAATTCCAGACTTCATACAGTTTGTCTTGAGGAAAACATGCTTGAAGCTAAAACAATAAAGCGTATGGAATGACCAGCATGCTCTCCTGACCTAAATCCGATCGAGCATGTTTGGGACATACTCATGAAAACAAATTGTTGCCCTAAACCATCTTTTCATATTCTTTTCATCTTTTCAAAAAATAAAAGCCCCCTTATCATTTTTCTTGCGTCTTTTTTTATGTATTGCGCATTGCTACACGTGTACTATCCATTTTATGTCCATACATTGCTGTTTTACACTGTTCTCTTCACTTTTTTACTTGCTCCCCTAATTTTTTGAGCAGTGTATGTGTGTGTACAAAGAAAAGTTTTTCCTGCATTCCGTAAAAAAAGTCCTTTTCCATAAAAAAATAAAATTTACCAAGAAAAAAAAAATCATATAAGAACTATAAAAGAATTGATAAAGACCTATAGAAGAATTGATAATTAAATAATATATGAAAATGTAAAATTAAAGTGTTACAAAATATACATAACAAATCTTTAGCTGCTAGCGTCAAGTTTTATAAGTTTTAAGTTTTAGAATGAGATTGATAAAAATAAAGTTACTGAAAACTTTTAACTATCGTGTAGCTAAAAGAGAAAATACTAAATACTAGCCACCCTTGGCGACCTGTTTGGTCTCCCTTAAAATTTATGATTGGGAAAGCATGCTAAGATTTGTATCATGTTATTTTTATTCATAATTTAATTTATTTGGACTCCCTTAAATATAATTAATATAATCTCTTAAGCTAATGTTATTTTTTGTTGCATTAAAATATCTCAATTTATCGATTTTCTGTAAGCAAGTAAACCCTATTGGTATACAATGGAAGTCTATGGGAATTTGGCGGAACATTAGAGATATAGCCATGTAGGCGTCACTTTTGGTGATATATGGTCAAGTTGGCGACAAACTAGGCGGCATTTGGCGACAGAACAGGGTCCCCTCTGTGATAACGCCCGTTATAGGTATGGTGATGCAATAAATGCTGTTCAATAACCAATGAGATGCGTTTCATTTGGGCGTTGCCATTAAACTATTAACAAATAATCGTGATATCTGTGCCACATACGATAGCGTAATATATATATAGTTCGTTTTGTTTTTAATTGAGGCTGTAGTAAATAAAAATAAAAGGTCAACCCATTATTTTTAGTTAAACTTCTGATAAAAAGCAAGCATAATTTGTTATAAACTTAACATTCTTTCACTTCATTGAGTATGTTTAGACACTTAGAGAACCTATAACTTACTAAGTTGTAGTTTCTCTACGTAGGATAGACTGACAGCTTTATTTATTCTCATTCTCCTTAAATCTATAGGAATCACTTATACAATATATTTCAATACTTAATTAATTTAAAAATAACTAATTAAAAATTTAAGCATTTTTCTAATTCAAGTTGTTTACCATCAAATCTTGACGGATACTATCTAGTTTAATATAAAGATAAATAAATGCCACTTTTTTGTGATTTAATTTTTCTAAAGTAAGCATTTCTTTAAAGTCAGATAAAACATTCCGATGCTCATGTTTTTTAAGCAAAATTACACAACTAATAATCCAATGTTTTCTAAATAAATTCTTTCTTACATCTTTCTACTGAGGAATAAACTAATTTCACACAAACGTCATTCCCTCCTGAATTTAATTTCAGGAATGAAATTTCAACATTTTGTTTCGGGAAATATGATACCAGTAATTTATTCTTTTTCTTATGAATTATGTTTCTATAATCTCACGAAATATCTCTGAATATTTTCGCAACACATTATAATATTTCAGAGAATTTTCCCCTCTGACCCTGCAACTGAGAAATTAGTGATTTTAGCAACATTGAAATTTCTGCAAAGCATGAGAGCGATTTCTCTGTCCTTTGAGATATAATATTGTTTTGGATAATTCACTGGGGATAAAGTAAACTACAATTTATTTGAAATCAAATGCTTCATTTTTATCGCTATTTTATATTTTAATTTTGTCAGTTGATATGTAAAATGCGCATGTGATACGTATAATATGAAAGTTTTATTTCAACTTTTTTACTTTCTTCTATCTTTACAAGAAGAAAGTAAAAGTAAAAGAAAGTTAAGAAAACTTCGTGAAAGTTTCGACTTTCGGTTTTCGGCAGATTTACACGTTTTAGGGATCAGAGATTCCGAAAAACATGTTTTTACAAAATGTCTGTCAGTATGTGGCACAAATTTTTTGGGCGCATTAACTCAAGAACTAATGCACGAAATTTAATAAAATTTATATTCAGTTATTCCCTGATATAAATTGGTCCTGATTAGCTTTTGGTATAAATCGCTCAACAGGTGGCGCTGCTATGCAGCATTTTTCACGATTTCCGCAATAGCTCAATCTCCAGAACTAACGCACGGATTTTCAGCAAACTTCAGATTCAGTTAGTCCTGACATGAACCAAAGTTTTACACATTTTGGTGTAAATCGATCAACAGGTGGCGTTGCTATGCAGTATTTTTCGAGATTTCCACAATAGCTCAATCTCCAGAACTAATGCACGGATTTTCATCAAACTTCAGATTCAGTTAGTCCTTGACATGAATTGAAGTTTTATACATTTTTGTGTAAATCGCTCAAGATATCTTCAATCGATCAAGCTTAATCAGCTTGCTGCATTTTTTGCGATTTTCGCAATAGATGTATCTCAAGAACTAATGATTGGATTTTCAACAAATTTTAGATTCAGGTATAGCTTGATATGAATTAGTACTGTTTATGTTTTGGTGCAAATCGCTCAACAGGTGGCGCTGTTATGCTGCATTTTTCAGAATTTCCACTATAACTCTATCTCAAGAACTGCACGAATTTTCGTCAAACTTCAGATTCAGGCATACCTTGATATCAATCAGCGATGTTTATATGATTTATATAGTTTTGTGATGGCTACAACATACTAGTTTCATTTATCAAATTTTAATCCCCTTTCATGAAAGTTCAGTGATAGTTTTCTATAACATAAATTAAAGAAACTTTTTAGAAATTTTTCCTCCAAAATAAACAGTCCTTTAAATTCAAATAAAACATACCTGGATACATAATATTTTTTCTTGTCTATTTATATAAAATCCAAGTCTCTGTGTGTCCCTCACGATTCCGGTAGGACCACCTCATTGAAATGAGTAATTGTTGAAACATACTAATGCAGGGTTACCACAGTAGCGCCAAATGTTGGCCAACTTGGCGATAGCTGGCTGATTTGGCGAAATTCCCATTTAAAACCATTAATCTTTCATAAAGGAGGTCACCAAAATTTAATTTAAACGCCGCTCTTTTAAGATATTTTTTCAAAATCTATGGGTGAGAATTTAAAGTACATCTTTACATCTTCCTCCCGATGCTACTAATAAAATAACCGCCAATAGACGACGCTGTACTGTATGAGCTCCTAACTGCGCGATTTTAATGTGCTTTAGGTACTTTTCCAGTATAGGTGCCTTGGCGAAAAAGGAAATTTGGCAACATATTTTCCGGGAACCTATCCACTGTTTCATTTTATATACACAAGCATTTTTTTCGATATTTATACGATTTATTTAACATAAAAAAGCCGTTTATCTAATTTTATACAGAAACAGATGTAATTTGTACATAAAAACATGAATAATATACATATAAAATAAACATATAAAAAAACAAAAACGCTCATCAAGTTTGCTTTCATAGCTGTTTATATGATTTGACAACATAACTCAATATTTTTCCGTTATACGGACACCATGCCAAAATGCATGCTAATGCGCCAATTATTTCAAAATGCTAAAAGATATTTGTAATTTTATGCCAGCAGTTTAATATGAGTTTCATTTTATTGCTTTATTTTATAACAGTTATTTGTTCAATTATTTTAAGTATATATTTGTGATTTAATGAAATAGTTCGTAAAAGTCTGGAATTTTCAAATGCTATATTTTTTAAATGCTCACTTTAGTATCGACAATATTTTTTCTTTTATTTTTCAAATGCCTCAATTCACGTGATTTTCATTTTGCGCCAACTATTACGCTTAGCGACAATGGTATCCGTATAACGGAAAAGTACCCAAATCTCACTTTCTGATGCCCAAATTACACCAAGCTTCTTTTTAAAAACGCCAAAGCCCCTACAGTGGAAAAGTATCAAACTGTCTGTATTTTGCGCCATCTGTGTTATAGTTTATACTATATGCAAGGTGAGTGGAGCGAAGAGTTTAAACATTAAATATTAAAGTTTCGGCGCAGATGTCATATACGCCCTATGTTGGCGCGATTTTTTTCTGACGCCAATGTCATATACACAACGGGTACTTAACAGTCGCCAAAGTTTCGTTATTTTGCTTGATATGATAACCCTGGTGTTGTTGTTTAAGCTGTTGATGTTTTCGCCAAATTGGCGTCGGAAAAAAATCTTTCCAATATGTATGGGGTATATATGACAACTATGCCAAAGTTTCTATAAAGCAGTATGACTAAAAAATTAAGAATAAAATAAATGCAAAATAAGACTAAAGAAGAAAGAAAAATCATGCGTATTAAGCATAGAATATGAAACACTTTCCAACACATCCTTAATGCTTTAACAAAACTTAGTTATTTAGGGAAGTAAAGTAAATAAGATAACTAAGTAAACATTTTAGAAAACGCATAAAAAATTTTAAAAATTGATTTCTGCAGTTACCGTCCATAGCCAATAGTACCCTTATTACATGCCACTATTTAGCTAAAATTTAATTTAAACTACTCTTAAAGCTACTGAAATTACATTTCCAGATATTATCATCCATAGACGGTTATGTATCCAATTCTTTACGTGACCCTGTATATCATTTTATCTATATTCTACAAACATTTCTTAGTAAACTAAATGCAGTTCAGCGTAACTGCATAACTCCTTTAAAAACCACCTTTAAGCAATTTATTCTCATACTCAGTAACCCTTACGAATTCTTTTGTGTAGCCCTGCATATGAACTGTAGCATTTATACACACGGTATAGTATACATAAATGTAGTGAAACATAAAAGCGCATATCATAATTAAAAATGCATTTCTAGCAGTCATTGCTTATGTACAATACTTCGGAGAAAAGTTTCTTGGCGAGAAAGAAGTTTGCCAACGTATTTTCTGACAACTTATTTACTGCTTCATACTCACAAGCAATTGTTTGCATATGTATACAATTTATTTAATGTAAAAAAACCTATTTACCCATTTTTATAAAGAAACAGAAGTAATTTTTGCACAGATGTCATATACGCATCGGTGTTGGCGTGATTTTTCTCTACGCCAATTCAGCAGAAATCTCGCTTTCGAATACCAGTTACTTATATATTTTTAAATTATTTGCTATCATTTTGAAAAGGAAATAACTATAAATAAATAAAAGTTTGAATAATAACTATAGAACAAAACAGTTTATGTAATTTAAAAACAGAAAATAAAAGTAAATAAACAATTTATTAATAAATAAAAAACAATAGCCGGGTTACCATAGCAGGCAAAATAACACCATTTTAGCGCCAGTTAGGTATCCTGGTTCATATCTGAAATCTGTGCCGTAATTTGTATGTAAAAAATATCATATATATTTAGAAACGATTTTTTATGTATATAAGTGCATATATAAACAAAAATAAAAGTTCATTAGATTTGCTTTCATAGCTGTTTATATATTTTGGCAACATATCTCCCTTTCTGATGCCCGAATTATGCCAAGCTTTTGTTAAAAATGTGCTATAATGAAAAAGTACCTAAATAAATAATTAACAGAAATAACCAATTATACAAACTAAAACGTTTTATTTCGAGATCAAAGCATTGTTTTTAATTTCGATTAAAAATACATATATCCTTGGATAACTTTAGTTGAAGTTAGGTTCACGGCTTAATATCTCATTCCATAAACCTAAACAAACACAAGTGATTCATTCATCGTGAACAGTAAAAAATATTAAATCATTGAGGTAATCATTCACAAAGTAAGCTCTCCTACAATCAATGGACAATATTCTAATGACATCATAGTAGGTAAAATGGTGGCGGTATCATTTGTTTATGGTTTGAAATCACAAAGATTTAATTTTGCAATGTCTCTTAGTTACATTATTTTATTGTCATACTAGCTAACTTGCCCGGCGTTGCCCGGGTACGTCAAAGAACAGCTCGAATTGCGAAAAAGCTCTGATAATCACAATAAGATATCGCGAAAAATTTTAAATTGCTGCACAAATTTCGAAAAGAGAAAAAAAAATTATGTATTGTGTTCGAAGATTGAAAGTTGATTCCTTTCACTAATGTGGAAAAATGGTAGGAAATCGCTAAAATACACAAAAAATCACATACAAAGTTCCTGAAAAATTCGAAAATTGCTATACGAAATTCGAATGAACTTTATTGAAATGATGGCAGAAATTACTTTAGTATTATAGGCCAAAAATGGAATGTCAAAAAATTGCAGCAGATCGCGAAGAAACGTAGAAATCGAATTAAAAATCACAAAAAGTTCAAAAATCACGAAAGTCAAAATTTACTGTAATTGGATAAAAGTTTCAAATCTAATTCCTTCGACCTGCGGGCTCTCTTAAAATTTATGTTTGGTAAAGCATGCTAAGCATTGTATCATGTTACTTTTATTCATAATTTAATTTACTTGCTTTCCCTTAAATATAATTAATATAACCCCTTAAGTTAATATTAGTTTTTATTGCAATAAAATATCTCAATTTGTTCATTTTCTGTAAGCAAGTAATACCTATTGGTTTACAATGGAAATCTATGGAAATTTGGCGAAATATTAGAGATATCGCCAAGTTGGCGACAAACTTTGCAGCTTTCGGCGACAGAACTGTGTCCCCCCCTACGGTAACCCTCTTATAGGTGCGAAGATGCATTAAATGCTGTTCAATAATCGCATAAAAAATTCGCTAAAAATTCAAAATTTGCTGTACGAATTCCGAATAAACTTTTTTGAAAAGAGAACAAAATTTACTATATTGGGTTAAAAGAAAGAAACCGTATTCTTTTCACTAATGTGGAAAAATCGCCTCAAAACTTAAAAAAGCGTTAAAAATCGCATACAAAATTAAATAAAAAAATCCAATAAAAAAATCGAATATCGGGCTTCGAGTTGCAAAACTTCATATATAGACGGAACTTTTCCCCAAATTTTGTAGCTCTACGTGCAGCTGTCTCTTCAGAACATCGTCAACACACTCACACACTCACACACAAACTTCTTTCCTTATTATTATAGATTTAATTTACCTGGATTCCCTTAAATTTAATTAATATAACCCCTTAAGTTAATATTAGTTTTTGTTGCACTAAAATATCTCAATTTGTTGATTTTTTTGTAAGCAAGTAATCACTATTGGTTTACAATGGAAGTCTATGGGAATTTGGAGAAATATTAGAGATATCGCCAAGTTGGAGTCACTTTTGGCGATTAACTTTGGTCGCCAAATTTGGCGATATATCGCCAATTTAGCGACAAACTTGGCGGTATTTGGCGACATAACTGTGTCCCCCCTACGATAACACTCCTTATAGGTATGAAGATGCATTAACTGCTGTTCAGTAATCGCATAAAAAATGCGCTAAAAATTCAAAAATAGCTGTACGAATTCCGAATAAACTTTTTTGAAAAGAGAACAAAATTTACTATATTGGGTTAAAAGAAAGAAACCGTATTCTTCTCACTTATATGGAAAAATCGCTTCGAAATTTAAAAAAGTGCTAAAAATCGCATAAAAAATTAAATTAAAAAAATCTAATCAAAAAATCGAATATCGGGCTTCGAGGTGCAAAACTTCATATATAGACGTACCTTTTCCCCAAATTTTATAGCTCTACGTGCAGTGGTCCCTTCAGAACACCGCCGACACACTCACTCACTCACACACAAACTTCTTTCTTTATTATTATAGAATAGATTTATGAGCTCAGAACAAAAGCATATTTTTTCATTATTTAGTTATTAAAGACGGAAAAAAAATTATAAATGTGCATGATTTGAAAAATTTAAATAATTTTCTTTCTTAAAACTAAAAAATAACATCGGGAAGTAACAGCGAGTTTAAGTTAGATAAGTTTAGCTGTTTAATTCTGTTGTAATATTCAAAATAACTGTATTTATTAGATTTCAGTAAACAACATCAGGGCCCGATTAAACTTTGAAGTTAGAGGAATTACAATCTCATTTCAGGACCTTTCTTTTGGAGAAGCTTTTCTAAATTCCACATATACATGGAAACTCTTCAGTGTTAGAAATATTATTCCTAGCAATGGCATAACATGAGAACGGCCTGCAATTTTACACAAGTTTTTGAAAACTACTTTATATCAGAAATTTTACTAAAATCTGGTTACTTTTTTGTTATAGAGGCCCACACTATTAGAATTATGACAAGTTGCAGCCAATTTCGCCAAAGTCGTAACCAAGATCGTGAAGCACACACATATAATACCATATAATACCATTTCATGAAATCGTATTCGATAATTTAATAGTTTTTACCTTACTTCAAGTGTGTAATTTATTTATTTTTAAGGCTTAACAATCTAAATTGTCCAATATATGAATTTTTAAAAAATGTAAACAAAGATTGAATAGACATGACCGCAAAGAGCCTCAAATCTGCATAACACTTGGAACCAAACTGTGCAGATTAGTGGTCTTCTACTGTACACAGTTTTTCATAAATGTGTTTCGTTCTTAAAATGTGTTGTTTTCATCTATCACTGCGGAACAAACGAAAAAATTCATATTCTTGCACATGAGTTGTATATATCATTATATCTAAATTTCCGTCATTTTTGACGGGCTACCTTTCTAGTATTAAATAATTCTTAAAAAATTAATACCGTTTTTTGCAAAATAAATCCCTTTTTAACACTTTCTAACATAGTTGAAAAGCGTTTATGAATTCGCTTTGTCTATTGTGGTTTACTATGGCATGATCGGTATTGAAAATGAAATGTGTAGAATTTACGGTTTATATACAGAGATACTCAAAAAAATTCCGTTACGATATAGAACTCTCAATTTTGACGATTCAGCAATCCTCGAGCTATATTTCGTTGTTTTTGACAATCATTTCGTATCAAAATCACGTGACTTTTAACGACACGTAAACTCTCAAATATTTGACGAAGGTGTTTCTTCACTCACGGCCAGACTCAATGCATTTTAAGGAAACCGTACCTCCTCAAATCCTGCGACTTTAGCAAGCAGATATAATATCTGCTTGCTAAAGTCGCAGGATACAAGCAAACATAAACAAGCAAATATCTGTGATATTTGCTTGTTTATGTTATTCCTGTCATAATTTATTTAAAAAATTGCACTTTTTAGCGCTTTTCAGAAAATGCTGAAATACAGGTAGTTATTGTTTTCTGCATTAGTTATTTTTTTAGCTCTTAAAGTTTTTAAGAATGTTTATTATTATTATGATTATTTTACTTTGCTCGCTATGGTTTAATTCGAAAAGAATAAATTTCCTGTGTTTTACAAAATCGTTTAAAAAGAAAATTTGATCAATAAAGTTTTAAAATTCCAAGATCTCTTTTTCATTTAAGAAATATATTCATATAACTATCAAATTAAATATGCATAATTGATCCCTCTCCCTTCTCTTCTGTAAACAGTAAAGTGTTAAAATCTCAACCACATATTCAAATTGATAAAATCTCCCCCACATGCACTTTAAAATTCGTTATTTCTGAGCAACAAATTAACCAGACCATATTTTAATCATTCATCGAGCAAAGAAAATTTCCCTAATAAATTATATTAATCAAGCCATATTATAATTATTCATATTAACCATAGGAAATAATAATAATAAATTAGCCTTACTAATTAAAACTTGCAAGAATTATAAGTATAACAACATCGATAAAATTACAATCAACCTTATAAAAATATAAATATACAGTAGAATCCATTACATGCATCTAAAATCATATCCTTTCGAGGACTCAATAGCGTAATAGCTAGAGCGTCCGTCTCCCACACCGGAGGTCGTGAGTTCGAATCACCCCGAAGCTATTATTTTTTCTCCTGTCGATACAAGAGCTTCTAAACTGTTCAATAGGTGGCACCACCAGCCCACTGATTGCGATTTTCAAACAAGCACTTTTGACGAAATTGTTATCCTGAAACAAGTGAAGAAAGTATTTTTCTCAATTTGACGAAATATTCGTTCGGAGCATATCCCAGGAAATGGTTTCGTCAAAAACGAAGAAAATTTCATGAAATCTGAGAATCCATTTCTGAGAGTGATTACAGTCCATGGGAAGAAACGTTTGCTGTGTATTTTAATGATATTATACTATTTTAAACATATTGAAATTGACATATTTCACTGAAGTATACTAGAAATTTCTCATTACAGAACGTGGTGAGCGCAGAATTCATCGTTCATGTACAGGGACTCACAAAAAGGCAGGATCACAACAGGGACTCACTGTGTTTGACTACAAAAGAAAATGAACAATAATTGAATTATTGAAGCCTGCGAACAATTATTGCTGGAAGTGCGTCTTTATTAGTAGAATTTGTTTTTAAATTTATTTTTTTTTAAATATTAGTTGGTGTGTATAAATTCTATAGATTATATACAGGGCTGCACAAAAGTTCTCAACAATATCCGTTTATTGGCTGAAGCTGCTGAATGGAAATTTTGAACCGTGCTATACGTTTAACTGAATTAATTTTCAGCATACTATGTAGTATGCATACATATCTATACATCATATACAGGGCTGCACAAAAAATATTTTCCCGATTATTCATTGCAATAGCAGAAATTGGAAAAGACGTAAAAAAATAAAATAAGACGGAAAAAAAAGATAAAGAAGAAGAATAAATAATTTTTATGATGTTTTATGACGTGAGAAGCATTTCATGACGAATCTGTTTCTTCAAGACGAACTTTTAGAAATTTTAACCATTAGATGTCCAAAGAACTTTATTCTGCCAAACTTTGCTTTTTAGAAGCTGATGTGCTTAATTTTTTCACAATGAACTGATGATGTTTTCTTTTTTTTTTAAGAACTTTGGGTTCTGCTCTTTCTTTTTGTCTTTTCAGGTGCTCCTGTTGCTCCTACCAGCGGATCTACAGTGTCACTGAAGGCAGTCAACCGGTCAGTCTGGCCGATCTGAAGGAAGGCCTTTTTAGTATCCCAAATGCCTTTAATAGATTCTAGAGCGTCACCTGCGTGCCTCCTGGTGTAGTAAGTGTCTACTGTTTACAGCGCCATCAACTTCTTACGTAACTGCCGATCAAAGCGCCCTCATTCTGTTTGATGACTTCTTTCCCCATGAAGTTACAGCGCGCATGCGTTTGAGGGACAGATTTCCGATCTACAGATGTTCTTTTGGAGAGTGTGAGTTGGAACTGAAACGAAGTGAGCGACGACGGCTAATAGAGAGAGTTATGTTTTCGGTGGTAAAAAAACAGTAAAACGATGATGTGTGCGTTATGAGAATGTGCTGTGATCGTTTTCGCAGAATTGTGATGTAATTAAGATGACGACACTTTTTTTTTGTAAATATTTTGTAAATACCTTAACTTTAAATATAACTTAGTTAAAAATTAAATGTTGTCAAGCTTCAATTTCCACAATATTATTTCCACAACATTTTTTCAAATTTTATGAAACTGGCGTTAAATTTAGTAAAAAATCCTGCATGATATAAACAAAAAACATGCAATTTTTTTTTAACTTTTAAAAATTCGATATATCTCCATGAATATATGTTCTATTCTTACACAAATGAATGCACATATTGTACAGTAGCCATATATTCGTAAGCTATAGCGATAAATCATTTCGTGCATTTTATTTTACAGGGTGATCCCAAACATTACCATTTTTCTTTGATTTTTTGTTGGCCTACTAATTGTCCATATGATCAAACCGCCGTTGATAAATATGGAGTAGAACATAGTCTGCATAATCCCGAAGTTCCAGAAAACACCGACAAATATATCTTTAAATATTCGACAAAATGTCTAAAATTAAAAGTGTCCGATCATCATATAGTGTATGTATCCATGAGGGTAATACAGGAATTAAACATCGATTTATTTATTTATTTATTATTATTATTATTATTATTATTATTATTCGACCCAAAGTGGGACAAATTTTTAAAAAAAATCATCATATCTCATAAACTAATAGAAATAAATCTTGAAACTTGACATGCCTATAGTATAACTAAAATCTGTAAACATATGTTTTATAATTTTTCAAAATTCGACCTCAGAGGGGGGGGGGGGGGTCCTGCCGCCAAAGCGCCCTCCGTTTTCGAAAGACATGGCAAAAACACTACATATATTTGATCGTTACTCAATTATAATTTGATTTCCTATGTAGGGATCAGTGTCAACAGTGAGTTTTTCTTGAAAAGTACAAATGTCAAGGTTACCACAATAGCGCTAAAGTTTGGGCCAACTTGATGAAATATCGTCAAATTTGGTAGTGCATTTAATAGTACAAGGGTCTTTATTTTATACATAGCAGCTTGTATATTATGTTTTTGGTATCCATGCAGTGTGTTTGGGGGAAACTGTATTATTGTCAATTCATTCATACTATCACAATTTTTGTGGGTGGTCGGTAATGTTTAATTAATGGTTATATATAAATATATATATATATATATATATATATATATATATATATATATATATATATATATATATATTACATTTCAGTTAATTGAAAGAGGTGGAATCTTTCTTTTCTTTTCTTTTCTTTACATTTATGTTTATTTTTTTGCAGTGCACGTAAAGTAAATGAATGTACTTTATGTGCAATAAATGAAAGAAAAAACGGAATTTAAAAATATTTATCATTTTATAATTGCAATTAAAAAGATAGGAATTCTTGAATTACAAAGTATAAAATAAATAAATAAACAAAATAAAAAGTATTACAAATCTGGAATTGGGGAATTACGCGCTGTCTCACAAAAAAATATATATTAGGATTAAAAATTCAGACAAAAGAGACTCAAATGTCCTTCTAGAATAAAACATGCTGATGAAAATCGAAAGTTTATCCTCTCATCATATTTCTTGCTCCCTGGAGGCTATAAAAGATTTCCTTTTGTATTATACACGCTTCTTTCGCCCACATCACGTACAGTTTCTCAGGCGATACTGCATATTATTCCATTGGTGTTAGTACGTCCATTTCAACTGCTGTAGGGGGGAGAAAAAGACTTTTTTTGATTAAAAAAAAAGTCACATGCATTTTGGTATTGTGAATATTTTTTTGTGGTCTAGAAATGCAAGTAAAATAGTTTGGTAATTTTTCAATTGCGATTATTATCCGTATTTCACAATTTTATTTGTGTGACTTGGAAAAATATAAATATTTAATTTACAAAAATCTATTAAAGGGTGTAAAAAAAGTCACTTCTTTATCAGAATAAAAATGTAAAATATTTTCAAGTAAAATTAAATAGAAGCAAGTAAAATAGTTTGGTAATTTTTCAATTACGGTTATTATCCGTCTTCACAATTTTATTTGTGTGACTTGGAAAAATATAAATATTTAATTTACAAAAATCTATTAAAGGATGTAAAAAAAAAGTCACTTCTTTATCAGAATAAAAATGTAAAATATTTTCAAGTAAAATTAAATAGAAGCAAGTAAAATAGTTTGGTAATTTTTCAATTACTGTTATTATCCGTCTTCACAATTTTATTTGTGTGACTTGGAAAAATATAAATATTTAATTTACAAAAATCTATTAAAGGGTGTAAAAAAAGTCACTTCTTTATCTGAATAAAAATGTAAAATATTTTCAAGTAAAATTAAATAGAAGCAAGTAAAATAGTTTGGTAATTTTTCAATTACGGTTATTATCCGTCTTCACAATTTTATTTGTGTGACTTGGAAAAATATAAATATTTAATTTACAAAAATCTATTAAAGGGTGTAAAAAAAAGTCACTTCTTTAACAGAATAAAAATGTAAAATATTTTCAAGTAAAATTAAATAGAAGCAAGTAAAATAGTTTGGTAATTTTTCAATTACGGTTATTATCCGTCTTCAAAATTTTTCTGTAACTTGGAAAAAAGTAAATATCTATTTTACAAAAATCTATTAAAGGGTGTAAAAAAAAGTCACTTCTTTATCAGAATAAAAATGTAAAATATTTCCAAGTAAAATTAAATACTTTTTGTACTTTATCATGCTAAATATTTGCGAGATTTAGTGATACGTTGATATAGCTATGAAACTCTTCTCTTGTGATATTCTCCTATATACAAAATTAAACAAATATTGAATAATTACCCTCTTTTATTTAATTTAAGTTTGTTCGTGTATGCAAAGATGGTATTTTGCAATCAGTTTTTCTCTTTGGTTACAAGTGTCGACAACTTACAACAACGATGGAGTTAATTATGCACCAAACAACGCTTACTAAATTACGTACACAGGTTGTTTACGATGCCAGTACAACATTTTAATATTTTAGAATATAATTATGAACTAATAAATTAATTTTAAGACAACTTTTTGTTAAGATGCTACATCACCCACGCGAAGGCATCCGATCGCTAATGTTAATCGTATGGAAGAGAATTTTAAAGATATCTCGCTTGCATTGCAATATTTTTCAATGTATATATATATATTTAATTAGCTAGCCGAGATCGATCTCCATAAAGACAGTTTTTTACTTTTTTTATTTTTTTACGGGTTTTTTCTTATTAGGATACTTTTACTTTAGAAACCGGTTTCGAAATTTAAAAAAAAAAATCGCGAAGAAAATCAAAAAGCGATCGACCTCAGCTATTCAATGCAAATAATAATTATTATTTAAAAATATTGAAATGCAAACGAGACTTTTTCTTTTCAAAATTTTTAAATTTTGAACAATAGGATTTCAGTTTATTTAAATTACGAAAATGTCCTTTGACAACGCAATCTTATTATTATCTTATATTATCCTTGAGCTGCTATCTTATTACGACAAATATAATTTTAAAGCATATAAAATAATTATTAAGCTTAGAAGCATTATCATGAAATTATAATATTTAAATTAAATTAGTAATATAAAAGATTGGTTCGCGTACGTTCGCGTTTAAACACGAAATATCTGATCGTCTTTCATTACGGAGAAATTAACTAAAAAGCTTGAAACCCATTATTAGAAATCATAGTTCAATCATATTAAACAAACTTTCAAATATTGACAGCTCTGGAATATATATATGTCAATATTTTATCCAATTTGAAAGCATTTCTTCTGTATTTATATCATTTTAAACTATTTACGAGTGTACCTATTAAGGGGTCTTAGGACTCTTAAAATTGGAAAAAATGAAGAAAAAAAAGACCATTTTCAACATTTAATATCTTAAAATGTATTTGACTTTAAGACGCAATTTTAATTGGTAATGAAAGATATAAGTATGTTCTTTGATTTGAAATATTTAAAAAATTTCAAGATGCAGAATTAGCATTTACAGAAAGCTCCAAATTCTCAAACATTTGACGAGCAGAAAATCGGCATAAGAGATTACGCGCTGGATTATAAAATGCATTTTGCAACTACAATGAAAATTTTGGTGCTTACTTATATTTCAGATTGTAATAAGTATCCTGAACCTAAATAAATTTGTATTTAAAGCATTTTCATGTTTTTAATACAAAGTTGTATGTAATTAATGCAAAATTTAGGAAATTTCAACAATATAATCACCTAAAAAATATTTTTTCTAACAATAAAAAGGAAAGTTTAGGGTACTTGTTAGTTGGTGATCCCGTCGACCAAATTACTGTCGCCAAATTGTAAGATAAAATGCCAATGATGGTTGATCGTAAATGTCACATTCTCTTGACAACACGTATTTATCTCATCAAGTGATTTTTATTTCGAAGCTTTATTTATATTTTTATTAATGTTATACTAATATTTTGTTCTTTCGTTATTTAAAATAAAAATTATGCCAATTTGTATAATTTGGTGAGTGGTTTGGCGATTTATATAATATGGCAAAATTGTTCGACGGGATAACCAACAAGTACCAATTTTAGGTTCAGTTTATTACAGAAAAACATGAAATATATGTTTTGAAAAATTCCTGACAAAATATTCAGAAGTTTTGAGATATCATGCCCGTTATGCCCAAAAACGTCATTTGGAGAAAAATGACTTCAAAGATTCGGAAACCCCGTTTCAGCTATTGGCGGGTATAATTCTAAAAGCCATAACATCTGTTCTAATAGGAACTTCAAGGAAACAATTATATCAAAATGTCCAGAAAATATAGAAGTTTAACATCTAAAAAAAGTTAAATTTCGAAAATTTTAAAGCTTTAAGAGCCCTGAGACCTCTTAAACATACGATTTTTTACGATTTTTTTTTTTTTTTTTTTTTTTTTTTTTTTTAACATACGCTGATAAATGCTGTCCTTGTCTATAAAACAGTAATAGCGAAAAAGTGAAACAAATCTTTAGTTACTATTTGATTATTTCAACTCATGCTGAAATATTTTCTTTTCTATAATTCCAATGATTCAGTGTTTATCTATTGCATAACTTTCAAAGCATGCCGCCAGGATAAAGACATCTTTATCAGGAGAAATATTTTCACATGCGTCATAATTGATTCTTGTTATTTGGTCAAACAAAACAACGTGGGTCACCGAATATTTGAGCCTCCACCCAGTAAAGAAAACATTATACACAATATTCGTTTATTCAAATACAGAATCAATTGCGTACTCTTATAATTATATATTTAAACTACATAATTTGTAATTGTCTGTGCTAATAATGGTTCCAAAGCATTATTTTTATGCGACAATATTTATATATTTTTCGCAACCCACAAAATATGCAGGAATAGAGCGACTTTTGCATATTCTATCATGCATAGAAATTATGATAAGCCTCGGTTCTTTTTACTGGGTGCGTTCGGAATTATATAAATACGTAGCACCTATAGCTGTCGTCTGATCCGTTCGTCTGTCTGTCAGCATATAACTGTTCAAAAACTACCGAATCGTATGGTTTGAAATTTCCTTCTATATATAAAAAAAAGTTTTGATTTGGAAATGGACCAATGAACATCTGCGTAGATATTCCGGGTAGAACTCATCCAATTTAAATGCTTAAGCCAAGGCCTCCTTATCGAAATAACAGGCCTCGCAATCGCCAAGTTTCCTTTGTCCGCTGTAGAGACGTATGAGATTACGTGGTTAGAAACCACATGGTTTCCCGTGACTAGCGCCATCTAACGTGAGAAACAGAAATATTTTTTAATTTGTTTTCCATTTGTCTTTTACCATTATCTTTACGATGTGCTTTGTAGTTTGCAAATGATAGTTGTTAATCTTAAAATTTTCATATGTTCTAGACATTTTATTTGAAAAATCAACTTATTTTACTATTAAACAAAAAATGTTTACTGCTGTATTCCGTTATGTAAATAAATGATGATAATAATAATAATAATAATCAGGAAAGAAAATTATTTTACCATGAATTTCTCAGTGATATCAGTTATTGAAATAAATGGATAGCATCTAGATCCGGAAAATGTAAAATATTTCATTTTCTCTTTTATATTTTCAAATATGTGATTTATTTTATTTCTGCTATTTCTTTTCTTTTCACAATTAATTTCCCCTTACAGTATTAATTTAACATCGCTCCTTCAATTTGTTTCAATGCACAGTCTCATTTATTTATTTATTGGCCTATCATTTGTTTTATTTTTGAAGGTATGGGGGATCATTTCAGTTTAACATACTTTAGATGAAAGCTTCACTGTTTTTTCATATAAAGTTTGTATGTATTAATCTATGGAAAGTTTCATAATTGGCTCCACAGCCAAATGGCATATCTTGGCGGGCATAGTTTGGTGCGTAATTAATTTTCTTGTTTTAACTCACATATGTTATGTAAGTTTTACTAAAATGTATCAAAGTATTTTAGGAAAGTTAAAACACGCATAGGTACACAAAAAAAGAACAGACTGAAGTCATAAACACTTAAAAAATTGGAAAAATAAAGTTTAATAATCACTTAAATTTATACATATCCCTCAACTTTCCGCAAATACCGTATTCTTGTCATGCTACGATTTTGGTATTTGTAAATCTTAATTTGAGTATTCTTCCTTAATCAGACCTAGAGCCAATTGGCGTAAGTGTAGTTTAAATCAAAATTAATTTTATTTTTAAACCGTATACTTGATACCACATTATTCCAGCATCGCGTTTTTGCAGTCAACTTTGACTGTGGAACAGATTACAGAACATTAACTAATACTGCATTATATAATAATAAATCGGTATTTTTCAAGTATAGGGGCCTTGGCGAGAGAAGAAAATTTGGCAACGTAATTTCTGGAAGCATATTCACTGTTTCACATAAAGAAGCAATATTTTCCAATATTTGTACAATTTATTTAATATAAAAAAGGCATTTATCTATTTTATATACAAATATAAACAAATCGTATATAAAAAACAATAATAATATCTAGAAACTAAATTTATACATGTAAATTCGGCACAGATGTCATATTGGCGCGATTTTTTTCTGGCGTAAATGTCATATATGCACCGGATACTTAACTGGCACCAAAGTGTCGTTATTTTGGTTGATATGGTTATCCGGATATAGATGATATGGTAACGAGGTTTTCGCAAAATTGGCGTCGGAAAAAAATCGCGCCAATATGGCATCTGTGCCGTAAATTCTTATAAAACAAGCTGACAGTTCATAAGTTTTGTTTTCATAACTGTTTATATCAATCGGCAACAAATCGCTCTTTTCGAAGCCCAAATTGTGCCAAGATTAAAAAAAAAAAAATAACCCGCAAAGTCCTATATACTGAAAATGGTACTTGTTAGTTATCCCGTCGACCAAATTACTGTCGCCAAATTGTAAGATTAAATGCCAATAAGGGTTTGCCATAAATTAATTAATTTTAAGATTAAATGCCAATAATGGCCAATAAAACCAATATTTCGACGTTTTATTTGTATTTTTATTAATGTTATACTAATTTATTTGTTTTTTCGTTATTTAAAATAAAAAATTGTGTCAATTTGTAGAACTTGGCGATTTATATAATTTGACGAAATTGGTCGACGGGATAACTAACAAGTACACTGAAAAAATATCAATAAATCTTGTATTTAAATCTTCATTTTTGATACGTTTCATTTTTTAAAGCCAGAACATAATTGTACGAAATATTTTTTTTTACGCCTTTATTTTACTGGAATTTGAAAAATATTTTATACAATTTTGCCAATAACACAACATTTTCATTTTTTTACTATGCATTTGTTTATGGAGTATTACCAGGAGTATACACCAGGTGGCGTAACTTACGGGACAAAGTCAGCTAATAAGTTGGCAATTATCGGGGACATTTTCACCCATAGACTTTCTCTGGATTGTCAAGTCTGTTTTATGATAAGGGAGTCTTGGCTTAAGCATGGCCATAGCCTACGATGATATATAACGACCCGCGCATTTCGCCGAAAAAGTGAAGTCGGATCCAACTTCAAACCCTGAACCAAAACTTCACAACGTGCTCTTTGTTTACATTTATACTCTGCCCAGATAGAAGCTTGTTTTTCATCGTCGAGGTTTCAGAATCATTGATCGTATTTCCATGTAATAAATTAAATATTTATGTTCTTCAATTTCCTTCGATTTAAAAGGCTATTTTACACAAATTGTATCATTTTAGTGTTACACATACTTTTAAGATTAGCTAAATTATTTATTGTTTACCTTGATCGTTTGGTTCATTCATGAAAAATGCCGGTTCTGTTATTCTTTTCTGAATGTCCCGTATTTATATAAAAATAGCTTGGTTTCATATACACGTTTTAAAATTAAAATTTGATTTTTATCAAACTACAGTTCTCATAACTGACTTGAAGCAGCTATTTTTGATTAATTTACTGTTACCGGTAAAATATTTGTTTTTAATATCGCCCGAACCAAGAAGAAGAAGAAAAAAAAAAGCCGATCTTCCTTAAACATTAAATATTCTTATTTTTAATCAGAGAAAGAAATGGTGATCACGGATTTAAATATCGTTGCAATATTCTATGTTATCCAAGCAATTTTGATTAAATCATGTAAGGGTATTTGTTACTTAATAAATTACATTTATTAATTATTACAAAGAATTTTATGAGTATTTTAATACATTAAAAAAAATTCCATCAGTTTTATTGTTTCAGCGGTGAAAATAGTAAATAAATGGTACTTAGTTATCCCGTCGACCAAAAATCTATCGCCAAACTATAAGATTAAATGCCAATAATGCTTGATCGTAAATGTCACATTCACTTGACTGTAAGCAAGTTACACGTGTTTATGTCATCAAGTGATTTTTATTTCGACGTTTTATTTGTATATTTATTAATGTTATACTAATTTATTTGTTCTTTCATTATTTAAAATAAAAATTATGTCAATTTGTATAATTTGGCAAGTGTTTTAGTAATTTATATAATTTGGAGAAATTGGTCGACGGGATAACTAAGTGGTACCAAATAAATTTGTGACATTGATGTTTTAGACTAAGCATGTGTTTTTTTATTTATTTATTTTTATGTGTGTTTGTTTAACAGTTTTAAAGAGAAACATTATATTAGTCACTTAAATAAATAGAACTTTACATTTACATTGATATGGACAGTTTATAATAATCCTTAACAGCTGCATTCGAATTAGCTGCCATTTCTAAGCTTGATTGGAATGTCAGCAGAATTGTAAACGTAACCATGTCGACATGACGTAATTTTGGTGTTTGTTTACTAATCTACCCTTCCCAGGTTGTTTCAGTTACGGTCAGAGTCAAATTTCAATTTTGGGCAGGGTATCAGAGTCCTCTGGCGAGCGACTTCATACATTAAACGAGATCAGTCTGCCTGTAGTAGTATCTAAGTTTGCCTTGAGCATGGCCTTTCTTCGTTAATATTAAAAAAACTGTCGTATAAAAAATATGGAAATCGGTGGTATTATAAAGAAATATTTGATAAACACGCTGATGCAGACAGTTTTCAAATCGAAGAATTACTTTCAGAGATATTTAATGATAAAGTTGGACAAAATTGTTCCATTAAAAAAGTTTTATTGGAACAAAAACTATACATGAGAATTTAATCATTTTTAGATCATTTTATAGGTGATAAGTTCCCGGTGTGCAGATTGCATTTATTTTTTTTTATTTGACTATTTTTGGGGGTTTTATTTCTATTTTAAATTCAAATTTTCAGTATTTCGAGAGATATTTTTTACAAATTTAAAAAATGTTATTAATTTAAACTGTTGCCAACTGTATAAACAGCCAAACAATCATTTTTACTTCAAATTAAAAATTTATTTACACGGGACTATTGTAAACAGAAAAAAAAAATTAAAATTAGAATTAAATGATTACATGTTAAAAGCAGGAAAATTGCGTCATAAGAACCATATTTACACTGGAATTTTAAAAGAGAAACAAAATGTTAAAATAAAAAAATCATTACTATGCGTTAAAACCTGTAAATGGAAGAAATTACGTCATATTTAAAATGGCCAAAAATTATGGCAAAACAATTTAAATTAAAAAATATATCTGCGAGAGACATTTACTTGATATTTTGAGATAATATTTTCAACTATTATCGTGAATTCGAAGACAGCGCAAATAATATTTCCTTCTAACAACAAAAGTATTTTCTCGTGAATATTAATAAGAGAAATAAAACTCTGATGTAAATTACGTCAGATTTAAAACGATGCATTTAAAATGAATTATTTAAAAGACTTATAGCTTACTTGCTTACTTTAGCTTGACTTATAGCGCTGTTAAAAAATACCGGGAGATAATGACACTGTTTACTTAATTCATTTTACATTAGCTTATTTTCGAATGTTTAACTATTTTTTTAATTAAATACAAAAACAGCCATTGTATCTTTTAACAGCAGCAGATATGGTCTTAAAAATCCCCAATCCAATAAAAACGAATGGAAACCCGTTTACAGAGAGATCGCTACTGTTTTTTTTTTTTAATTTTAATTCAATATTTTTAAAGCCGATCAAATTAGCGTGCTTTTTGGATTTTGGTGTCCCTGAACGGGGGTTGCCGAGCGTAGCTCGTAGGGGGCAGAGCCACCTAGTACCATATATAATCGTTACAGAATTTTGTCGAGTCATTTCAAATTTTATCAAAATCGAATCAAAACTTAAAAGGATACTAATAATTTTTTTTTCATTCTGTTAAATTCCTATCATACGTAATTAATTCAATGATATCTCATGATAGTTAAGGATTTTAGGTTGCCATGGTGATTACGTCCTATTTAAGATGGAGTCCTATTATTTCCGTATTACTGAATTTAATATATATAATCGTAATAAATTTTGTACTCATGCATTTTTGCATAAGAGGGCAACAGCTATTGCACCAAGACCTGAATATTTAGTACGAACGCATATCATTTGCCACCCTTGACGTACAATTTCCGACTTGTTTCATTCCCCACAATAGAGAGATCTCATACTATGCAAATACAACCATTGGGTTAGAACATTTAAATTTGTGAGCTGTTAACACTTAAATTGTGAAACAAGAAAAAAATCATGCGTCAAGCATAGTTTATCAAACACTTTCCAATAAATTCTGAATTCTGTAACAAATATTACTGGTTAATAAGGTAAAATATGATGTCTAATTAAACAAATTTGAAAATACATAACACATTTGGAAACCCAATTTCAGCAATTACCATCTACGAGGGTAGTTCAATGATTATTGTCCCGAGTGTGTATAAAGTATTTGTACTGCGATGGGTTGATGTGGAATATTGCAGCCTAATGTCTTAGATGCCTGTATGCTCAATTTCAGAACCGTACTGTTATATTAACATTTTTTTTTTTAACCATTTGGAAAAATGGTTAATGTTCTCTGTCAGGGTAGGAAATGAAACACATATCTGAAGCGTTTTATTGGTTGAATCCGCAATTTGTTCATTTTCTGATTGGTTTATACAGTTTATTTCCCTTTACTTTCAACAGAGATGGATACTTCTGTTGCCACTATGACAAAAAAGTAATAAAAACTACAAAGAAAAAAATTAATAACTCAGAAACAAATTGAGATACAGCTTTCAAACAAATTTCATTTAAAATTACATTTATTTCTCTATAAGACGGTGATGTAAAAAGTAATATTGTGGAATGTTTAGAAGTTTAAGAATGAAATTTCATTTAAAATTGGTGGTCAAATTTCTTGGAAATCTGAGGATGGAAAAGCCTTTTCCCGAACAGCCAATGAAATGCTTGGATAATACGTAAGTTTCAGGTTTATAATACGTAAGTTTCAAGAAATCTAACGAGTCGCAGGCGATTTTTGTCGCTTGCAATTTATACGTGTAATAACACTATTAATGTTTAATTCATGGCTTACGTAATGTATGATGAACTCCGTGCGATTTTTTATGTCTTAAATTTTAGTCTTTGAAAAAATCATTTTCCAAATGGTCGTTGTAATTTGTTAAATTGCTTTTTTTTTTTTTTTTTTTTAGGTGTGCGAGGTGGCACCTAGCTTGAAAGGGGGGGGGGGGAGGGGAGCTGGATTGGAGCTTATGGGGCCAGACCTGAAGCAGTTCTATGATAGATTTCTGACAGTGGATGAGACGTGTCTGCATCACTATGATGCCGAGTCCAAACGGCAGTAGCCATGTCTCATTCACTGTCACCCCCCAACTCCTCCCCTTTTCAAGCTAGGTGCGACCTCACACACCAGAAACGAAAAAAAAATATGTTAATATAACAGCTACAGTTCTGAAATTTAGCGTATAGGCATCTAAGACATTAGGCTTCAATATTCCACATCAACCATCGCAGTATAAATATTTTATACACACTCGGAAAAATAATTAATGATCCACCCTCGTATAGTGGGGAAAATATCCGAATTCTTTTGCGCAGATCTGTATATGACCTACAGATTTGTATGTACACTGCACAGTGTGGAAAAATTTAGTTCAACACATTTGAAAATTCCCCTACAGCAATTTTTGCCTGTAAGCAGAAATGTTTTCTAATTGTTTTGTACACATCTTTTAGATATGATTATAAAATTTATACAGACCAAGTGATATGAAAAAAAATAGTTAAATTTAAAAACGCAAACCGCAACTGATGAAAACGCACTTTCAGCAATTATCGCTAATAGACAGAACTGTAACCGAATTCTTTTGTGTGTCCCTGTAAATAAACGGCAAATGCTATGCACGCCATATTCTACAGTGAGCATCATACGGTGCACTTCGAGGATATATATTAGTTTCATTAAGTTTTAAATCGTGTAACATCATAAAAATACATATCCAAACATTTTACCCCATAGACTCTAATGTAACGGAATTCTTTTGAGTATCCGTGTAAATGAACTATAAATTCTACACACTCCCTTTTCAACGTAGAACATGCCACAGTGAACCCCAATAACATATATTAATTACATGGCAATACGAATATATACTTACGCGAGTTAGAGCAGGGACAGACAGACGGTGGACAGCAAAATAGACAAACGGCAGACAGAAAAACCTAATTCATAAACAATTTTCAATTATGTTGGAACGTCTTTATAAAAGACGTGAGACGGTTATCAAAGTCTTATTGTATTTTTATTTATTATTAAATTCAATAGATTTTTTTTTTAACCACAATAGAAAATTCAAGCTTTAATGGGAGTTATATTTGCCCTTAAAAGTTCCCTCAGCATTGAAAAAAAAAAATGCATTTTCAAGAAAACTATTTTTTAAAAATGTAAGAGAAATATTTCTGTACGGTGGGAAAAATATGAAAAATGTACACCATTGAATGCATGCTGATCAGAATTTGTTAAAGCCAGCGTATTTGCTTCATAAAATAACTAAAAGAATTAAATTTAAAAGCTATAAACAAACATCAGAGAAAACCTTGTTTTTAATAACACTTTCACACTCTCTATTCGATGAGCAATCTTGTAGTATTAAAAGGAGTCATCAACTTATTAAAGCCATTGTACATGCTTTATAAAATAATTAAACGAATTAAATTGAAAAGCTATAGACAAAAATCAGAGAAAAAGTTTTTGATAACATTTTCACACACCTCTCTATTCGGTGAGCAATCTTGTATTATTAAAATGAGTAATCAATTTATTAAAACCAGAGCACTTGCTTTATAAAATAATTAAACGAATTAAATCTAAAAGCTATAAACAAACATCAGAGAAAACTTTGTTTTTGATAACACTTTCGCACTCTATATTCTGTGAGAAATCTTGTATTATTAAAAGGAGTCATAAACTTATTAAAGCCATTGTACATGCTTTATAAAATAATTAAACGAATTAAATTGAAAAGCTATAGACAAACATCAGAGAAAAAAGTTTTTGATAACACTTTCACACACTCTATTCGGTGAGCAATGTTGTATTATTAAAAGGAGTAATCAATTTATTAAAGCCAGTGCACTTGCTTTATAAAATAATTAAACGAATTAAATCTAAAAGCTATAAACAAACATCAGAGAAAACTTTGTTTTTGATAACACTTTCGCACCCTCTATTCTGTGAGATATCTTGTATTATTAAAAGGAGTCATCAACTTATTACAGCCTGTGTACTTGCTTTATAAAATAATTAAACGAATTAAATCTAAAAGCTATAAATAAACATGCGAGAAAACTTTGTTTTTAATGACACTTTCACACACTCTATTCGGTAAGCAATCTTGTATTAATAAAGGGAGCAATCAATTTTACTATATTGAAATTTGAAGATTTTTTTGTACCTTTATTTCATACTCGTAGAACCACCTGGCTTTTACCATGTTAACCCTAAGGCTAATGTCAGACAGACGTCTTTTTCCCCGCTTTTTTTCTTACGTATTATCCCTACACAATGCTGCTGGCATTGTGTAGGGATAAGGCCAATGTCAGACGGGCGTCTTTTTGCACGCGTTTTTACTTACGTATTATAACTTCTCAATGCTAGCGGCATTGTGTAGGGTTGGTTGGTTGGTTGTATTTATGACGGCCAATTATCTGCACGAGGGATATAGGCCCAGGGGGGGGTGCCTTTCGTGGGGGTCTTTCTAAGGGAACCTAACCCGTATTAACGCTTGGAAATCCAAGGTTCGAAGAAAACCACGAAAACTCCGAACGATTAGGCCGACGGGCGCGATTGGGATCGAACCTAGCACCTCCCGTCTACCAGCTTCGAGAGAAGAACCTCTCAGCCACTGGTAGGGCCATTGTGTAGGGATAATACGTAAGTAAAAAAGCGTACAAAAAGACGTCCGTCTGACATTAGACTAATATGTAAGGAAAAAAGCATGCAAAAAGGCGTTTGTCTGACATTAGCCTAAAGGCCGTACAGGTAAAATAAATAAAAATGTAATAATGTGGCGATTATAATAAAGGAACTCTGTACATTTCCGAATATAAATCGTTAAAGGACAATCAGGAAAAAGTGATGTTACTTTGGCACAAGCAATAAAAATGACCTCTGTTTTATAAATGAGAATGTGCATTTTCTTTATAGCACGGAACAGAAAAATATTCGAGAACCAAATGATATAGCTTTTAGCGAAACTCTTTTTCGTATGGCATCTAAATATATTATAAAAATTAAAAAATAATTTCCTTCAAAAATGTCTTTTGCAAAATATCTAATCAAAAATCAGCAATAGTTGTCTTATTTGTCTAATCTTCCGCAATCGGGCTTATAGACGATGCCGACGACGACATCGCTAAAGTAGCTCTAAAATCTCTGAAATACGTGTTTAACAATATTTGTAGTAAGATTGTTTTAGCTGTATTTTATGTTCGTACCTAAAACTCCAGTGAAATATTGCGAAAAGACTTAAAACTTAACCCCCAATTTAACCTCCTTGATGATTGACTTTCTAAAATAATTGAAATACGCGTTTAACTATTTTTTTGGTAGATTTGTTATGCTTTAGTTCACGCTCCTACCTAACCCACCCCCTTTTACATCCCCCCCATTTAAGTGCATTAGTAGTTGAATATCTAAAACCGCTAAAATACCTGTTTAACTATTTTTTTTTAGTATATTTGTTATGCTGAATTTTACGCTCTTACCGGAAACTGCTGTTTAGATATGACGAAATGACCTAAAACTTTCGACACTTCATTTAACCGCCTTAGGTAGTGAATTTACAAAAATCTCTTTTTATTGCTTGCCTAGGTCAGAACAGCAGCCTACTGTCCAAATTTCGTAAATCTGCTTTCAGTCGTTGTTTTCTTCGGATTGTTCTGTTAAGGGGGGTTCGTGCCTTACGGGACCCAATTTTGTTCATAATAATACGCTTTTTTCGATTCAACATAAAAAAACAAGTTTTGCATATTTTGGGGTGAAATTGATACATTTTCAAAAATACCTTAGCTCTACAAAAATTGCCACAACATTTGAAATTAAAAAAAAGCAATTTAACAAATTAGCACGACAATTTGGAAAATGACTTTTTCAAAGACTAAAATTTAAGACATAAAAGATCGCTCGGAGTTGATCATACATTACGTACGCCATGGATTAAACATTAACATTCCTGGACCCATCATGAACAAATTTTAAAAGAAATTTCAGTTTTACAATTTTCGGTACTATAAATTTTTAAACTTCTACGGAGCTGGTCATACATTACGTACGCCATGGATTAAACATTAATATTCGTGGACTAATTTTAAATGAAATTTCATTTTTAAACTTCTAAACATCCCACAATATTACTTTTTACACCGCCGTATACAGAAAAAAAATGCACTTTTGATTGCAATTTGTTTGAAAGCTGTATCTCAATTTGTTTCTGAGTTATTAATTTTTATTTTTGTAGTTTTTATTACTTTTTTGTCATAGTGGCAACAAAAGTATCCATCTCTGTTGAAAGTAAAGGGAGAATACAGATTACTGTATAGACCAATCAGAAAACGAATAAAATGCGGATTCAACTAATAAAAAGCTTCAGATATGTTTTTGATTTCCTACCTTGACCGAAGACAATAACCATTTTCCAAATGGTTAATAATATATATTTTTAACAATATATAATTTATACATAAAAGTAAAAGAAATGTTATATACTTACCTCTCTTTCATACATTATAATTTTTGAAAAATACATAAGAGAAATCAAATTTTTATATCAAATTGAAGCTAAATATAACCTTTATTCTGTAAACCTGAAACATTGAAGTTATCAAGTGTTTTATGTATATTTTTAAATAATAAATTATTTTTTAAGCATTTATCGTGCTAAATTTGTAATTTAAAAAAATTATGAAACATTTGATAAGTTCAATGTTTTATGTTTACAGAATGAAGGTGATATTTAGCTTCAATTAGATATAAAAATTTAGTTTATCGTATGTATTTTTCAAAAGTTATATTGTAAGAAAGAGAGGTATGTATATAATTATTCTTTTACTTTTGTGTGTACATTATATATTGTTAAAATATATATATATTATCTAAATTGCGAATGGTGTGGCAATTTTTTAGAGCCGGGGTATTATTCTTGAAACTGTAACAATTTCACTCCAATAATATGCAAAACTTATTTGTTTATGTAAAATCAAAAACAGTGTGTTATTATGAGCAAAATTAAGTCCGAAGAGGTACTGACTCCTCAAAGACAATTCTCCAGAATTATTTTTTTGCAGGCTGATTACGATATTTAATCACTAAGTTTTAATATAAATGAATAGAAACTACATTTATGACCCTGAAAATATTCAACATGTTAAAAAAAATAATAATGCATATAAAATATGTAAGCTAATTACTTATAATGAAACAAAGCTAAAAAAATGCTGTAATTGTGATATAATACCTATTTAGATCAACGCTCGTGTCATCGCACAAACAACGACGTTCTCAAAATCATTCATGATAGAAATTTTATCCGTCAATTTTGTAGATAATTTATCCGTCAAGGTTTTATCTACCATCCGTCATCCGAGAATATATAGAAATATTTTTATGCAAAGATAATATTTTCAATGATTCAGTGTTCCTTGAGGTGTCTAAAATTTGGAAAGAGATGCTATGCTGTTTTAGTAACAATAGTAAAAAAATAATCCACGCTCATAAATATCCAATTTCATTTTATTTTATGTTTGCACGGATTTTCACTATGCGCGAAGTCTCTTGACATTATTTACCAAGTTACTGTCTTTAAAATTTGTTTGCAAAAATATTTCTATCATAAATGATTTTGAAAATATCGCCGTTTGTGCGCTAAACCGATCGTTAATCTAAAAAAAAAAGGTATTATATAATTTTTATATCATTTTTTAGCCTTGTTTAAGAATAATGCAGTTTTCATAAGCAGCCTTATAACTACAAAACTAATTTTTACTTATTTTACTTGAAAGACAAGCAGTCTTTGTACAAAATTTCCCTTAATGAAAATAAGAAATAATGTGATTAGTTTTATTAAATGTCTGACATGTTTATTGGAAAGTTTAACCTTTCCAAGGGAAGAAAATATACTGCGAAATGTTTCATCTCTTTTCATTGAAGTTAAATTTTAAGTCTAATTAACAGTTTTCTAAAAGCGATTCTGCAAAACATTAACGGAATTAAATTTCGCTCCACTTTTTCTTTTCAAGTGGAAAAACAATCATTTAATTAAGGATCGTTCTTACACTCTATTTATTCTTATCCTTTGAGTATTGATTTTGATTTCGAAATTTCTCAGTTCAAAATAGAACTGTTTTATTAAATTAACGAGAAATGTCGTATATTGACTTCCAATCCCAATTTCTTTTGAAAGTGTTAATATTCTTTTTTCCGTATCTTGAAAATTCGTACGAAAAAGGGTTTCTTTTTCTTTTTCTTTCTTCTTTTTTTTTTTTTTTTTTTTAATGCGAAATGGAAAGTTTTTTGAAAGCGTTAAAATTTCTTATAAAAGAAAAATTAATTTTTATATCAATCCATTATCCTTGAGCCTTTAATAAAAAGCATATTTTAAAAATAAAGTATAAATATAGTTTCCTTTTACTTCTTTTTATTATTTATTTTAAATTTGTAAGCAATTATTATATAAAATTTTCGTTCTGAAAAAGAATTTTAAGCTCTGAAAATTTTGCTTATTATTAAGAAATGTTATTGTTGTATATTTAATTGCTGTCTTAAGGGAGGGGTCTCAGGACTCTTAAAATTGGAAAAAATGAAACAAAAATGACCATATTTAACTTTTAATATCTTAAAATGCATTTGATATTAAGAAATAATTTTAAATGGGAATGAAAGATACAAGTATCTTCTTTCATTTCAAATATTTGAAAAATTGCATTATGCAGAATTAGCAGTTACAGGGGGCTCTAAACTGTCAGACATTTTACGAGCAGAAAATCGGCATAACAGCTTATGCGCACGATTACAAAATACATTTTGCAACTAGAATGAAAATTTTGATGCCTACTTATGCCTCAGATTATAATAATTACACTGAACCTAAATAAATTTGTATTTAAAGCATTTTTATTTTTTTAATAAAAAGTTGTATTTAGCTAATGCAAAATTTAGAAAATTTCAACAATATAAACCCCTAAAAAATGTTTTCTTTTTACAATAAAAAGAAAATTTTAGGTTCAGTTTATACAGACTAACATGAAACATATGTTTTGAAAATTTCATGAAAAAATATTCACGTTTATGTTTACGTTCGTACTTATTTATGTTACGTTTTTTCAGGGAGACAGATGCTCTTCTATAGAATTGCTAAAATATTATTTTTTATTAATGAATGTGTACCTTGTTTTCAAGAATTGTAGAGTCAGAAACTGCCTTCTCTTTCTAAGTTTTTAATATGAATACAAAAGATAATAATCCTTTGCTTTATTATGGAGTTATTAACTGGAAACGAGTTGGACGTTTTAAACCACCTCTTTTGATGAATGTGCCTTACGAATAAATTGAGGTCATGGTAAAAGTAGGAAAAACGGAGGAATGGTCAAAATTTCCATGCCATACCCACGCTGCTGTGAGATGCATTCGCCTAGTGTCTGAGGCATCAGTCAGTGTATAATACACTTCAAAGATAAGGAGCATTATGGAAATATTAACTGGCAACAAGTTGGACGATTTGATCCACCTCTTTTGATGAATGTGCCTTACGAATAAATTGAGGCCATTGTAAAAGTTGGAAAAACGGAGGAATTGTCAAATTTCCATGCCATACCCACGCTATTTAGAGATGCATTAGCCTAGTGTCTGAGGCATCAGACAGTCTATCTGGACAAGAAAAGAGACAAGATTTCATATTGAATATAATAACATCAACAAAGCATATCAAACATTTTGTCACCAAAAAAGAATTTAAAAAAAATATAAATTTTCATAAAAATTTCCGTTTAATTTCATTTGGGGCGCTTGGGGCACCGGAAGATATGAATGGATTTCAATTAAAAAAATATGTAAACTAATATACGTAAAAAAGGCAACTTTCGTAACCCTCGCAAAAAGCAATTAAAAAAAATAAACAAAAAAATTATACATTTTCATAAAAATTTAAATTTTTATCAATTTTTGTTTCGCTTGGGGCATTGAAAGATATAAATAGATTTTAATTAAAACAAAACACGTAAACTAGTACACATAAAAGGCAGCTTTTGCACCCCGCGACGATACGATTATACACATTTCGATTTTTCGCCCTAACCCTCATATTAGGTTGGTTTCGAAATAAAATTTTACTTAAAGGTGGGTAGCGTACCAATAAAGTTTGGGAACCGCTGATCTATGGGGTAAAATCTTTCGCATTGCATTTTTATTTAAATTCCTTATTTAGATATCTCATTCAATTGTATGAAAAAAATTAAATTTATTTAACTATTCTATTAATGTTTGAAAGTATTTCATAATCTATGCCTGATGCATGATTTTTCTTTCTTTTCATTTAATTTTAATCTTATGTAAAAAGGAATTCGAAAAATCTACACAAAAAAGAATATTGTTCTTAAGTAGAAATTTTACCAAACTTCTAAATGTTCATTTAAAGACGCTTTAACAACAAATATTAAAATCTTTTATAGAGAAAACCACTTGTAACTGAATTTAAAAACAGCTCTTAACTTATTCCGCAAAACAATAACAATCTTTCTAAACTTTGAAAAAGTTTGTTTATACTTAATGCTCAAATGCATGAAGAAGGTTTTCAAATCAGAAAACTTTTTACTTTGAAAACATATGTTGCAATTTAGAAAACTGCGCAACTGAATTGTTTAATGCATTAAACGGTTTATCTTATAAGTAATATGCTGGTAAACATTTGATTGCTTTTATTGTTATTTTTTTTAAGTTTTCATAACACTTTATTGTTTATTACTATTCTATTGAGCATTAGAATCCTCGTGAATAAGTCTGTTGTGAGTTACAAACTTAAAGAGAATTTCATGTTTCTGAATTTAAAATAAGAAGTATTTCGTATGTTTGGGTACTGAGTAGGGTAGTTTCAAAGTTTTAAATAGAAAATCTTTTTATGTAAACGGGGAACTGAAAAATATTTTTTAAGGCACTGGCTTTTGATACCGTTTTTCAGAACTGCCGTATCAATAACTTTCATGTAAAACTGAAAAATAAATAAAATGAATCGTAACTGAAATAATCTTATGTAATTTTTAAGGTAACCAAATTTAATCACAGGACTCAAATTTCAAGTTTTCGAAACATTAAAATTTTAACTTTTAAACTTCATTTTTTCAAGAGCTACGAATTTATCAACTTTTGAAATGAAAAATTGCATCCAAAAATTTTGGCGTCAACTTAGTTATTTTCGAAAGCATGTTATTACTAATTTTTTTAAGTAGATATGAAGAAATGAAACCCTTGCTCACTCTTACTTAAATTACTAGTGTTTGTTGGATGCATTATCCACTTGTCTGACAAAATTTATATTGTTGCTTGCAGGCATTTGAATAAATGATAAAATTGCAATAACAAATGAGAGATTTAAAAAAGTGTAGAACAAATTCATCATTTTTTATGGCATTTGCTCAGTAGAATAAATGTACTTAAGTTAGAGGTCTGCACAGGCCGAGATTTCCAGGCTCGAGCCCGGCCCGATCCATAAAAAAAATTCGCTTCGGCCCGGTATAAAAATTAAAAGTTTGGCCCGACCCGTACAAAAATGTATTGGCCCTTCCCAGTATAAAAGTTAAAATTTAGCCCCGAGTTCGGCCCAGCCCGTAGAAAAAAATTATTGGCCCTGTCTGGTATAACAGCTAAGAGTGTTCGACCCGATTCCAGCCTAGTCCAGAAAAAGATAAAATCTCAGCCCGAGTGAATTTCTACAAAACATTGACTCTTACGTCAATTTGGTTAAAAATTTATCTCGTACAAGGAGTTCTGACCAAAAATACTTTTCTTTTTTTCTTTTTTTTTTCTTTTTTTCTTGTTTATAATCTTCCTTTTTATAGGCTGCGATGTTTATTTTTTTAATGAATCTCTATTTGTTGTATGTGAATGTTTCAGTTATCATTAATATTGTTAATGCATATTGCATGTATTGGAGACTTAAAAATCTGAAAAATACTATAGGGCAGACTGTGGAGGGGTAACCAAATATTTACAAATAGATTTTTTATTTTTTAAATATTAAGCCTAGAATAAAATTTCGTATATCATTTTATTTGTTATACAATGCATTATCAAAATAAAATAGCGACTTAAGTATAATATATAAGAAACTTGAAAAATGATTGATTTTAATAATGGGAAAATAATGGGTCAAGGCTCCCCACATATGGAAAATTTGACCCACTTTATTTTATATTGAAATATTTGTTAAGGGAAATAAAATCAGTTAAAACCAGTTGGATTTGCCAATCCCAAAACTTTCTTCTATTTTATACATCTTAATATTTCAAAAACTAGTTACACATGTTAATACTTCAATATTATTAGTTCAATACTATACCAACTTTGATTTTCATATTAAATTTCTGCTTCAGTCAATTAAACGAACTAAAAACGAGTTAATCTATATCATGATATTTTTTTTAATTAATAGTTTTTCCTTATTCTGTTGTTATCAGATGTTTGCGAATAGCCGGCTTAGCAGGAAGCGAGTTCCCGCCTTTGCACGAGCCGCCGATGGACAATAGAACTACGAAAAATCAAGAAAAGTATACAAAAATCGCTATTACAGAGCCCCTTTACCGTGCAATATTTCCAAATTCAATAGGACCTGTGGCCAAAGCCAAAAACATGCACAAAAAATTTGGTTCAAATGTATGCCTAATTTATACACTTTTCGATTGTATAATAAAGAAAATGGCACAAACATCGTTATTACAGCGCCTTCCTTCTGGCAGATTTTTTTTCAAATACAGGGAGGACTTGTTTGCCATAGCCAGAAATATACACAAAAATTTTGGTTCAATTCTATGCATAAATTCATACACTTTTCAATGGTACAATAATGAAAATGGCTCAGAGGTCCAATTATAGCGACCCCTTCTAGAGGAATTTTTTCAAGTTCAGGGAAGACTTGCTTGCCATAGCCAGGAACATACACAAAAAGTTTCGTTCAATTATATACATAACTTCATACACTTTTCGATGGTACAATAATGAAAATGGTACAGACATCGCAATTATAGCGCCCCCTTTCGGTGGAATTTTTCCAAATTCAAGGAGGACCTTCCTGCCATGACCAAAAACAAACACAAAAAATTTGGCTCAATTCTATGCATAACTTCATACACTTTTCGATGGTACAACATTCAAAATGGCACAAAAATTGCTATTACAGTGCCCCCTATCGGTGGATGTTTTCCAAATTAAGGAAGAACCTGCTTGCCATAGCCAAGAAATTAAAATAAAAATTTGGTTCAATTCTATGCATAACTTCATACACTTTTGGATGGTACAATATTCAAAATCGCACAAAAATCGCTGTTACAGCGCCCCCTACCGGCGAATGTTTTCCAAATTCAGGGAGGACGTACTTGCTATATTCAAAAACTTAAAATAAAAATTTGGTTCAATTCTATGCATAACTTCATACACTTTTGAATGGTACAATATTCAAAATTGCACAAAAATCGCTATTACAGCGCCCCCTACCGGCGATTTTTTTCCAAATTCAGGGAGGATCTGCTTGCCATAGCCAAAAACTTATAATAAAAATTTAGTTCAATTCTATGCATAACTTCATACACTTTTTGATGGTACAATGGCGACAGACACACGGACACACGGGCAGACAGACATTTTCTATAAACATGTTTTTTGGGATCTCTGACCCTTAAAACGTGTAAATCCGTCGAAAACCGGAAGTCGAAAAAAATTTCGATTACAATACTTTCTTCTATTGAAGATAGAAGAAAGTAAAAATGCAGAATAACTTTATGCTACATGGTTTAATTAATATTAAAAATTATTTGAGAAAATGTGATGTGTAAGCAAACCTGCTTAGACGGAATTTAAGGCACAAGAGACAAATTCCGTTTTAAACAGCCACTTTTCGTGACACTCGACGTGGCAGCACTAGTTGCCACATAGTTTGGCTTCATCTCATTGTGTTCATCTTGGTGAAATTTGTCTACATGTTTTCCTAAAGGGATAGTGATCAATGTTATGTTCTTTTGTAGAAGCATGAACCCTTAAATTTCTTAAGGCTGCTACTTTCGTCTATTCTACTCATTCCCTTTCTTTTTATTTACCTACTATGGGTACTATTTGAATGAAATAAAAGTTCGTATCAAATTTCCAATTTATATTTCATAAAAAATTTTCTTGCTTCTATAGTAGTTTTCACACCTTCCTTTAATCAATTTTAAACATTTTCCTTTCTATCATTCCATTTTACTGTCGCTTTACAGAATAAATTTACTTTATTTTAGAAATATACCCACTAACCCTTCATTATGTACAGTGTATAATAAAAAGATTTCCAAAAACACTTAATTAAGTGAGCTTTGACCAGCTGGTCAACCCGTGACTGATAGTATGGGAAACGCATTTCTTTTAAGAGCCTACAGTAGTCATGGGAAGAAACGCACAAGCTAATATTAAGTCTATAGGGATGTTATTTTCAAATTTCTCGATTGCATTTTAATATTTTTAAATGATTTATTTGAATAGGATGGCTAAGGCTAACTCTAACCCTGCTGTATTTTAATTCTTCGATTTTGGTTGAATATGTTTTTTAGAAAGTTAGTTTCACTTTCAGAACCGGTACTGAAAATGAAAGAAATCTCATAAAAAAAAAAAAAAAAAAAAAAAAAAAACTGAACCAAAATCGTAAAAGAAAAAGCTAGCCCGGATAGAGATCAACCTCAGCTATTCTAAGTACAAAAATAAATAAATAAATAAATAATAAAATGCAAGGGAGAGATTTGAAAAAAAAAACGTTCCCATAGACTTAACATTAGCTTGCTAGTGTTTTCGGGTGACTAGCGTAGGCTCTTAAGAACCAGCCACGTTACTTTGATGTGCCTGGAAACTGCAGCATCAGATAGTTGGGAAATGAACTACAACCCTTAAGAGGTTACATCACTCACGCGAAAACACCTGCTCGCTAATGTTAACCCTTAATTGCATGAATTATTCTTTTAGAATTGTGTTTTTTTATTTTTATATTAAGGATTAGACACCAGAAGTCTTAAGATAGATTTTTGACTTTATTTAGTAGCATATTTTTGTAATTTTTAGAGGATTAATATTTCTATATAAATATAGTGGTCGTAAGAACTTAATTTATGTATTAAAAATTAAATAAAAAGGTGATGGAAATTTACATCACTATGCAATTAAGGATTAATCCTATGGGAGATTTTTAGAAATATATATCGTTTGCATTTCCTTGTTTTTACTACCCCCCTTTGTTTGCAGTGGGTAGCTGAAGTTGATTTCTACAAAGGCCAATTTTCATTTTTTCGACTTTGTTTGCAGGTTTTTTTTTATATTTTTTTTATGGGGGCACTCTCACTTTCGAAACGGGTTACGAAAGTGAAAGTATCTTAATAAAAAAATAAAAAACCTGAAAACAAAATCGAAAAAGTAAAAAACCGCCTTCATAGAGATCGACCTCAGCTATCCAATCCAAAAAAGAAAAAAATAATAAAATTTAATTGCAAACGAGATATTGAAAAAAAAATCTCTCGTAGGATTAATATTAGCGAGCTGGTGTCTTCGCCAAAGTGAAGTAGCCTCTTAACTATTATTAATGGTCTCGCGGACCGCTACTTTCTTCATTTTTCACAGTGTAACTTGTAATTGTCAGTTTAACTATTAGAGAAGTTTTGTTTCGTTATATCGCTACAGACTGAATAGATGAATTTTAATTATAATTGTCCTGTACATAAAGTTAAGTACAAAAATAGCACCTTATGAGTTAGAAGCTGTACATATATAACGGTATAAATTTTTTAGCAATTTTGGACCTCCTGCCCCTCGCCCCTTGCGATATCATATGTTGTCAGTCTTTCCCTTCCCCGACACACACACACACCACCACCACCACCTTCCTAATAATATCGTTTTCAGTGTCTAAAAATTCTCTTTATTTTCGCAATATTTTTCTTTATTTCTTTTTTTTTATACGTTGCAATGATATAAAGATATGGTTATACATTTATTATTCGCATATTTTACTGATTTAAATGGAGGGAAGAAGACAAAATATCACTATTCTATACGAAATAAATTTATATCAAATAACACTTAAAAGAAACATTTATTATTTAAAAGTATTTCATTTGTCATTTGTTAGGTTTTTATGTTGCACCATTGCATGCAACAATAATATTGTCTCTTTTGCGTTTGCCATTTGCGAGGGGAGGGTGTAAGCAAAACTTCTTTTCAACGAAACATATGGATAACATTCTTCTTCATTTTTTTTTTCTGTAAAAAAAAACAGAACATGCACCTTTTCGAACCTGGTTTTGTCCAACAGCGCATTATATACGCATATGGTAGAAGAATAGGAATGCCGAAGTTTGAGATTTCCATATTTTGGATTGAAATGATTTTATAAACTTTTAATGGTTTTATAACTTTGTATTTTCATTAAAACAGATAAGACTGATAAAAAGATAACAGATTAATTTGATGTAAAGAAAAAGTTATCATAAAAAAGAAAATTCTATTTGGATCAAAAGTGGTAACGGAATCAAAAGACATATTCCCCTTTCCCCTAAAGATATCTTCCGATATCAAGTGCCAAACATCCCTTCCCCCTAAAGTGATAACATTATATATATGTGCAGCCCTTAATCAATCATTTTATTAATATTTCTATCAAGTGGTCTTAGAGATCGCTCACAATATCATATATGCAACATTTTTTGTCACAGTACTTAAAGAACTAAAGCTATTGGCTGAATAAAGTCACATAACATGCTGCCGAGAGAAAACAGTCAGGTTATCAATTTTCTATAATCAGTTGATGACCGGATCAAACAGCCACTCGATAATTATAATTATATGGGAGATTTCTTTTAAAATATCTTGTTTGCATTTCAAAATTTTTAAATGATTTTTTTTTCTTTTTCTGCATTGGATAGCTGATGTGGATCTCTACAAAGGTCTTTTTTTTTTGTTTTTCGACTTTGTTTGCGGTTTTTTTATGAAGATAATTTCACATTCGAAGCCGGTTCTGAATGCAAAAGTATAATAATAAAAAAAAACCTACAAAAAAATTGAAAAAATAAAAAAAAGGCCTTTTTTGAAATAGACCTTAGCTAATCAACTAAATATATACCGGGTGTCCTAAAAAGGACTGACCGATTTTAAAATTCAATAACTTGCAAACGGTGACTGATATTTAAAAAAATTTTGCAGGAAGGTTATGCATAAGGTCAAAAGTTTTTTTACAGTGATTTTCGATTTTAGTTCGAATTACAAACAATAGATGGCGCAGCCATCAACAGACGCTAAATTCCTGCTCGATGTTTAGTACTTCGGGACCCACTGAATACATTTTCATCTCCTTTTTACGCATGCAAGAACAGAAAGACCAAAAAATCGAGCCTGTATTTAGCGCCTACTGCTTACAGCGCCATCTATTTTTTGTAATTCGAACTAAAATCGAAAATCACTGTAAAAAACTTTTGACCTCATGCATGACCCTCCTGCAGGAAATTTTTAAATATCTGTCACCGCTTGCAAGTTATTGAATTTTAAAATCAGTCAGTCCTTTTTAGGACACCCGGTATATATACGACTCCCAGCGCTGGGAATCGCCATTTCTGTGCCACAGCGTCAAAACTAATCTGAAAATCAGAAAAAAACGCATGTTCGAAAGCAAAGATACGGACAAGTGACGCCATCTAGTATTGAAATTTGGAATTAATTACTTTGATTCGCTTGAAGAAAACTTTTCATCCTGAGAAGCATTTTAGTTCAAATCGCACTCCTGTACGACAATTACTTGATTTTATATTGAATTTTAAAATGTTTCCAGGAAGTTCCGGGCACCCTTATTTTAGAAAGGCAAAATTCGTCTCTGCGGAATTAGCTGAGATTTTTATCCTCAGTCACTTTGCAGTTGTTTCATTCACAATTGTGCATGAAGCTTGGCAATATTAAAAATAAATTAAAAGTAAATTAAAAGTATTTTCCCTGCTGAATCATAAAGACATCCTTTGCATACAGTAGTAACAGCTCCTACAGCACAATTAGTTAGGTGTCCAATTCAAATCCAGAGGACTCGGGATCAATTCCCGCGTCAACTAGAAATAAATGTTGTAAAAATTATAGGGTACAGCAGAAAAATTCAAATATTCACTAACTTCTAAAAATAAATTAAATTATTATCATTAAAAGGAAAAGAACTAAATAAATTTATAGAGTTTTGTGTATTTTTATCGATATAAATTTACAGCGTCTACTGTAAATTTACCAAATATTTTTTCTATTATTTAAACTAATCTCTGTTTTCGTAATCTCTGTAACTTTGTATAAGACTGGAGATAATGAATTACCAGTTGATTCTCTGTAATTTCTCACGAAACATTTTAACAGCGATAGGAAAATATAATATTATCACGAACGCATAACCGCTTCTGCATTCCCTACGATTCCAAAAAGAAATCTCAGAAACAATTATATTTTCAAGTTTTAATGAACCCTTTTTAAAAAAAAAAAAAAAAAGTTTATTTTGCTGCCACTGATTTTCAGAAATATTTCAGAGTAGTTTTACAGCGCATTAATCAGATTTCGTAACCCAGAATGTTGTTGTTTTCGGATGTTATCAATTCTCAAGTAAAAGTTTTCATGTTCAACAAAACATTTCAACAAAAAACATGTTTTACAAAAAAAAAAAAAAAAAAAAAAAAAAAAAAAAAAAAAAAACATGATAAATTGACAGCATTAACATCAACATTAAAATTAATACAGTGTGTCCGTAAATTCATGGTGCACTTTTGACCGGTCACAGGAAATCAATGAAAGAAGATGAAAATATGAATTTTTCTCCAAATAAAAGAAAAACTCTCTCCAAGTTTCATACCTGTTCAGTGCAGTTCGATGTGGCCTCCATTTGTAGCACTACACACATCTAAATGACATTTAATTTTTTACTACACACAGTTAAGGACGTCTGGTGTAACAGAGTGAATAACGCCTGTGATTTTCTGTTTCAAATGGAGGCCACATCGAACTGCACTGAACAGGTATGAAACTTGGAGAGTTTTTCTTTTATTTGGGGGAGATTTCGCATTTCCATCTTGTGTCGTTGATTTCGTGTGCCTGGTCAAAAGTACACCATGACTTTACGGACACACGCTATTATTTTAACACTCTTGGATGTATAAATTCAGCTTCGCAGCTGAAAATGTTTGATTGAGGATTAAAAGAAACCGAAAAAACTTATATTCCTGTTTGAAAAAACTGATTAAAGCACTATAAAAACTACTCGGAAATGTTTCAGAAAATCATTGGCAGCAAAAGAATCTTTGTTTTTATAAATGCTTCTTTAACACTGAAAAATATACTGGTTTCTGAGGCTTCTAAAGATATCGAATGCTTTTTGAAATCGGGGATATCTCGGAAGAAGTTATTGTGTAATTTCGTTCTTGGTTATATTATATTTTCGATGACCAAGAAACATTTATCTTTTTTTCAGTGTAATGAACTTAATAAAATGTCATTATAATAGAGTTAAAAAGTCAACAATATTTATAATGTAATTTTATAAATCCTTGTTTAATTCTATTATAAAATGTTTTTTTAACATGAAAATTTTATTCCTTTTTTGGATTTTGCAACAAAAAATTTATGAAATTAATGTGTTCGTTTGATTTAAGGCAGAAAATAAAAACAAAAATTTTAAATTTCCATCAGTTTTTATGACATATCGTAATGTGAATAAATACATACATAAAGTAAACAGAAACATATGACATTATCCGGGAATATTTCAGTGACTACTTACTGATTTATTTAAAATAAATACAAATAAAAAGGAAAATGAATCTAAATATACAAAAAACACATTTAAAGTGATCTGAAAAAAACATTTAAAGTTTTCGAAATCGAAAACTAAGGAGGATTTTTTTTTTTTTTTCCAGAATAATTTTTATTTTCTGTCTGTCAATAAAGGTTTGTTTGTGTTTTGCGAAAAGAAAATCCTAATGTTGGATATAATTTTGCTTTCAATTGAAGCAAGAAAAAACAAAACAAAGACTCTTTGAATTCGTGGGAGATTCTTTATAATTTTGTGTATATACTTTTTTCTCATAAAGATTCGTAGTATAAAAATTTCAGCAAATTCTTAAAAATTAAATGCAAATATCATTAATTTAATTTATATATTTCAATTCGTACGATAAAAAATACAAAGGCGAAAAATATTTAACACAACAATTATAAAACAAGATAAAAAGAAAATTACATTTTTAATGAATTGAAGTTTCGTTATCATTGTGTCTTTTTTTTGTAAGGAGATATGTACCTAGAAAAAATGTAAAAAAAAGAAAACCTTTGAATGTTCAAAGATATTATTGCATATTTCAATTCAGCTTTTGAAAAATCTATGACATGTAAATTTCCATCCGTTTGGCGCGAGTGTGTAAAGAGATATAAACTTTTGAATAATGATAAATATAATATTAAATAGAAATGTCAGTAACTTCAGAAGACTAATAGATATGTATTTTATTCAATTTCACGTAACAAAAAAATATGAAAGTATTAATAATATCGAAGGTAAAAATTAGCTCGCAAAAAAAAGTTTATTAGTAAAAAAAAATATGAAAGTATTAATAATGAGAATTAACAAGAAAGAAAAAAATCATGCGTCAAGCATAGATTATGAAACACTTTCCAACACATTTAGAACAATGTAATATAACTTCGCCGTTTAATAAGTTGAAATATGATGTCTCACTGAATCATTTGTAAAATGCATAAGATATTGGAAAACCTAATTTAAGCAATTCTCATCTACAATCGGAAAATTATCCGAATTCTTTGAGCATCCCTGTATATGATATATAGATCTGTATCTATTAACTACCTGCATGCACAAATTTAGTTCAGTTAGGAAAAGTTAGATGATAATTTCCCTTCAGCAATTTCCACTGATAAGGAGAATGGTATGTGTATTCTTTTGTGCAGACCTGTATACGAGGTACAGAATTTATACACAACGAGTAACATGCCAAAAATTAGTTAAATTTAAAAGCGCATACCGAAATTGAAAACGCATTTTCAGCAGTTATTGCTCAAAGGCAGTACTGTAACCGATTTCTTTTGTGTGTCCCTGTAAATGAACGACAAAACCTATGAGTGCCCTATTCTATAGTAATAATCTTGTAGTGAAATTCAGTGATTTATATCAATTTCAATACATCTGAAACAGCGTAATATCATTAAAATACTCTGCAAACCATTTTTCCCCATTGACCATGATGAAACGGAATTCTTTTGAGTGCCCCTGTAAATAAACTATTAATGGTAGACAATTCTTATTCAATACCGAACATGACATAATAAACATCATTAACGTATATCAATTGCATGCAAATCCAAGTATATTTTCGCGAGTTAAAGCGTGAACAGATAGACGGACAGACAAAACGTATTAGTAAATACTTTTCAATTTTGTTGGAAAGTGTTAAACCAGCTCACATGAAAGAAATTAAAGACTATTAGTAACGCTGTTTATGATTAGTCAAATAGGCTTATATGGATTATTTTTAGGACAGTTGAAACATCTTGTTTCATTTAAACTAACAAGGAAGGTCTCCATACGGGCATATTCAGAAAAATCTGAAAAAAAATACAGAGTATTCTTCTCACGTGGATATATATGTTTATAAAAATTTTTTGGCGGAATCTCGATAAAATGTTCGTAAAAAAAATAATGAAAATTTCGTTTATTTGGCGATTTATCATCGGTTGGCCATGAAATAAAATTTCGAAAAGTACTTTTTCATTTCGTATACTCTTTAAGATAAAATCTTCATATTGAACTTGTTTAAATTAAATTTAATGTAAATAACTTTAGTTTTGTCAGTTTTAGTTTGATTTAACTATGGTTTTGTCATATATATATACATTTATAATGAAAGTTAAATATCAAATTTTATGAATTAAAATAAAATTAAAATAAATTAAAATTGTTTCAATATCTCAAAATTAAGTCCAGTTGAACGCTGTCGAATCAATTTTGCTGCTATGGAAACGACGAATTTTTTGATATAGAGATGAATAAATGCTAAATGAATCTTGCATTTATTTTGGAATACGCTTAAATATATGAAAGTAATTTTTATATATGAAATTGCTTTTAAAGTAATAAAATTAAATAACATGCAACTTAAATATGTAATGCGAAAAAATGTATTTATTAAACTCTCTTATTGTTTATGTTTAAATTCATTAAATACTTTGGTACTTGTTAGTTATCCCGTCGACCAAATTACTGTCGCCAAATTGTAAGATTAAATGCCAATAATGGTTGATCGCAAATGTCACATTCACTTGACAACACGTGTTTACGTCATCAAGGTATTTTTATTTCGCCGTTTTATTTGTATTTTTATAATTGTTATGCTAATTTATTTGCTCTTTCGTTATTTAAAATAAACATTATGTCATTTTGTATAATTTGGTGGGTGGGTTGACGATTTATATAATTTGGCGAAATTGGTCGACGGGATAACTAACAAGTACCAATACTTTTTACACGCACTCTAAAAATCGATTAACAAACAATCTTCAGGTGCATTAAAATCGTTTGCTATTGGCGAGGAAAAGTACTGCTCGCCAAATCGCGTGACGCTTTCGTCTTTTCACGCCAAATACTCGAAAGTATTTTATTTTTTTTACAGACTTTCTACTGTAATTCCGCCGCTAAATTTGACTGATCCTTTATTACATACATAATAAGTTTAAATGTTTTTTTTTTCAAAATATTCTGAGTATGCCCAGTAAGGAGACCTTCCTTGAAAGTGATCTAAGTCCGACTTTCTGGGTTACAGAACAGAGGTGAAATCCTTTCTTTTCATTCAAAACTCTAAAAGATTTTTTACATTTATTTATTTACTTACTTTTAGATTTCCAACTAACGACATCAAAAAGCATTTTTATATGCAAAATATAAATTACGTATTCAAATAAAGTTTTAAAATTTATTAAGGAGATGCTTTCAGATTAGCCGCATGTCATGATTTCATAGGTAAAGAAATCAACTCATATTTCGCTAATTAGAGCAGACATTTTTATTCTGTTAGTTTCAGTGAGTTAATTTAATCTCGTAGATCGATTACATTTCTGTTAAATTTATGCTTTATTTATATTATTGCAATTATTTCATCTACTTGTCCTGGAACTTTTAATTTCGTTATGATGGAAAATTAGCCGGAAATAAATACTGAAATATTTATATTAATTTAAGTGTACTGAGTTGAAATTTTTTTGTAATCGCGCCACACACTATATATAGAGATTTTTTAAATTTCATATTCGAAAACTATTTTGAAAACTCATAAAAAATCAGTAATTTGAGATACAATTTTCAAAGAAATTGCATTTAAAAGAACATTTTTTCCTATTTGACTGTGTAAAAATTGAAATTCTGAAATACTTACAGAAGTTAAAAAAAATTACAATAAAAGCGAGATTTATTGACACCGCTAATATGGTGCCAACGTTACTCATGAACATTTTTTCATTTATAATATAGATACATTATCGCAAATTAATTTTCTTTATGTATCAACAGCGTATTTCTAAACTAATAGAACAAACTTTCAGGGATGATACTATGCGTAAACACCAGAAAGACATGCGACAATAATCGTGAGACATGAGGCAAATTTCTGCTGTTCAAACCGGTTTTTTCTTTGTTAATAGGGTGAAATTGTCGCATGCCTACCGCTTTTCTGCCGCATGTCTCCCAGGTGTGTGGCGCGCCTAAAACAAAAACTTTTTTGTATAGTATACAAACATCGCTATCTAGTTATTCAGCTTAAGATACAGTATATCTCACTACAAGCTCAAGAAAATTGCGTTCAAAATTTTAATAATAATAAATATATTTTAGCAAATTTTTATTGGATTCCATTTCTTTTGTATGCATTGGGATAATATCGTGCAGAGTGCTTATAGTGTATATTTGGTCAGTATTTGCATATGTTCTGCCAGCTACATTCATTTTATTGTTTGACTAACCCTATGTGTGTTCATGTTTAAATTACGTCACATTTTCATTATTATAGATTTTGAATTTCAGTTTTAGTTATTACTTTTTGAAAATATTTCATGACATTGTTTTGCTTACATGTCTGTTAAATTTGTGTTTTACTTATATTATTTTCTTATTTTGTATGTTTACTTATGAAGTTTTAAGTTCGTTTATAAACCGTAAGCAGAAACGGATTAATCTTTCCGAATAGGGCTGTACGCGTTAGCGATAGATTTTTTTTTTTTTTTTTTTTTTTTTTAAATCATGCTTGGAAATTATTTAAAAAACTGTAATTAAAAGAAAAAAGTAAAATATTAGAATGAGATATCCGAAAAATTAGATTGAAAATACACAATCTCGTTTTATTGAAATAGTCACATAATAATACTTCCATAACATAAATGATATGTTTATTGATAACTCCAGTCACTTGTAAAAATATTCTAGTAAAGTTGGCAAATAAAAAATATTTTCACTCATAAGGTCATTACCTATAAATATATAAAACGTGAAGCATAACTATTATTTAGTAGTTAGTATTATTTAGTAGTCAGTACTTTTTACTATTATGTAGTATAAGCTGTAGTCAGGCCCTGGGAATTGTATCCTCGCCCTTAACGGTTTTTGGCTATTATCTTAAAGAAAAAATCTAACAGACACCACATAATGTTGTTTCTGGAAGTTAGGAATTGTTAACAATTTCTTTACAGCAAAAGTAAATGTTATGTTTTATTTACGGATTTTATTAAGAAATTTTATCAGAGAAATTACTGAACAGACTGTACATAACAATGTTTTAGAAAAAGTATTTCTTGAAGGGATTAGTAAAATTATTACTTAAATCATAAATTTTTCACGAAAAAATTCATATATTTTGTTTTGTAGAGATTTTATTTAGAAAAATTCTCAGTTAAACTACAGTAAAACAGAGGCCACATAACGTCGAGAAATGTAAATAGTTCTCATTTCACAAAAAAATTGCATGTTTTGCTTAGAGATTTTATTTAGGATAGTTCTAAGTGGTACTACCAAACGTACAGTCGTCGTGGAAAAAAGAAAAAAAAGACCCCCTCCCTTTGCTAACTCTGAAACTAATTACAGCAGAAGAAAGTTACTGGTATCAAACGATTGGAAATAAAGTCTACTTTTAAATGATGTATATAAAATTTGCTTAGGGGGGCATTTACAGATCAAAACCAAATTTTCTTTTCAAATGGCAATATACAATTTTGACAATATATTTTAAATCTTCGTTTCAAACTATGCCTAGAAACGAAATTTGAAGTCGTTTGGCAAGTCGTCGTTTTTCGAAAGCAAAGCAACTTATACATGCATGAGATGTCGAAAGAAGATAAGGAAAAGGTAACAGTAGCCAGCCAGCTGTAGTAAAGATGTAGAACATATCTATGCATGGTACAGATCTTTTATCGGTGCCTAGAATATTATCACTGTACGGCGAAAACAAACAAATGACCAACGCTTGTATTTAATTACTTTGTATATCTAACGATTTCTACTTGCTGGATACATTACATACGGGGTAATAAAGCGATGAATATGACAATACATACCATTAATAGCTTATAGGATATATATTGCTATACACTGTAAAAAAATCCGACCAGTTTTCTTGTAGGAATCGGAAAAATAGTTGCCCTTATCGTACCGGAAAATTTTCCGACCCAGTTTGGAATAAAATCTGTAAAAAAAAAAGGAAATAGTCAATAAAACGGTATTTTACGGATTTTATTCCGAGCTGGGTCGGAAATTTTTCCGGTACGGTAAGGGCAACTATTTTTCCGATTACTACAGGAAAACTGGTCGTATTTTTTTTTACAGTGTACCTCTGATCAAGTATGAAGGAAGAAATCATATAACTCCCCGTAGACGTAGGCCATCAATAAATACATGTTCTGAAAGAAGAAATGCCTAAGAAACAAAGAAAAGTTAACGTACCTTATAAGGAAATCCATCTTGACAATGTAGGACATTTACAAAGATTTGTAGACAGCAAAATTGCGTCTAAGTGTTGTTTGGAAGAAAGAAATCAAAAAGAAGAATGTGTATAAAGTGTGAAGTTTATTTATGCGTTTTGAAAAACAATTGTTTTAAAATTTTTAACACTAAGTAAAAGATAATGTAATAAAACTTAAATTTTTCAGTCATTTCTTAACATTAGTTTGCGACAAAAATTAGTCAACAATTTTCACCCTGGTGCATCAATTTTTAAAATTCTTTTATTATTGTCATTTTTGAAGCCAAAATAAGTAGAAAAACCTATTCCAAGATTTTTTTCAAAAAATATTTTTTATTCAGTAGCGAAGAGGTTAAGGAAAAATAGCAAATTATTATCAAGATACACTAATCAAATATTTTCAATACTATAGCATTATTTTCAAGTACTTTTAAATTATTTGAAAATACTGTGCATAACTTAACATTTATGTACATTAATTTTATGATTACAGAAGGTACAGCTGATTACATAAAACAAGAAAGCAAATGTATTGAATGTTTAACAGAGAGCATTCAGATTCAAAGTTGTCTTCGAAATCTTGAAAATCCCATTCTTCTTTTTTATTAGGTGCGTCCGTAATTATATAAATACGTAGGTCCTATAGTCGTCGTTCCGTTCGTCTGTCCGTCCGTCTGCATATTACAGAGCAAAAACTACACAACCGAATGGTCTGAAATTTCAAATATATAATTTTTGCAAAATTTTGCCGAGTCATTAAAATTTTATGAAAATCGGATGTATAGTTTAATTACAGGGATATTCAAAAGTTTTCATTTACATTAAGGCCAAGGGAAAAATTATTTCAAGTGCATTTTAATGATGTTACAGCCTTTCGAACAGAATTAAATTGATATACACTTATGAAGTGCACTAAAATATACATTCAGTACAATATGCTGTGCAAAAAAAATATTTATAAAACTAGTTATAATACAAACGAACTACATTTGCCACGTTTGTCGCGCAATTTCTAGCTTTTTTTTCTTTTTTTTTTATGAATAAATACACCTCAGTTAGCACACAGACCGGACCGACCATGTTTGAATGTACGGAGTACCGATAAGAACAACCCAGTTAGTATCTTTATGCACTATAAATGAGACGCAAGGTACAGTTCCTTCCCAGGAATAAAAATGTAATTAGAGCGCCGATTATCCGAACAAGTCGGGACCGACTCTCGTTCGGATAATCAAAAGTTCGGATAAATGGACAGACAATTTAAGGGATGTTTCTGACTATACTAAAACCTTCACATGTTATCTAAGCTTATGACTGGCAGCACCAGTTAGTGCTGGCATGTTTAAAAATTGATTTTTTTTTTCCTTTTTGTTTACATTTTTATAATTAAATTTTTTTTTGTTCTCTTTTTATCATTTTCTGAACTCCAGAGATTATAATTTAAGCAAAAAAGCTTTTGTTTGTTGCTTGCTTCAAGGAAGACATTTTTTTCAATGCTGTCCGTTTCTCTATATCTTCTTAAATACGTTAGTTGAATAGGATCAACGTTCTTTTGCATTTCATAGCTGTTTTCAAACATTCAAAGGCTTCGTTATGTGATGGACATGGGTTATTTTCAGAGCATTCATTCATTTTCATTTTCTTCAATTTCTTTTTCATCATGAATCTCATCCACAATCTCGTCATCATTTAAAATCTGATATCTAGGGTCATGTACTTCCCTATTTAACCACTCGTTAATTTCATTTTCTTCATAGCTTAGAATTTTCTCCACTTCCTTTATTGTTTTACATTCCACATTTTCTGATCCACTATCAGTTTTTTCTTTCTTTAAAATTTTATTCCAAGCCAATGAATAATTGGGAGTTAGGTTAAAAAAATTTTGTTAGAAATAGGCTGATCGGATAACTGGAAGTTCAGTTAAAAAAAATTTTTTTTGGTGAGAAATAGTCTGTTCTGATAATTGGGAGTTCGGATAATTGGCGCTCTACTGTATTATTCAACTGATTTCCAGCGTATATTCAATTGTTTTCCTATTAATGAACATCTTTTATGCCGCCATGAATGAAATAAACCATTATAAAGTGTATAAAATTGTCGTTTCGTTTGGTTTTAATAATATGTGATGTTTCAAAATTGAGAAAACATAAGTTGAACAAAAAGTTGAGAAAGATAAAAAAAAAAAGAATTGAACAATAGAAGTTTCACACGTTATACCTGCATAATTCGTAAACTACTTGATCGAATGATCTTCCGTTTTGTATCCTAAAGTAAAATTTATCGAATAATAAGATATCAAAATTAGGTATTAATATTGAAAATTTAAGGTTTCTAACAATTTATATGTGTACACAAACCCACAATCAAGATTTAAGTATAGCATCAGTTAGTATACGTTAAAAATAATCAAATGGTGCAAGTCAAAGTTTTGTACGGTAATTTGCTGTAGAGTTAGTAATCGGTAATAACTCCCTCCCCCCCCCCCTTCTTTTCTTTTGTTTTGTTTTCTGTTTTTCCAGGACTATTCTTAGCAGACACCCGATAACACTGTTGCAGAAAGATTACTATCTAACGACATCGTAAATAACATTGTTTTCAAATATAAGAAAATGTTTTGTTTAGGGATTTATGTAGGGAATTTCCTGAGTGAAACTACCTAACGGACATCACATAACGTTCAGCAGGAAGATTACTATCTAACGGGATTTTAAATAAATCTTTTTCTCACAGTGCTATCTGTGGATTCATTTAGATAATTTTATCAGAGAAACTATCTAATAGATATCCCTTAACGTTGCTTTAGAAAAATTTGAATTGTAAATAATTCACTTTGGACAGATATCTTATAAATATAACAAAAAGATAAATATATGTAAATTAAAAAGAAAATATATAAATAAAATTTATACAAATAAAAATGAGGAAAAATCTAAGTTTTTTTTCCCCATGAAGCATGATTTTTAAAGTAAAATATAACCAAAATAAGGAAAAAAACTGCCTGTCTGGCATGATTCATTTACATGAGAGAAAATTTAAAAGAATTGCGATTTAAAAATTCTTCCTAATCTTTAAACTACTTTCATGTTGACTACTATGAACTTAATACATTATATTCATACTGACATGAATGTTTACTTAAGCATATATGCTTGCGTTGATCTTACATACTTACATACACCATACACACTTATAAATATCTGTTTTACTTGCACACATTTTACAACATACAAAGCAAAATTTAGTACCGCTTAGTTTTATTTGAGATTAATAGTGTACATAAAAGTGAAAAACTTATAGATTCTCCTCTGCATTACAACAATAGCACAACAGTGGCACTTTCCAAAATCGGGTGTTTTTTATGGTAAATACCTACGACGTTTTTCTGGCGATTGAAAACACTATGAAATTTTACCACTTAAAAACTAGTCGAACGTGGCAATCCCAAAACGTTCTTCTATCTCATACATGTTAATACTTCCGGAAAAATGCAGCATAACAGCACCACCGGTTAGGTGATTTACGCCAAAATCTAATCAGCAACAACTTATGTCAACTTCTAACTGAATTTGAAGTTTGATGAAAATCCGTGCATTAGTTTTTTGAGATAGAGCTATTGCGGAAATCGTAAAAAATTCTGCATAGCAGCGCCACCTGTTCGTTGATTTACTCCAAAAACTAATCAGGTCCAATCAGGTACTAACTGAATCTGAAGTTTGATGAAAATTCATGGTTTAGTTCCTGAGATAGAGCTATTACGATAATCATGAATAATGCAGAGTATTGCAGAAATCGTGAAAACTGAAGCATAGCAGCGCCACCACTCGGGCGATTTACACAAAAAACCAAAAAGCACTAATTTATGTCAACGACAAACTGAATCTGAAATTTGGTGAAAATTCGTGCATTGATTCTTGAGATAGAGATATTACGATAATCATGAATAATGCAGTATAGCAGCGCCTCCTGCTGGGCAATTTACTCTAAAAAGTAATCAGCACCAAATTATATCAAGGACTAATGGAATGTGAAGTTTTATGAAAATCTGTTCGTTTGTTTTTGAGATATAGCTATTGCGGAAATCCGGAAAAAGGCAGTATAGCAACGGCACCTGTTGGGCGATTTACACCAAAATGTAATCAGCCAATTTATATCACGGACTAACTTAAGCTAAAGTTTTATTAAATGCCGTTCATTTGTTCTTGAGATAGTGGGCTTACAAAATTTGTGCCACATGCATACAGACAGACAGTGTCATAGACTCACAGACAGACATTTTATATAAAAAAAAAACATGTTTTTCGGGATCTCTGACCCCTAAAACGTGTAAATCCGTCGAAAACCGGAATTCGAAATTTTTCACGAATCCAATACTTTCTTCTTGTAAAGATAGAAAAAGGTGAAAAACGAAAGAGAAAAATGGTACTCAACTTTGTCTGTGCATTTACTTTTTTTTTCGGCAGTAAAAGGTTTTAATTTTTATTCGTTGCTTTTTTCTTTTGTCATTTATTATATGTTATTTATAAATAAACGAAATAAATATATAAGAATAGAGAAAATACAATTCATATGGCTGTTAATAATATTTTCCTTCCCCTTCCGTTGTAAATCATCTCGAATTTCTAAAATAAGACAAATTTATCAAAAATATAGTTAGAATGCTAGAATAAAGTAAATAAATAGCTCCAGTTACGCTTGACAGTTCCCTTTTTATTTTATTGGAAATGTCTCTAAAATTCAACATGAAAATCACGAAAAGAAATTTTTAAGTTGAACTAAAATAAAAAATATGAAAAATAAGTAAGGATAAAAAATCATTTGTGTATCTACAAATGTTTTAAAAAAAATAAGAATAACGTTTTTATTTCGCTTGGGCATTTCGTATGTTTATCTAGCTTTCATAACATGGGCAGAATCTGAATTTATATAGAGCGAAAAAATACTTTAGTCATCATTTAAGTATAGAAATACATATAAAATGTCAACGGTAGCAGGATTTATTTCTTTAAATCTTGTCATTTATTTTAGAATAATTTAGTTATTGCTCTTTTAATCTATACAGTGTGTTCCAAAGCGTTTGAAAGTCGCTTTCATTTTTCACCTGTTGAATATAAGTAGTCAATATAAAATGAGAAAGTGTTCAAAATAAGGTAGGAAAAGGCGTGCGTTTAAGATATAGTTATGCCGTAATAGGTAATTTTCAAAAAAGTTTCACTTTTTAAAAATTTATATGATCTCTGTAGAAGCTGGAATATTTTTCTATTTGCTGCAACAAGACCTTTAGAAAAAACTGCTCACTTGTATATTTAAAACTGAATAAATTACACTGTACAACAGTGGTTTTGTCCTAGAACTAAAATTAGTTGATTCTAGATCAGTTTTTGGCGCTGATTCCGAATATGTTTTCGTTTATCTCTAAGTGGTCCAGGTTTTGAGAAATTTGCATATTTAAATTTATGCAAATTTAAGCTTTTTGTGCTATTTTATGCAAATTTTAGATACAATATATGTCACATCTAATTACGTTTTCTAGATAATGACTACTTGACTATTTGCTTCAGATAAATATCACGATTTGCATATTCTTAACATTTATTTATCAGTTATTAAGCCTAATTTACATATTTTTCAATGGTGTAATGTTTACATCACTATCAACTTTAAAGTAGTTGCCACAGAATTGACGTAATGTTTTTCTAGACTAGATTTTTATATTTATTTCAAATCTGCAATCTATTTTTTTACATCACGTCTAGTTTTTGAGTAAGATGAATTTCTACTTTTGAACGGCATTAACACAGGTTTGATATAAGATACTTTTTAGGGGTGTGTAATTCATCGACAAGAAGGTGAACAGGGTCAGATTCCTATCAGAGACATAAACAAAAATTTATATAATCGAAAAAAAAATAAGTAGTAGAATCTATCCTAACTAGTTGAAGTTTATCATACAAAGTATCATAAAAAGCTATTTCTGGCTTTTTTTTTTACCAAAATTTAAATTTCACTTTTTTCAAAAACTAGACGTGATAGAAGAAAACAGATACAAGCTTTGTAATCAGCCCAAAAAAATGGTTTAGAAACATATTAGCATACTTGCAGAAATATTTGAACGTCAAGAAACATTATTAGAAAAACATGAAAAATATGCAAATTAGGTACAATATTTCACAGTCATATGTCAGTATAATCTCAGAAACAACGTTTTTGTGAAGTAAATTAGGTAGTAATTAGCGACTGTCCGAAGCAGCAATTTTGCCGAATAACGAATACCGGAGCTTCGGTCAAAGTGCATACCGAATATTAGATATTCGGCAACCGAATACTTGAAAAATTATAATACAATTTTTTCTATATTAGCTTCTTAATAAACGTTAATTAAATTTAAATTCTTAATAATTTAATTCAGTTACATTTTTATTCTTAAATCTAATTACACAAAAAAATTAAAGGACTTCTTTCCACTCACAAATTCATTAACCCATCACTTATTTTTTATTTTATCACTAGTCAATACCCAAAAATAACCTATGAAAATATTAAACTGTACAGGGTGTTATTAAAGATAAGGATTGTCAGAAAAACAAAAGTTCATTCAAATACAAAGAAGCAATGTTGTCATTAAGCTGATTTACTGATTGTCTATTTATAAACACATTGAATAGGAATGTTCTTAAAATACAAAAGGTATATCAATTTGTAAATTTAATTATTTTCTGTCAAATTACTGATATATATTTATATTAATATTTTAACATTTTGGTGATGAAGAATAAAAATTTCAGCGATTTTGATATAATGGTTAAAAGCTATAGGATAGGCATAGGGGTATACTTATTTGATGTGTGTATTTTCTCTAATATACACCTTAGATATACAGAGATGAAGTCTGGAAATACTTAGTTGAAGTATATATTAAAGAAAATACATATTAAATAAATTTAAATAAAAAAAACTAATGAAGAAACAATTAAAAATAAATGATAAGTGAAGATGCCCATCTTCCTTAATTTTTTTTCCTTTGTCGTAGACAGTTGTTTTGATTTAACCTCTATGCAGGCTATTTTAGGATGGAAAAAGTTTTCTTTTAAATTAAAAATGGCCTTTGACTTGTTTTTTGTAGTGCAGGTGAACTCTGAACTCATGTATATAATATTGAAACTCATTTTTTAGCCTATTCTACTTCTTCATAAAAGAGAATTCTTCTGCTTCTAAGAAAATAGTTTATCCGCAATTATTCGGCCAATTACTTAAAACTATTCGGCCGAAGCCGAATATTTGGTTTACATGCCGAATCACCGAATACCGAATCGACTATTCGGTATTCGGTCAATCCGTAGTAGTAATCATAACATAAAACAAAAAACCCCTGTCCAATATTGCTTTATACCTTAAATTTGCAAATAATTGTATAAAATTTACTAAATTTGCATAAATTGAAATATGCAAATATCTCTCAAACTTGACGTGCTGGAGTAAATCTAAAACTAGATTCGGAATCAGCACAAAAAACCGCATAAAAACAACTAATTTCTCTTTTAGAACAGAGCAAAAGTTCAAATTTGTTGACCGGTGTTTTGCGTAATGGATAAATGAAAACTTTGAATGGTAACCATATTTCAAATTAGAAATGGTACTTTGTGATAAATTGTAAAGAAAATAAAACACCGACTATAATATATCTGCAGTTGAGTTTAAACAAAAGATAATCAAACCTTGCAAAAATATTTGGGGCAAAATCGTCACAGAAGTATTACTAGAAAACTTATGTTATGTATTAAAGTCGACAGAAAACGATTTGGGAATTGATATTTTCAATTTTGCGTATAGGATATAAAACTGCATTTATCTCTTTGCGTGACCTCTGACTGCATAATGCTTTATTTAGACGTATTTTTGATGTCATTTTCTAGCATTTGTCAACGAATTTATACAATATTTGTATTTATACGGTGTACGTTTGATCTAATGACCACTATCATCAATTTCTATATGCTGCTTATTTTCACTGCTGAAATATCATTTTAAATGATAAGAAAAAGTTATTATATATACATTGTGTACGTTGGATCTAAAGAGCACCATCATGAAATTCCACATTCTTCCTATTTTCACAGCTGAAATATTTTAAATGACAAGAAAAAGTAATTATGTAAGTATTGCGCGGCAGCGCAATACTTATTTATTTACAGTGTCACTTTTCAAATGTTAATTTAACATAGAAAAGCCTATGGAACTCATAACTTTTTTTACTCCCCCCCCCCCCTTTTTTTTTGTCCCTGATGGCACAAATTTTTTATTCTTTGTAATTTTAATGATATTGTAAATTCAAAGTACGAAAATGTTTACCTGACGTCAGGGTAAAAACGGATGATAAAATGCCTTTGCATATCGGTGATTTATGATGCAGAGAGTAACGTATCCTAAGCTTTATTTATATTATTCAAATATTTTTACATATAATTCCAAATTTCGCTTTTTTAATTCAGAATCAATGGACATTTTTGCTATAAAATTTTAACATATTTTTGTATTGTTGCAAAAAATTCAAAAGCCGTAATAAGAATTTATCTACAGTAATTAATTTTCAGTTAAAATATTTCTACGTGAGAAATGAAATTTGAAATAATTTTTTTACGAATTTTTAATGAAGATGAATATGGCGTCATACAAGAAATAAAACTGATATTTTCAAACATTCTTTAGTAATACAAGAAGCATTAATAAGAGTAAAAACAGAAAGTAGGTGACAATGGCTTCAAAAAATTGCAACATATTTCGCCGATACTGATTTTTAAGCATGGATATCAATTAAATACAGATGTGCTCATTCGATTAAAAAGGGGTTAACTTTGTGATTTATTTATGTTTTCCTTTTAGTTATTTGTTGATGAAGCTTTAATTTCATTAAGAAATACTAGCCGGAAAAAAATACTGAAATTGTTTTTAGATTGTATAAAAATTGAAAACGTCGGATGCTTAGAAGTTAATAAATTTGCAAATAACCGAAATTCATTTTTCAGATTTTATCATCAATATGACGTCAGCATTACATACGGGCATGTAATATACTATATATTGTTCATATGCAATTTCTTTTTGTGGTATTAAGAAATAAGAAATAATTATTTGTAAATTTTAAAAAGACGGAGACTTTTAACGTTAAGTAAATATAACGAAGTAACGTTAAGTAAACTTAATGTTATTACCGCATTTTTTATCTAAAATTATTGCTAAAGGTCTTTTGTCATTTTTTTTTCTTTTTTGGTGACCCGAAAACGACTGATGTTGATGCTAAATAAATACCTCAAGTTAAATTTAGGTAACAATTTCATCACACTTGCATTTACATCGCCCCCTAGCAGGAAATAGAGTAGCAAAATTTAAGTAAAATTATTTTGTAGCTCCCGATATGCTTTTCTTTCTCCCAGCAAATAAAGTGACGTCTCCGAAAAATAACGTTCCGTTGTATAAGCCAGCCGTAAAATAAAGCAAATTTATCATTGTACTGTTAAATATTCTACTACAATTCTTTAAACTTCTAAGCATCGTACATTTTCGCCTTTTATACCATCGTATCGGGGGGAAAAAGTACTTTTTAATGTAATTTGTATGAAAACTGCATCTCAGTTTATTTTTGAGATATTAATTTTTTTGTAGTTTTTAACGCCACTTGTTTAATTTTGGCAACTTAAATACTTTATGTCTGTAGAAAGTAAAGAGAAAATAGATGAAAAATAGTAATTATATCTTTTTGTTGCCATTTTCCCATAACGATTGAAAAAAAATGCAATTAATATACGTGCTATTTTGAAAAAATATAAATGAATGATTTCTGATAAAACATGGAGCTATTACAAACTGCATTTAATTAATTATCTATATTACAAACAAATGAAGGCATATGAATCATTAGATAGCCGATATTTTTTTGTCGAGTTTCTTGAATGACATCAGTTTTTTTTTTTTTGTGTGTGTGTGTGTGTGTATTATTAAGCGATAGTGACGTACTATGAACACTTTACTACAGATGTTGTTTAAGACTGTTTTGTAAATGAGGAATTCTTTAGAGGATGGGAATGACGTCATTTTTACTAAAACAAAAACGTGTGTTTTAAATCTTAAAACTGAAATATGTTTCGTATTACGTATATACATATATGTATTTTTTTTTTTTTTTTTCATCGTGGGCGACACTAAATTTTGAAAAAGCAGAATTCCTGTTTTCTAGTTTTTATGTTTTACTGTGTAACAGCTATACTGTAGTTATAATATTAGCAGTCAAGATTTAAGGATATTTTTGCATTCATAGCGTACCAAGGTGGAAAATGGGATAACAAAAATTAAGTTTTTTTTTTTTTTTGTGTCTTTATTAAATATTTTTTTCTGCTCAGACTGGAAATTTTCATCCAAACTTTTCACTACTGCACTGATGAAACATTTTGGATTAAATACTGGTAAATACACCACAAATTGTGATGCGATACCTTGTAGATGAAACCTGATGATGATACATCAAGTTAATATTTAAATGAGTTGTCTGAATGTAGTAGTTGTTAAAAAACTTGACATATTAAACAAAAACATATTTGCCGAACAAATAATAATAATAAAAAAAAATATTTCCTGCATTATTTAAGTCCGAGAAGGGACAGATATTAAGATATTTCTTTCAGTTAGTTCTACATTTAATGTTAATTTTTTGTAACAAATTAGTTAAACCAAGTGAACATTAAAAAATAAAGATGAAATTCGAGCAATACGATACTTAAACACCCTAAAAACTTAGATTCCGTTCAAACGAAATCGAAATAAATCTTAGATTTTTTTTTGGAAGGTTAGTATTTTAGATGTGCCTAATCAGTTGTTTTCGCCTACCATAAACATAATACAAAATCCGCAATACAAATATTTGCAACTTAAATTTGGAGAAAAGTCAAAGATTCATTTCGATTTCGTTTGAACAGAGACTAAGTTTTTAGGGTGTTTAAGTATCATATTGTTTGAATTTCTTTTTTATTTTATAATGTTCACTTGGTTTAACTAATTTTTTACAAAAAAATAACATTAAATGTAGAACTAACTGAATAAAATATCTTAATATCAGTCCCTTCTCGGACTTAAATAATGTAGGAAATATTATTATTTTTTAATTTGTTCGGCAAATTCTGTTTTTGTTTAATATTTATATGGTGTACGTTTGATCTAAAGAACGTCATTATCAATTCCTACATTCTCCTGTTTTCAGTGCTGAAATATCATTTTAAATGATAAGAAAAAGGGATTATATTTATATTGTGTACGTTGGATCAAAAGAACACCATGAACAATTTCTACATTATTCCTATTTTAACTGCCGAAATATCACTTTAATCCCTTAACGGTCGCTTAATATTTGGAAAAGCCATCAAAAAAGTACCTATTTTTTTATTACAGAAATTGAATAATTATAAGGTTTTTATATAAAATATGCAATTAGATTTATTTATTTATTTATTTATTTATTATTATTTTTTTTTTTTAAGGTGAAAAAAAATGTTCTAGAACAAAATCACATTTGTGGAAAAGCCATCATGTGAGAATTCTGCGTTTTAATGTTTGTTTTACACCATAAAAATTAATGCGAATAAGACCTTTATTTTTCTCATATTAGACCTTTATTTATCATCATCAAACAATTTTTTACAAATAATATTTGAAATAATATAATATACATTAAATTTTGATTATTAAGTCCAACATCACAATCAGCCCCAGAAACCAAACGAAACGTTAATATTCAAAGACTTCACACGGAAATGCCAGTTAAAATTTTCTGGTTTCAGAAGTTTTTTCCAGCAATAAATCTCCAGCCCTGAAATATGACGGGCACGAGAAATAACGAACGACACCTCAGCCCGTGATATTGAAGGGAGCGAGAATTAAGGGGTTAACTGAAAAGAAAAGTTATTATATTTCTGGAAGATCTTCATAAGCTTTTCGTAAGCTACACGATATTCGAGTGAATGTACCCGGCACCAGCAGCGCGCGTGGAAATAAGAAAAATCCTACTTCGAGATTTAAAAGAACGACGCTGCTTGGAGAGTAAGAAACGAGGAAATGTAAATAGTAGAACGTGTGAGAATGATGTTGAAAGAGCGACGTACTAAGAGGAACGTAATATATTTTCGCCGAATTCAGATGATCCTTTTGATGATTTAAAACGACGTGAAAATAGTATTCGTAATTTTTGTCAAGTGAAATGCAACATGCTTTTATGTAATAATTCAGCGACGAAGACAATAAGTGTATTTCTTAATCAATGTTTTTGTTTCCGTCCTGCACTGTAAAAAATTTTCAGAAACGTTTCTGAAAGTATCGGAGACATCTGCTGCACGATACTAACGGAAAGGATTCTGATTCGAGCAGAAAAATGTTTCGGTTTTACTTCACTGCGGAAACCAAACACAAAAATTTGGAAAGTTTTCTGATGGTTTCAAAAAGTGAAAATAGTTCTCAGATATCCGATGGTATCGGAAACGTTCTTGTTCCAATACTAAACTATTGCAACAATTTTTTACAGCGTGCCATGTCCAAGTAAATGTAAATTAACTGTCTTCAACTTGTGTGGTGGAGTCTCATCCCACATATTTATATGGTGTATGTTTGATCTAAAGAACACCAGCATCATCAGTTCCTACATGCTCCCTATTTTCACCGCTGAAATATCATTGTAAAAGATAAGATAAAGTGCTATGAGGCACCTTTTGTGCTTTCATTATAGTCCAATTAATTTTAATGTTACTGATATGTTTTTTTTTTTTTTTTTTTTTTTTTGAATGATCTTCTTACAGCAAAAGAAAAAAATCTTTAAAGAGTGTCAGTTTTTGAAAATCAACAGGAATAAACAATCAATAACAAAATCTTATTTCCTATCTTATTTTCAACACTAAACTCTAACTGGTAAAAATTTAAAATACTAGAATAGATTCTGTCCAAGCAATCAGTATATCCTGAGTATACATTAAAACTTTCCAAAAAGATAGTGAATATTGATTTATGTTGGTATGGCGATGAGAAAATTTTGTGATAGAATTAAAGAACATGAAGCAGATCTCAGATTAAGTAGACGCCATGCTGCATTATCAAGATTTGCTCAAACTCAACGTATAAAAGTAGATTATAATAAATCAAAAATTATCTTTCGTACAAATAATTACCAGAAAGCCATTATAAGAGAATCAATTGAAATAATTGCTAATAAAAGTACAGCTTGTAACGATGCACTATCATATGATATCCATTGAGTATGGAGAGATTTGCTGCATAATAGATGAAAGCTCGTTTTGTGGAAAATTTGAATCACTTTATCTGGCATCTCCCCTGACCTACAACCTTAAAATTACAATGTTTTCTTCTGGACAATTCTCGAATAAGCGCAAAGAAAATAATAACAACATTTAAATCCTACTGATGACGGCCTTGTAATAGTTGAAAACGTTCTATGTTTTTCTAATGTATTTTAAAATATTTTTAATTTGAATTTTAAATATCCTTGTATTATATGTATGCACCTGAAAGCAATTTTTGTACAATTATTTGTGCTTTTATATGTATTTTAGTTATTTAAAAAAAGTTTCATCCTTTTAAGGACATTATGTATTTAGCTTTAGTATATATTAGTTTGTCATTTATATATTAATTTTTAATTTATTGTAAAATTTAAAATTTGTTTAAAAGGTTACATACGTTCTCAACTTTAAAAAAAAAATTGTTTTTGTTTTTGACGGATATTAAATCTTTATTGTGTGTATAATTATAGACAAAAAGTTTTAAAGAGCTATCTCAATTATTAAGAGAGAAAAGAGCAAAAATTGAGCGTTCGCACGATCAAAATATATTATATATCTTTAAACTTTAATCACGCTTTTTTGGAAACTACATTTTTCAACATGGACAACATAATAACTTGAACAAATGTTAAGATTTTTGAATAAGATTTGCGCATATCTACGCCTAATTAAATTGTCTAAGGCCCATCGAGTAATTTTTGTAAAATTTAAATTTTATTTTCCAATAACTTATTTTCTTATTTTTCAAAAATCCTAAAATTTCAGCCGATTTCCTTTAGCTACAAAATTATTTTATATGAAGAAATTGAGAGTTTAATATTTTTTTGTTTCTAGAGGAAGAGAGGATGCCGCTCATCGAGCGCGAATATTTTGGTACAGGTCAACGCGGTGGCAGGTTTCCGATGTAATATGTGACTAAATTTAACAACAAAAAGTATTTTTAAATACATGAAACAATAAAAAGCAACGTGGTATTATTATTTTTTGTCCTAATTTTACTTCTTTCCCAAAACAAAATTAAAAAATATGTCAATTTTGCATGAAGAAACTGAGATTTTAATTTTGTTTTTGTTTCTACAGGAAGAGAGGATGCAGCTCATCAAACTCGGATATTTTGGTTCCGGTCAACGCGGTAGCAGGTTTCCGACGTAACATATGACTAAATTTAACGACAAAAAGTATTTTTAAATACATGAATTAATAAAAAGCAACGTGGAATTATTAGTTTTTGTCCTAATTTTACATCTTTCCCAAAACAAAATTTAAAAAATATGTCAATTTTACATGAAGAAACTGAGATTTTAGTATTTTTTTTTGTTTCTACAGGAAGAGAGGATGCCGCTCATCGAACTCGGATATTTTGGTACAGGTCAACGCGGTAGCAGGTTTTCGACGTTATATATGACTAAATTTAACAACAAAAAGTATTTTTAAATACATGAAACAATAAAAAGCTACGTGGAATTATTAGTTTTTGTCCTAATTTTACTTCTTTCCCAAACCAAAATTAAAAAATATGTCAATTTTTTCATGAAGAAACTGAGATTTTAATATTTTTTTTGTTTCTACAGGAAGAGAGGATGCCGCTCATCGAACTCGGATATTTTGGTACAGGTCAACGCGGTAGCAGGTTTCCAACGTAATATATGGCTAAATTTAACAACAAAACGTATTTTTAAATACCTGAAGCAATAAAAAGCAACGTGGAATTATTAGTTTTTGTCTTAATTTTACTTCTTTCGCAAAACAAAAATAAAACATATGTCAATTTTACATGAAGAAACTGAGATTTTAATATTATTTTGATTCTACAGGAAGAGAGGATGCCGCTCATCGAGCCCGGATATTTTGGTACAGGTCAACATGGTGGCAGGTTTCCGACGTGATATATGACTAAATTTAACAACAAAAGTATTTTTAAATAAATGAAGCAATAAAAAGCAACGTGGAATTATTGATATTTGTCCTAATTTTATTTCTTTAACAAAACAAAATTAAAAAATATGTCAATTTTATATGAAGAAACTGAGATTTTAATATTTTTTTTTATTCTATAGGAAGAGAGGATGCCGCTCATCGAGCCCGGATATTTTGGTACAGGTCAACGCGGTGGTAGGTTTCCGACGTAACATATGACTAAATTTAACAACAAAAAGTATTTTTAAATACATGAAACAATAAAAAGCAACGTGGAATTATTAATATTTCTCCTAATTTTACTTCTTTCCCGAAACAAAATTAAAAAGTATGTCAATTTTACATGAAGAAACTGAGATTTAAATATTTTTTTGTTTCTACAGGAAGAGAGGATGCCGCTCATCGAGCCCGGATATTTTGGTACAGGTCAACGCGGTAGCAGGTTTTCGACATAAAATATGACTAAATTTGACAACAAAAAGAATTTTTAAATACATGAAGCAATAAAAAGATACGTGGAATTATAATTTTTTATACTAATTTTACTTTTTTCCCAAAACGAAATTGAAAAATATGTCAATTTTTCTGCGCCGAGAACGTATGTAAACCCATAAGAAAAGAATTTTCGAAATTTATCTAATAAAGAGGTATTTTTCTTAAATATATTTTTTTAAAGGAAAATACCCGATACATTTTATCACCAAATTCTCCCGGCAAAAAACGGAAATTGCTATTCGACTGGAAATTGTCCTCTTTCAATTTATGTTTTTTTAAAAACCAATCTTTGAATAAAACTTAAATTGTACTAAACTCTGAAATTTTCAATTTGAGCATCTGTTTTTTACATTATATTTGACTTTTCAGTAAATTTTACCTTTGGATACAAAACAGCAAGTCATTCAGTCAAGTAGTTTAGGAATGTTATATGTTTAGAGTATGAAATTACTAATGGTAAATGCATTTGTAAGTGGGTAGTTTTTTAAGTATAAAACAAAATATAGACTGTTTTTTTTTCATTGTAGGTTATTTTTTTCCATATTTCATATTAAAGAGGATTGATTTTCATTTCTTTCTTTTCGGGTTTCGGGTCGATGAGGACTATTTTGATGCATTCGGTTCGAGTTTCAGGCGAACAAAACAATTCTTGTTGGGTTCAGGTATAAAGCGACCCATGCAGAATGAGCAACACTAAATAAATAAATATTTACAGATACCTCTTGGAAGTTGACTTATTTATTTATTTATTTATTTATTTTACAGTCAATGTTTCTAAAATCCAATAGAAATGTCATGGAAATTACAGGGTGTCCGAAAGCTCCCTGACACATTTAGAAATTCAATATAAAATTAAGTAATTGTCCTACAGGACTGCAGTTTGGACTAAAATTCTTCTCAAGGTGAAAAGTTTTCTTCAAGGAAATGAAAATAATTAGTTACAAATTTCGATCATGTTTGCTTTCACACATGCATTTTTTCTGATTTTCAGATTATTTTTAACAACTGACATAGAAATGACGACTCCCAGCCAATGTTGCCAGATTGGAGACTTTTTTTAATTCAGATTTTTTTTACTGTCACCACTTTTTTAAAATAGTATAATTCGCCTTATTTTTCAGAATTTTTAATCTATTTTTAAATAGACCGAATATTTCTATTTCAAAGAAGCGGTGACAATCAACAATCGGGGGACAAAAAAGTCCCCAATCTGGCAACACTGCTCCCAGTGTTAAAAGTCATCATTTTTGCGTTACAGCGTTAAATCTAATTTGAAAATCCTAAAAAAGCATCTTTGAATATAAACATAAGGACAAATGGTGCCATCTATGATCGAAATTTGGAATTAATTATTTTCATTTCTTTGAAGGAAACTTTTCATCCTGAGAAGTCCAAACCGCATTCCTATGCGACAATTACACGATATTATATGGAATTTAAAAATGTGTCAAGCAATTTTTGGACGTCCTGTATTTTTAACTAGGTAAACTTAAAGAAAAGAAGCGTAAATAAACATGAACTATACCATATTAGCATCTACAGAAGTTTAGGAAAAAAGTAAGAATAAATTTAGATTTGAGTTTTTCTATATTTATCTAACTTTCAGAATAAGCATATAATCTGAATTTGTAGAGAGCGAAAAATATGTTAGTCACCATTTCAAAATAAAATCTACAAAATTTTAGTAACACTATGGTTTATATTGAAAACACTCTCGGTCTGTTTTTGTGAAATATTCATTATTGTACATCAATGTACATTTTGCTCTATATTATAATATTAATTTCTTCCAAAATTTATAACACCTTTAAAAGATTATTATTTTTTTTTTGGTGAATAATTTTATTTATTTCATGAAAAATTTTCATATATTTATCTATATTTATCTATATATGTGAGTTGTGGTTTTAGATTCCCATAAAACCCTACTCATAGCAACAGATATGGTCAGCACTTTTCCATGAGAACTTGTAACCGCAGAATAGCAGATGTTTGAATTTGCTGATATGCAGTTTGCATTCTCTTTGCCTGGAAACAAGTAACAACCGGGGGCAGATTTCATTCTGACGCGGTTGATGTTACACGTATCTTTCTCGCTCTAGACGAGAGCAGAGGCCGATATGGAATCTCAACGATTCTGTGAGCGCGTATGCTGCAGAAAAATCCCCTACCCTCCCGTACTTGTAAATATAATTTCTATTTAATATGTAAAACTATAACCTAGAATCATTAAACTCCTTTTTTCATTAACTACGATCTTATCTTTATATCATCCTTATATTACATGGGGGCTCTAGGCCGATTTGAATCCCAAAACGAATTTAAAAAGTAAAATCCCCTAGGCTTTCTTACCGATCTACGTTTAAAATCAGAGAACTGTTTCGTTCCGTTATCAAACCTTGCATTTCAGCTGATGTGATTCATCTACATCTGATGTGAGCCATCTGTTTGAAGCTCAATCTCCCGTTTATTCTTATTTTTACACGATCGACGTGCTTTTGCAAGAAATGAATAAATGAATCTTCGACTGCAAGTATATTTTTTTTTCTACGGATCATTAATTGGATAACTTCAATATATCGTGGCGAAGAATTTATTTTTCAATTGGATAACTCCTTTTGAAGTAAGTTTATTTTTTTCTCTTTCCTTTTTTGCCTTTTAATATGGAATTACAAGAAATTGAATTTATTAAAAGCCAGTTGAAATCGGCTAAAACAGATAAAATCAAATTATTGCATGAATTTATATTTGGTTGCGATAAAAATCGCCAGAATAGAGCGAATTTAAGGAAATTTAAAGGTATTCCTTTTACTGACAAAAGCGATGAGTATGAAAATAAACTCAAAGTAATTTTGGACGATTACGATCAGATACAATTGATTACTATTGCTAATATCTTATCCATTGACATCCATGGATCAAAGGAAGATATAGGGCAACGTATTTTAAGTGCACTATTTGATATTTCGGCTTTTAAAGACACGTTTACGGCAGTTTCCGAATCGGATACAGAATTTGATGATAGCCACAATAGTAGTGGAAGCACTGGTTTATCTTCGCCTTTGGCAGTACAGCCAGACCAGGCGCGTGTACACTGTACACACTCCGCGCCCAAACAGACAATTTCTTTCCATGACATTGATCATTTAATTACACCGTTTAGTGGTGATAAAACGGAAAACGTTCAAACATGGTTTCAGAGATTTGAATATCTGGCCCATTCATTTCAACTGTCCGACATACAGAAATTTGTGTTTGCTGAGCGGGCATTAAAAAGTTTAGCATTATTGTATATACGTAGTGAAAATAACATTTCTTCATATACATCGCTCAAAGAAGCATTGTTTCGCGAATTTGGACAATCAGCTTCGTCCGCCCAGATACATCAATTACTAGCCGCTAGAGGCTGCCGCCCGAACGAAAAACTATTGGAATATTTTTTGAAAATGAAAGAAATAGCACAAAGAGGAAACATCGATGATATATCTTTAATTCACTATATAATTAATGGGATTAACGATACACCACATAATAAAGCTATATTATTCGGGTGCGCCACGCTTGCCGAATTTAAAAATAAGCTCCAAATTTTCGAACGAATTTGTGAACAGAGTTCTAAAGTTTACCAATCAAAGTCACCGACAACACCCAACACTCCTAAGATTAACCAGACGGAAAAAACTGCAAAATTAACTTGCTGGAATTGTTTAGCCCCAGGACACCTATCTACCCATTGTGTGCATTTGAATAAAGGAAAAAAGTGTATGAAATGTGCACGTTTTGGTCATGTTTCCAATCAATGTACGGAACAAACGCCGGAGCGTAAGCGTTCGACTCAAGCACCTCCCCTTCACGCAAGACGTCACCACGCAGAGACGAACAAATCCACGTAGTAGAAATGTGTCATTCTCATCCGCGCATGCAGAAACCTGTAAAAATTTTTAATTTACAAATCAATTCAATCTTGGACACTGGAAGCTCACTGACGATACTGAGAGAAGACATTTATGAACAAATTGGGTCTCCCCCCCTCACCGGAGCTCCTGTACAATTGTCGGGCATCGGTAACCGTGTTATTCAACCTATACGATCGTTTTTTACCAATATACAAATAGACGATAATACTTTTTCTACTTCTGTTTACGTAGTTAATTCTTCTCAGATGCCCATGCCACTTATCATAGGAACAGATGTCGTATTTCAGGGTACTCTCACATGCGACAAAAACGGAGCTACTTTAACTAAATCTCCACCCACAAGTATTTTTATAAGCTGCATTACTGTCTCTGATAATGCATCTGCAACGAAATCTCAAGATAAATCCGATGTACATCCATTTCCTGATGCAAGATGCACTACGGAAACATTTGTTTCAAATTCTTTCTCCCAAGACCTAAAACCGCCGAGAGTAAATAAAGATTTTTCGAATGAAAATATTCCTACTGACATCGAAGTTGACCCAGTGATTGACTCAGCATATCTGAAACATCTCGCAACATTATCGCCAGACTGTTTTTCCTTCGATTTAAATTTCTTATCCTACAAGCTGTTCATGACTGTGCTCGTCTTATTGACCATCTGTTTATTACTGTTTACGTCTGCCAACGGACTCATTTATCAGCATTCAGCGTACCATACGTCCCAACCATCTCCTGATTCGAGTGACGTTACTAATTGGACCGAAATTCTGCGTATCCTTATCATTTCTTGTTTATTTCTTATACGCCGAAACTGTGGGACATCAATAAAGAAAAAGAGAAAACATAGACTTAAATTTCCAAAAAGAAATATGCTTCACGTATATAGGTGACTAGTGCAAGCAACGAATTTATCATAAATGTGTTTTCTATTATTACTACTATTTTTTTTTAACTGTGTTTTTATATATTCTGTGTTTTACACCTATATCTGCTTATTCCTGAGAACATTTATATCGTACAGACTATAGACTGCTACTATCTGTGACTTTCTTAGTAACTTTATTTTAATATCTTCGTTTTTTTTTTTACAATTGCAGCAAGCATCCACGGTTATTTTTTTTTCTGGACGAAACATTAGAATGAGGTGTTTACCAGTGTAACTCACCATTTCAAGAGTCCAATCATTGATGGAAATCTTCAACACAGAACGTTTTTTTCTTCTTCGTATTTCTGTGTGTCATGCCATTCTTCAGTGCGATAAACTTCAAGTGCTTTTTTTTAAAGAAGTTATCGCGTACCAAGCACTTTTATCAACAGTGTTTTTTTTAATTATTCTTAGTTTGTGGAATATGCAACAAATTCTTTATTTTTTCAGCTTATATTAACAGAATTTATGTGCTTTTTTTTTTCGAAGTTCTGTTCAACATTTTTTTTTAAATCTGAGCGATATATATCTGCTCAAAACTTTTTTATTGAACCCATGCGGTGATTTTTTTTTTTTTTTTTTTTTTTTTTTTTTTTTTTTTTTTTTTGCGCATGGCAAGTTATCTTTCTGTCGGACTGCAAATGGTGCATTATTTTTTTCATTTGCCTGTTTCGCAACACGTGCTTTTTTTATGTTGCGTAAACAACAACTTTATTTAAGATGACTATCTACACAGGACTTTATTTTTTTTTAACACTCACTTTTGACAAGAAGAAAAAGAATATTGTTGTATTTATATTTTTAAAAACTGTATTTTATGTGTAAACTTTTTATTGAATTGCTATATATATGTATGTGTTCCCCCCCCCCGCATATTTTTTTTACAGAAGTAAGAGCTGGCTGTCGAAAAAAAAACCTTTTGGTGGGAAATCCTTTTTTCTTTGCTTAGACGAGGCAAACCTCTTTTTTTTATTTTTTATTCCCGAATGACGTTGGGATAAAGATGTTTTTTTTTACGAAATTCTACCTAAGATGAGACAGATTTTAGTATGTTTTCGTGATGGTAATATAATGGGCAGACGGCCTTTCAAATTATATTTTTCATCCCTGATGATGGCTCATGAGAAAGACGGTCTCATGACGCAAATTGATGTTATCCTGAGATTTTTTTTTATTCTTTTTTTTTTTTTTGGAGATATCCCACGGCAGCTCAGCATTAATTTACATAAAATTTAGAATTAATTTTTTTATTATTATTTAGCTCAATTTTCTTAATTATCTAATGACCGTTTTTTTTCCTTTGGATTTTAATTATTTTTAGATAGTTTTTTTTTTTTTTTTGACATATCTTGTTGCTTATTTAACGCGCTGTCGAGGTCGACAAGCGGACAAGATGGCCGAGTGTGAGTTGTGGTTTTAGATTCCCATAAAACCCTACTCATAGCAACAGATATGGTCAGCACTTTTCCATGAGAACTTGTAACCGCAGAATAGCAGATGTTTGAATTTGCTGATATGCAGTTTGCATTCTCTTCGCCTGGAAAAAAGTAACAACCGGGAGCAGATTTCATTCTGACGCGGTTGATGTTACACGTATCTTTCTCGCTCTAGACGAGAGCAGAGGCCGATATGGAATCTCGACGATTCTGTGAGCGCGTATGCTGCAGAAAAACCCCCTACCCTCCCGTACTTGTAAATATAATTGCTATTTAATATGTAAAACTATAACCTAGAATCATTAAACTCCTTTTTTCATTAACTACGATCTTATCTTTATATCATCCTTATATTACATATATATCTGTTCTTATTCCCTAGCTTTTAGAACATGGGTAGAATCTGTGAATTTATATAGAGCAAAAAATATCCCATTCGTCAAATAAATATAGAAATATTCAATGTGCCAATAACACTAAGATTTATTTTTTAAATACCCTGTGTCAATATTATATGAATTAATCAATCATTAATAAAACTCACATACTACAATATATATTAAAACACACATACAAACATAAATAACGCCTGCCAAACGCGACAGCCTGGAATGCTGTGGTCCCGGGTTCAATTCCTGGCTCTGGTTAATTTTCCATTCCAGTTGGTTTTATTATATTTATTGTATATGTCTGTACAGTCGACCCCACTTAATCGGGTAACGGATAATTGCATACCGCGCTTATATGCATAGAATGTCGTAGAACAAAAACGCTCCCCATAAGGTTAATGTTAAATATACTCGTTTTATCGCATAGCAATCCCCGGTTAATTGCATAAATATCTCCAATCTAGTAATCCGCATTTTATGAATTCCTGTTATAGTGATGAATGGGAAGAAAGGAAGAACTTTTTTTGTTGTTGTTGTTGTAACAATGGTTTGTTATATTTACGATTGAAGAACAGAAACCGTCGCGAAAGAAGACTTTATTACCTAATTCTAGGAAATGCATAGGAGTGTTGAATTTGGACAATTATGTTTTTCTTTAAAAGCCTGTCGTACATACAGTGACTCAAGATGTTGGGGGCACTTTTTGGAAAATCCTGGAATCGGGGGAAAATACAATCGGGACGGTCAAGAGAATAAAGGAACAATATTTGGCGCCGGAAGTGGAGAAATGCAGCGTCCGAGGTAGGAAAAAACAAATTTCCCTAAAGGATTTTTTGTGTGGGCAACAACAACAAAAAAGTGATAAATTGACAAATAATTGAAAAATAAAATGAATTTATGCAGAATTTTATTATTTTTAAAGGTATGATTTAAAGCAAAAAAAAAAAAAATTTTTTTTACTTTCATTTTAATTTTCGCATAAATTATAATAAAAAATTAAACCATGTAACGTAAATAGTGTAATAATAGTACATTATACCTTATCTCATATATTGTTATATATAGAGTAATAATAAATTATTTATTAAAATTATTAATAGAATAATTTTTAAATTATTAGGTAAATAATGTCCCTTAATATTTATCATATTTGTGATATATAATCAAATAATAACGTATACTGATAACATTAATTGCTGTCCTCGCTTAAACGCATACCCCGCTTAAATGCATACAATTCAGTGGAACCAACTGTATGCAATTAAGCGGGACCGACTGTATAATATTTATATGTAGGGTTATTCAGTCATTGTGTGAACTCATTGTATGGATGAAGTTTTGAGTCTACGTAATAACACATATTAATTTCTTTCAGAAATGAGAATCTTTTTATCAGCAAAAATAATTTCTGAATATTTATAAATGTTATGATTATTTATCATACTGATGACATTGAAGACGTGGTCTTAATTCACTTTGAAACTGCTTAGAACACTCCTTAAAATCGACTCATAATTCCCAAATTCAAGAAAATTCACCAGCAGATCATCCCTTATTTATCTAGTCTATATCGGCTGTAATACAGGAAATTTTACAACAGTTCATTGCAGTCGGGTGGTCGTATTGAAATTTCGAAAAACATTAGGAATTCTGCAAAAAAGAACACAGACTTCGTTTAAAACACTTTACTAGATATCAGTTATATATCTAACATCGATGAAAATACTCCACCGTTGAAACTTTAGTTGGGCACATTTATTGTCAAAACAACAGCTAGTCATGTCTTCGTAATTTGAGTACATTTATAATTATAAAGATGTTGAAATCCCATAATAATTCAGATGCCTCACTTACTCACAGCAAATATTTTGTTGGACAATAAATCGGACGACAAAATCTGAGCTCCGTGCTCATGTTTCAAGTTAAATAGTGAGACGCGGAAAGTTTTCTGCGCTAATGCAGATGCAAGGAACAGCCAATCATAATTTAATTAATTTTTAACTACTTTTCCTCTGTGAAATTACGCTTGAAATTATTGAATATTAAAGACGTGAAATATCACTTCGCTTATGAAGACTTTTCCATCTAGTAGCTGCAGTAGCAGTCTTACCGACTTATGTAAGTGAGAGATGCCAGACTGGGCATCGTTCTCGTTGCTTAGTGGTAAAGTACTGGGGCGCTATTCCAGGGGCCCGAGTTCGATTCCCGGCTTGGATACTTTTCACTCTGTTGGTTTACGCTTAGTTAGCAAAGTGATAATTCACGTCTTTAATATTCACCCAATCATAATTTTGAAACAGGGAAGGACTATATTTTAGCTGTGTAAGAAATTAGGACACTTGCGGTGTTTACGAGAAAAGGCGCGAAATTGACTTTTCGAACAAAATAGAAAAAAAGAAAATTGTATAAAACAGATTGCTTTAATAGAACAAATATAAGCAATTTAAGATTGAGAAATGAAATGGTCTTGAAGAAAAAAGGTTACGGGAGAATGTTGAAAGGGAATAAATATTAAAATACTTATTTTTAAAAAGAAATGAGTCTAAATAAACAGAATGAATGGAATATTGTTTAAGATAGGAAATAATTTAATAAACTAGGATTGTAGAATAAATTTAGAAGGAAAATTTTTATGAAATAAATTTTATAAGGTGCGGAAATTTAATTTTCGCTATATATATTATATATATATATATATATATATATATATATATATATATATATATATATATATATGTAACCGTTAATTAAACATTACCGACCATCATCAAAAGCTGCAATATTGTGAAATGACAATAAAAATGGATACCATAAACCTATAATATAGAACTGTATGTATAATGTAAAGTGCATTATACATAGTTACAAGAATTAATATGTAAGAAAAAAGAAGAATATGGATACCGTATATATATATATATATATATATATATATATATATATATATATATATATATATACATATATATATATATATATATATATATATATATATATATATATATATATATATATACATATATACACAAAAATGTTTGAAGAAAATTCTGGCTATTTCAGTTATTTTTATTATAAAAAAAGGTTATGAGATTATTTTAATTTAAAAAAAAAAAGGATTTAGAATATTTTTATTGCTCTGAAAAAATGCTCAGAAAGTATTTGTGTACGATAAAAAAAAGAATAAATATACTTTATAAATGAATTAAATGTTCTGTTTCATTCTCGGTTAACTTCTGTTATTTTCAAAGTAACCCATTCTCTTTGCACAAAGTTATTCGATAAATACACTTATTATTGTACCTTTCCAATGAATCCCATGAGAAAAAATCATTCTTACTTTACTAATAGAACATTAAGTCACATTATTTCATACAACGACGCTAGAAGCGTTCGTTTGTTTTTCGTTCATTGAACAATGCTAGTTTATGTTTAACTTCATTTTTCTCTTTGTTTTAGAAGTGATAAATAAAGGGGTAAAAAATCAGAAATTGATCAAAAATATTACACAAAATATTCTTGCAAAAATAGTTTTTAAAAAAATATTCAATCAAGTAATACATCTAATGAAATAATCCCAGAAATGCCCGATTATGACATCTTCGATACTTTTAATATTTAAACCCCCTACACAACTATTTTAAATGGTGAAATTCGTGTTATCCACGGTATATATATATATATATACATACATATATATATATATATATATATATATATATAATTAATTTATAATGAAGTTATGGCTTTTAACGTAGTTACATTCTTTCACTTTCTTTCTTTCATCACTTGATGGCAGTATAGCCAAATAATAGCTATAATGATGTAAATTAAGAGATTTGGGAATTTTTTAGTTTGGTTATATAAATTTAATAAATATTAATATTGTAATGATTTTCTATTTTTATTAATTAAATGCATTTATCAAGGTACTTTAAAAAGGATAACTGCAACCATTGGATATAATATTTGTTTTAACTTAACTGTAAAAATAACCTTATAGTTATAGTGGTAAAATACAACATGCGTAGCAGGGAATTAGGATAGAAACATGTAAAGTTATGTAGGATAAGCTGAGTAATAGTACATTATTTCATTTATACATAATAATATAAATTATTTAAATAGTTATGCTTATTTTTTCATTTTATTGCCTTTCATACAATTCTGTATTCATTTTTCTTCTATTATTTTGGTCATGTGGTCGTTAGGGTACAGAGAGAAAAGATTTTCAGCTTTTAGCTTTTTTTTCTACTGAAAACGACTGCCTTGCTTATATATATGAATTATATACCCTTGATAAAGTAATTTAATGTACAAGCATTTCTTTTATTTATTTCTCTCTGTTTCCATATTTTTCTTTTATCTTCCATTTTAATTCTCATAAGATAGTACAAGGGACTATACTTTTTACATAACATCTGGTTTATGTGGTGTTCGTGTATTCATACTAATGGTCATTTTCATTATCTTTCAATGGTATTTTAGTACATAAAGTTTAATATATACATATATATATATATGTATATATATATATATATATATATATATGGATATACGCTGGTGGGCAAAACTTAAGGAGGGTGAACAAGAGACATGTTTAAAAAATTGCAGGCATGGTTTCATGTCAAGTGGGATAAATCGGTAACGACAAAATGTGAGACATGATATAACGCAGGGTTTTTCAAAGAATATTTTGACCCGAAAACAGACCAATATAAAGAATGCCGATTACTCACGACAGGCAATCCGGAGAGACATGCCAGTAAGGTGTATGGCCACCATGCGGTGCAATGCAATTGCCCATATCATCGCCTCAGAGTAACACTAGGACATCTAGTAATAATCAAAATGAGACATCTGACTTATTGTTATGAAAAACTGTGTCTGAATCTAATGGAACAGTAGAGAATTTTTGTAAATCACATCTGAGATATAGTATTAAACATAACTTTGTGCTTCAGAAGTTGTCTGAAAATTTCAGATATTTTATATTTGTAAATATTTTTTATTATTTTTTCCTTTAGAATAGATATTTCTATACATGTTCCTTTTCGAATGCAAATTATAATATAAATAAGTAAGTAAAATATCCAAGTGAGATAAAAGGAATCCAAAAATAGTTAAAAAAACTTAGATCATCGTCTGTCGGGATGTCCCTATTTTTAATTAATATGGTTTGGGACACAAAATTACATATATTTTATATTTATACTTTTTTAAATTCTTTTTTCCCATTTGAATAAATGTTTGTATGTATGTTCCTTTTCGAATGCAACTTCTTAAATAAATAAATAAAATGCTCAAGTGAGATAAAAGGAATACAAAAATAGTTTGAAAACTTACATCCTCGTTTGTCGGGATGCCCCTATTCCTAATTAATATGGTTTGGGACACAAAATTACATATATTTTATATTTATAAATATTTTTACTTTTTTTTTTACTTTTAGAATAGATATTTCTATATATGTTTTTTTCGAATGGAAATTCTTAAATAAATAAATAAATAAGATATTCAAGTGAGACAAAAGCAATTCAAAAATAGTTTTAAAACGAACATCATCGTCTGTCGATATGTCACTATTCCTAATTAATATGGTTTGGGACACAAATTTTCATATATTTTATATTTGTGAATATTTTTATTTATTTTTCCTTTGGAATACATATTTCTATATACGTTCCTTTTCGAATGTAAATTCTTAAATAAATAAGTAAGCAAGTAAAAAAAAATATTCAAGTGAGATAGAAGGAATTGAAAAATAGTTTGAAAACGAATATCATCTTCTGACGGACGTCCTTATTCCTAATTAATATGGTTCGGGACAAAAAATTACACATTTTTATATTTTTAATTTTTTTACTCTTTTTTCCTATTTGAATATATATATATATATATATATATATATGCCATTTAGAATGCAGATTCTTAAATACATAAATAAAATATTCAAGTGAGATAAAGGGAAATCAAAAATTGCTAAAAAATGAAAATCATCATCTGTCGACTTTTCATTTATGTAGTTCGGATACATAATTTTATACGTACATATATTTTTTATTTAGAAATATTTTTACTGTTTTTTTCCCTTGGAATATATATTTATATATATGTTCCTTTTCGAATGTAAATTCTTAAATAAATATATAAATAAAATGTTCAAGTGAAATAAAAGGAATTCAAAAATTTATTTAAAACGAACATCATCGTATATCGCGATGTACTTATTCCTAATTAATATGGTTCGGGACACAAAATTACATATATTTTATATTTATAAATATTTTTTATTCTTTTCTTTCTATTTGAATAGATATTTGTATATACAGGGCTCACACAGGCGATTACTTTTTAATTCTATTTCGTACCAATTTTTCAAAACAAAAATCTTTTCATACGCTTTGACAACATTTGCAAGAAAAATATACTACATTTTTTAAAATAGTGGTGCGAGCAGAATATAAAAATAGTCGCCTGTGGCAGCCCTGTATATATGTTCATTTTCGAATGCAAATTCTTAAATAAATAAATAAAATATTCAAGTGAGATAAGAGGAAATAAAAAATTGTTAAAAAATGAAAATCATCGCCTGTCGAGATGCCCCTACCCTTCATTAATATGACTTGCTACACAAAATTATATGTATTTTTTATTTATAAATATCTTTTACTCGCTTTTTTCCTTCGAATATATATTTGCATATACATTCCTTTTGAATGTAAATTCTTCAATAAATAAATGAATAAAAGCTCAAGTGAAATGAAAGTAATTCAAACATTGTTTTAAAAAGAACACTTTCGTCTGACGAGATGTTCCTACGTGTCATAAAGATCGTACGAAACACAAAATTACATACATTTTTTTTTTTTATTTATAACTATTTTTTTACTCGTTTTTTCTTTTCGAATATATATTTACACATATATTCCTTTTCAAAATTTCAATAATTAAAAAATAAATAAAATTTAACTTTCAAAAATTAAATATCATTAATTTTAGGTATAATTAATAACTATTACATCTGCTGAAAAACTATCGATGTTTGAGTATTTCTTTTTCTTTTTGAGAACAGAGCACATACTAATTTTTTAATATTAATAATAAATATTAATTTTTCTACAAAATTAAAAAAAAATTACGTAAAAAATAAAAACAAATTAAAGAAAAAAACATTTTATGAATACCTTTTGCTACGAAAATAAAATTTTCGAATTGGCCTCTCAAAATAAATTCTTGAACACAATTTGAAAGATGTATATTTGAAAAACCTTGTACGAATTCTCACAATTTTATCTTTCACAAAAATTTAGATGTACCAATTTAAATATGACATATCTTGAAAAAATATCTTCTAAAATAATTGTTTTGAAAACTCAGCAACCAAAGACAGTACAGCATAAAGAAAACGTTATATCCTTTCCTCTAATTATTGTATTTACGTTTGGTTTGCGTCATTTTATTCTAAAAATTACAAATACTTTTTTACGTCAAAAAAGTTAAAATATGTGGTGTTTTTTCCGATATTTGTGTGCCCCGGACTACCTTAATATACTAAATAAATTAGGTACTTACATCTTAAATATCCAATGATATGCATGGTCATTTCTTCCAAGTTTATCTGTAATGATTTTGTTTATTTCCCTGGTGTTACATCCCGCCACTAAATTTTAAAAGTAATGCATTCTTAACCACTTTTCTGCAGCTACGACACACTGATGTTTCCTGTAGTATATCACATAGTACAGTAACAACACAATGAGGAATTGTATAATTTTCCTCGATAAATAAGTTATTGTCACCGTCACATTACAGATACTATTTAACATATTCTTTTTATATGGAAAAAAGATTTCTGAAATTTTTCCGTTTCCATGTGTTTTGCTATTATTATCACTATTAGTAGTAGTAGTAGTACTATTATTCAAAACAAACATATATCACTTTTTTTCTTGTTAAACACTGAAAATAATGTTGGAGACTAACAAAATGTGATTATGCAAAAAAAGCTACTGAAAATTCTGTTCTATTTCCCGACAAAACAGCAACAATAAACAAAACCCCCAACTTTATTATACTGCAAATTGCATTTATATACAACTAGTTGAATATTTTACATCTCATTTCAGTAAAATCTCTAAGTATTAAATTTATAGGATGTGAGATAATTTTGAATTGTTTTTATAAGTCATATTCTGCCTGTATAAATAAGATATGACAAAAAAAAACCTTTCTTGCGTTCTACATTCAAATAAATACTACAACCTTCAAAAGAGTTAGCTATACTGATAAAGAAACCTTACTGTTTCATTTATTCTTCATGAAGTGAACTTTATACTGTAAATGAACTTGAAGACTGTAGACACGAGATAAAAATGCCCTTGGAGTCATATATTTTTCAACATTCACATGTCATGTGACTTATGCTTACTTCCAAATATATCTTATGTGTTACGAAAACAATTACATAAGCATTGATACTGGGTTTGGTGAAGTGCCCAATTTTCGCTTTCTTTCAAAGTGCAACTTCATATTTACACAGAATTTGTTTCAGTGGTTCATGATTTTCTTCGATTAACGTGTTAAAAACAGATTTATTATTCAGAAGTAACGGTTTACCTGTTACAAAAAATTATTAATAGAAAAGTAACGATATTCAAATGAAAATCAAATGCAATTCCCGTAATTCAAAATAACTGTTAACTATTACTTTTACCTACTTTTGAATACATCTCGTGTTACAACAAAATGTAGAGGAATGAAGAATAAGCAATTTTCTATCAAAATTCACCATTTTTATTCTTATTTTCAAAGTTCTATTTCATAAACACAAAATTTGCGTTAATGGCCTGTAATTTTTTCAGTAATTTGTTAAAAACAGGTTTTTGATGCAGGAGTTCTTCTGTTAGAAGATATTCAAAAAACAATTCAAATTCAATTTTTGTAATTCAGAAAACCTTTTAATTAATAAATGAAATGCGTGTGAATATTCAAAGTATATCAAAATAATTGTAAATTCATAAACACAAAATAGGCTTCCACAGCTTATGATATTTTCCCCATTAATCTGTTTAAAAATAGTTTTTTATGCAGGAGTTATTTTGTTAAAAGATATTTAAAAACAATCCAAATGCAATTTTTGCAATTGAGAAAACTTTTTAACTAACAAATAAAACGCATACGAACTTTCAAGAGGGTTTCAAAAGTAAGAAAATGAACTTTCCGGCCTAATACTGAACACTTTTCAGTATTGCTCCTTATTAATTTCCGTTTTATTTACATTTTTTAATATCTTCATTATTATCTTCACCACGTTTCACTATCATTGTTGTTGAGTAAATGCAACTGAAACTCCATAACAACAGAGTTTGCTTCAAAACATATGATTTTTTTTTTCTTATTCATCTGTTAAAAACAGATTTTTGATGCAGGAGTTAGTCTATTAGAAAAGTGCAGCTATTCAAACACAATTCAAATGCAATTTTCGTAAATAAGAATAACTTTTAACTAACAAATAAAATGCATGTGAATATTAAAAATGTTTTAAAATTAATGCAACAAACTTTCCGGCATAACGCGATACACCGAAATTAACACTTTCCACTATAAAATAAACTTCCATGCATGATCGCAAGTGAGGTGTTTATTTGCCAGAGGGCGCTTTCTAACCGTAGAAAAGGATGCATTTATTTTATAACATCGTGCAAATGATTACTGATTTCCTTTTTATAAGATGTTTTTACGCAATGCGAAAATGAAAGCCAAATACAAGAAATAATCTAAAAAATTGAGTTTTATTCAGCGAGTATTAAACGTGCTCAAGTGGGATGTAAGTTATTAAATATCAATCAAGTTTTTCATATTGAATTTAAATGAATGTGTACTGGAAATAAGACTTTTCAAAAAGAAAATATTCAAAATTCTGTTTCTCATGTTAGGTGTTCAAAAAAGTCACCGAAATGTACCCATTCGTTTGAGCTACTCTTATATATCGTATTCAATAAAAGTAACTTTTTTTCATCAATTATTTTTTTTTTTGTGCTTTATTTTGTCAATGCAGACTTTTTACCAAGAAGAGTTATGTGTTTCATGCGTATCTGGGTATGTGGATTTCTTTATACCCTCGAAACATCCCAACGGCTGGATGGATTTTAATGAATGAGGTCTCTATCGATTCGTCTTGACCGTCCGATGGTTATAGGCTAGGTTTTGTTTTCATAAATTCAAAACTGTGGCCGTAAAATACAAAATGGCGGTAGTGACGAAAAATTTTTTTACGCACCCTATTGAGTGGCATATCATTGGATAGATCTTTCAAAATGAAGACGATGTTTCCAAGACTATTTTACAGTCAGAAGCTGCATTTAAATATTACACAACCTTCAAGTCGTGTAGGTAGGATCTCTAGATTTACTTTAACTCTAACCTTCATGGGCATCTGTAGGCCTCATCAAAACAGTGATTGTAGATAGGAACTAACAACTAAACAATACTTAAAAGTCATCAATGTAAGTAAATAAAAAAAATAGATAAGTAATATAAATAATAGTTTCACATTGGTGAGAAATAATTAATTAGTTCGCAGTCGGGTTTTTTGATTTTTCAAATTAATTTTTACTTGTTTATCTAATGGGATTCCAAAAAACAAGAAAGAAAATCACGCTTCAGTAGCGTTGCCATGTACCAAATTTGCACAGAATGTCCCGATTTTTAAGAGTACCAAGACCAATTCCGCTTAACCACTGCGGGAGACGCCAAAAGTCCTGATTTTTCATGATGCACTAATAATTTTAAATTTCTTTTACTTCTATGCTATTCGTTAGTATGCATCGAGAGAAACTTGCCTGTTGAGACAGAACTTCTGGAAAATATTTATAAATACTTTAAAAATCTACCTGCCTACACGAAAAGCTGTCTAAAACGAATTTTTTGTGGATCCCAGCCTTTTTAGTTTTGCAAATTTGATTGTATTTTGTACAGTAAACACTGTGTAAACTGAACCTGTTTATAACGGAATTCTGTTTAAAAGTAAAAAAATCAGTGTCCCTACAATAGGAAAATTATACAATTATGCCTGTACCTGCTAAATTGGAATTTTGTTTCACACGCCAGCGATTTTGACTTCACAGCTTTTAGTGTATAAGATGATTGTGCGTCTATTTAGTGTAATAAAACCTGCTAAGACAGAATTGCAAGTGATGGAAGAAAAATTCCGTTTTAAACAGGCCTTCGTCTTAGACGGTATGCTTGAATGATATTTTTACCGTAAGGACAATGACGATTTTAGTTATACAAGATTCCGTTATTGACAGGTTTCTGTTTATAGGGTTTCATGTAATTTATGTCCCGATTTAGAAGTCGCTGTCCCGCTTTATTTGTCGCCATGCCCCGCTTTTTGCGACATTGGATCTGGCAACACTACGAGTCAGGCATAAATTTTGAATAATTTTCCAATAGGATCAGAATATTGTTACGAAACTTCATTTTGTTTCATACGATGAAAGAAATATATATCGAAATTAGAAATCAGGAATTCCTGTTTTTTCAGAATTTAGTGTCGCCCAGGATGAAAAATAAAATATATAAATATCGATAGTGTAAAACATATTTCAGTTTTAAGACTTAAAATGCACGGTTTTATTTTATATAAAATGACGTCATTTGCATCCGCTGAAGAATTCCACATTTACAATCCAGTCTGAAACAACACCTATAGAAAAGTATTCATATGACGTCACTATCGCGGAATAATACACAAACTCAGCAAAAAGCTATGTCTTCATTCAAGAAACTCGAAAAATAAATCGAGTATATAGTGATTCATATGCTTTCATTTGTTTATGACATTAATATGGGTACTGAAAATTAAATATTTATATTTTTTCAAAATTCGGAAAATGTTATGTCACACAAATATTCTTTAAAATAGATTTTTATAACAGACGATATTCTCGGCATAGCACGTATTTTAATTACATTTTTTTTCAGTTGTTATGCGAAAATGACAACAAGAAGGTATAGTAATCTACTATTTTTCCCTTTACTTTCTACAGAAATGGAGTAATTCAGTTGCCACCATTACAGAAACGGCATTAAAAATTACAAAAAAAAAAAAAAAAAAAAATGTATGTCTCAAAAATAAATTGATATGCAGTTTCCAAACAAATTGCATTTAAAAGTTTTTTTTTTTTTTTCCTATCCGACGGTGTAAAAATTTAAAAAGTGCGATGGAGAACTATACTTCAAATAAAAAATAAAACACATATTTAAATATGAATTAATATATATTTAATTTAATGCATGAAAAATAAAATCTGTTTAAGAAATTTGATCAAAAATTATTCTTTCTTTGTGTTATAGTTAAGAACCTTTTTTTCTTCTAACGGAATTTGAAAAATATTACAAACATTCCATTTTTCATACACACAAAAACACATATATCGTATTTGTTATGTTTTATGCACACATACACATACTACGCGTGTAGATTCGGAGATGTCCGGTCCACTATTCCGATGAAAAAGAGCGCAAATATATAAATAATAGGAATTAAAAAAAAAAAAAAATCTTAAATAGAGATTCGGGAGTATCCGTTACAGAGATTTTATTGTGCATACATTTTTACATTGAAAAAAATATTTGGGACATTCTTTTGATAAACTGTGTCAACACGGACACCATCAAAAGTGTAAACCCAATCTGCAAACAGAAACAATGAAAGTTTTCCCGACCCAAAACTGACCGGCAGCAAAAAAGTTAAGAGGTCAATCGTACCGGAACTTGAATCGCAAAGGAAACATATGATGCCATCCTTAAAAGGGCAAAACCACGGGTGGGACAAAAAACAGGTAACCCGACCCGATGCATGTTCCTAGGTCAGACAGACAGCCAGACAAACCAAAGTCATAAACACATTCCAATTATGTTGGAAATTGTTAAAACTAAATAGATAAATCAACTAAATATTTATTTCTATTATGTTTTTTATTATTTCTTGAATTTTTTTTTTTTTTTTTTTAATCATTTGGAAAAATGGTTATTGTCCTCGTCAGGGTAGGAAATCAAAAGCATATCTGAAGAGATATAATTGGCTGAATCCGCATTTTGTTCGTTTTCTGATTGGTCTATACAGTAATTTGTATTTTCCCTTTACTTTCAACGGATATGGATACTTCTGTTGCCACTATGACAAAAAAGTAATAAAAACTACAAAAAAAAAAAAATAATAATAACTCAGAAAGAAATTGAGATGCAGCTTTCAAACAAATTGCATTTAAAAGTACATTTTTTTCTCTATATGACGGTGTAAAAAGTAATATGGTAAGACGTTTAGAAGTTTAAGAATGAAATTTCATTTAAAATTGGTCATCATATTTCTTGGAAATCTGACGATGGAAAAGCCTTTTCCCTAACAGCCAAAGAAATGTTTGGATAATACGTAAGTTTCAAGAAATCTGACGAGTCGCAGGCGATTTTTGTAGCTTGCAATTTTTACGTGTCATAACACTATTAATGTTTAATTCATGGCGTACGTAATGTATGATCAACTCCGTGCGATTTTTTATGTCTTAAATTTTAGTCTTTGAAAAAATCGTTTTCCAAATGGTCGTTGTAATTTGTTAAATTGCTTCTTTTATTTTATTTTTTTTTTTTTCTTTTTTTTTTTTTTTTACTACAGAAATTTGGTGTAAAAAAAGGGCTACACCAAGTGTCCTACATTTTGATGATAAGGATTAAATTCCTTCAAGGCATACTCAAAAAATGTCAAGAGAAATTTTCTTTTATTGCAAAGTGTAGAGCAAAATAGAAAAAAAAAACATTCAGAAAGCTTTGACCAGATAAAGAAACTTTCCTTTCTGAGATTCACTCAGAATTTTAAAAAATATACTAGACACTAAAAATTCTGAGAGCAAAGCAAAGTTTGACCTAAATTTTCTTTAATGTTTTCCAAACGTTATGGGGGAAAAAAAAGTGTTAAATTCGGAGGTTTATTTTTCGGAAACGGACTTTAAGTTTAACCTTTCAGATAAATCTTCTTTGTGAAGGAGTCTTGTAAAATATATTTTTATTTTTTCTGAATTCTTTTTTACAATTTGCATGACCCTTATTTCAATAACTTTATCTATGATAATCACTTCCTGAGGCGTAGGAAAAAATCTCAAATAATCTAAGATAAAAAGAACTTCTTAAAAACATCATAAAAATTTTATTAAATGCGCAAGGCCTTTCGAAAGAACTGGTTTTTCTTCATCAGGTTCAAAGAACACGTTCTACTACTTTGAAAACAACAGCAAGACAGACAGAGAACATGTAAGGGAAAGGAAAAAGTTGAAGAAACATTCAATAGGGAAGCATGAGCAGAAAACAGGCAATAGGAAAACAGAAGCTATCAGCCAATCACACGAGAGCACCACCCATCTGCTGTGTTACCTTGAATTATAAAAATTTTATTTGAAAAAATATGCGAGAAATTTCACAGTTGTTCTTTTTTTAATTTTTATTATTAATTATAAATGTTATATATAAAAAGATAATTAAAAGATTTTAGTTTGTTATGTTAAGCAAAGTATTATCTTTAAATCAAAATTTATTTAAAGTTAATAAATTAAAATGAACACGAGATATTATGCGCGCAGTGACATATAGTAATTAAGAAAACAAATAAAAACAATAGGTTACTTAAGGGGTCTCAGGACTCTTAAAATTAGGAAAAATGAAAAAAAAAAGTTGTCGAAAATCGGAGAAGGAAAAAAATGCCATAAAAGGAGCAATCCTTGTTCCAGCCCATTGAACGAATTTCAAGGAAGGCTTACATTAAATATAGCCCCACCATAGTGGCTGGGAGGTTCTGGTCTCGAAGCTGGTAGACGAGAGGTGCTGGGTTCAAACCCAATCGCGCCCGTCGGCCTAACCGTTCGGAGTTTTCGTGGTTTTCTTCGAACCTTGGGAAATCTTGTGTAAATGCGGGTTAGGTTCCCTTAGAATGACCCTCACGGAAGGCACTCCCCCTATGGCCTATATCCCTCGTGCAGATAATCGGTCGTCATAAATAACACCATTAAATATCTATTTTAGAAAATAGCCTGTAAAATGCGTTTTTTTATGAGTTTTTATTTAATATCCCGGAAAAGTATTAAAAAATTAAAATTCTGAAACTCAGTTGCGTCAGAACCTGCCTTTGACTATCCTCATCCAATTATTCCGACTTCTACGCGTGGTAGCATTCACCAGCCGTCGCCGAGAACAGATCAACTCTTTCTATATTTTATTGTGTTTTACGATATTCTGCTACACTATAAAAAAAAAGACACCGCTTTCTTTTAATCAAGAAAAATATAATAAAACCGCGAACGAATATATAAAATAAGTTATTCCGAGTTACCCACGATGCCAAAAAATGTTCTTTACAATTAGAAACAAGTACCTTTCTTACATTTAAAAAAGCATTTATAAAAAAAAGCTTCTTCTGCTGCAACTAATTTTCGGAAACTTAAGAAGTATTACTATATAGCAATTTTTATATTATATTATTTGATAACTTATTTTGAGCAGCCCATCTCTAAATCTATAAAAAGTTGAAAACATAAAATAAATGGTATAATTGAAAAATGTGCTTTATGTAGAAAAATCACTATGATTTGTTGGCTGGACAATAATTATATATCTGCAGTTCGCTGACACTTATGAATACTTAGAAGAATTCAATGTGACATGCCAATTCTGAACACACAAATTATGTTCAGATGCAAAAAATGGTTTCAAAAGTGATTTTTATAGAACCAAAAATTAGTGGTCAATTATAAACTTTGATACACAAGTCTAACATGAGTTGAAGTTTTCCAACCTGGCGAAAACTTTTTCACCTCAGGATTCGAAACAGGGATCTCGAGGCTGAAGCTACCAATGCCCAGCCAACAGCTTCAGCGAAAAAATCCCTGGTTCAAATCCTTGCCAGTATATTTTTCGAAACATCAGCCAAGAGATCCCTGGTTCGAATTCTGGCCAGCATATTTTTTGAAGCTTCAGCCAAGAAATCCCTGGTTCGAATTCTGACCAGTATATTTTTAGAAGCTACAACCAAGAGATCCCTGGTTCGAATCCTGGCCAGTATATTTTTCGAAGCTACAGCCAAGAAATCCCTGGTCAGAATTCTGGCCAGTATATTTTTCGAAGCTTCAACCAAGAGATCCCTGGTTCGAATCCGAGCCTGTATATTTTTCAAAACTTCAGCCAAGAGATCCCTGGTTCGAATCCTGGCCCGGACATTTTTCGCAGTTTCAGCCAAGCGATCCCTGGTTTGAATCTTGGCCCGGGCATTTCCTCCCTGCTGAAAAATTACAGCTCATATGATTTATTTACCAATTAGAATAATTGTGTTAAAATCAATCTAGTTTAATCTACAGGTGTTATAGTCCGAAAGGCAGAAACATTTTTAGTTAAAAATTTTATACAAGCTGATCTTCAAATGGGTAGATGTAACTTAATCAATCATGAAGAAAACTGTCAGCTGTTGTTATATGGATGAATGCGGCCTCGGGAACCTTAACGTCCTTTGATCAATGCGTAATGAAATGCATCCGATCACGAATGATTGCAACAATTCGATGATTACCGCCGGAACATCTGTAATCGAGCTTCCATTCGTTTCGCGTCGACAGCGAGGCGTTGCGTCTCCCGATTCCGCAACCACTGTTGTTGCGACAGCTGATTGCTGCTTCAGTGATTGATCAAATAAGATAAATCACATAGATAATGATCAGCTTATGAAAAATGGTTAATTAAAAAAGTCACTGTCTCCGGACTATTATGCATACTACCTAATTTAAAAATCCAAATTAAATATTTTGTAAAAAACAAATAATATCATTGATACATAGAATTATACAGAAAAAGCTATCCATAATAAAAATCGTCCTTCTTCTCAATAAAATAGCGTCATACATTTGAATTTTAATTGCTTGTGGCATTTTGTTTTTCCAACTTATTGAAAATATTTGGCATCCATTTAAAATACAATTTCTTAAAGAAGATATCAACGTAAATAGTCTTTAAAATATAAGCCACAGGAATTATGAATGAATAGATCCAGCTTAACTTCAGGATTGTTGATAATTCATACTGTGTTTTTCAATGGTCAAATTTCTAATACTTTTATTATCTTTTAATACCTAACTAATATAAATCTTTTAGAAGTAGTAGTTTGCGGAAAGAGGACTGAAATTCCAAGCATGTTGTTTAATGTTAAGATAGTTTACGTCGAGTTTGTTATACACGTTACATGAAGTATTAGCACGTGTATCAACTTTTTGAAACATTAACATGTATAAGGAAGAAGAAAGTTTTGGGATTGGCACATTTACAGTACAAGTACAGAAATCTGAAATCTTTTGTGTCCCTGTACATGAAAGATAAATGCTATATCCACTTCATATTCCACAGGAGGTCACTTGTAGTAAGCCTCAGTAACGAAAGTCAATTACATTATATTTGAAATAGCATAACATAATTAAATTACACTGCAAACAGTTCCCCACCCTCTATACCATTAATTCTTTTGTGTGTTCCTATAAATGAAAAATAAATTTTTTGTAACCCATATCCTATAGAAAGCATATTTTAGTGCACTTCATAAATTCATATTAATTTCATTATATTTGAAATGGTGTAACATCATTAAAATGCACTAGAAACAAATTTTTCCCATTCATCGTCATGTAACGGAATACTTTGGCTGTACCTGTAAACGAACTCTGTATGATACACATTTCATTTTCAATAGCGATCTTGGTATAGTAAACGTAAAAAACGTATAAAAATTGCAGGACAATCCGAGTATATTTAAAAGAGTTAGAACACGGAGAGATGACAAACAGACAAACCGAAGTGATAAACAATTTTCAAGTATGTATGAAAGTGTTAAAAACAATGCTCCTAAAATAATCTTACAAATTGATAAACGTTATGTTTTCTTTGATCATCAAACTCTCTTATTTTTGCATTTTAAAAATAAACTAGATTTACGGAAAAAAATTATAGAAGACGCCTACATATTAAAAAAAAAAAATCCAATTATTCGCCATATCTTATCTCACGCATTGCAGACAATGTAACTGCTTTTATTTTACGTGCATTTATCTTAAGATGCATTCACGATAATGCTTACAGTCTCAATGCCTGAAATTGTAAAAAAGATAAATTTTAGCAATGCTATCACATCTGATTTCGAGTAGTGTTAAGTAGCACTGATAAATAGTTTGTTTTAAGTCCTTACCATATTACGGGTATCGCTTCTGAAAAGCTTTATCTTATCCTTAAAAGATTGTGTGTGCTGTTGAGACGAATTTACTGCCGCGTGATTTTTTTTTTCTAAAATTAGATACTGCTTATTTCCTTCTTATACTTACGAAATATTTCATTCAATCATAATTGGGTTTTTACTGTGAAAAATCTGGCAAAATGAATAACAAGAAAGAAAAACCGTGCTTCAGAAATAGATTATGAGACACTTTCCAACACTAATATAACATTATTAAGAAATTTCATTTTTCATAAAATGAAATGTTGTATCTACATAAGCATCTTAAATAAAACGCACCGCAAATGATTTTTTACTGTTTGTCATAATATAACGGAATTTATTTTGTTTGACTCTGTAAAAAAACTGTAAATTTCACACGCTTCAATTTAAATATATAACATTTCTTGTGAACCTCATTACCCTATAAAAAGTCCTTCCGGCCAGTGCCGGGAGGAAGAGGTAGCATTCATATTCCTTATTTTTAAAAAGCCAACTTACATTATTGAAACACACGAAGCTCAATTTAGTGGAAACCGAATATAGGAGATTCAATACTAATTTTTATCAATACTAAATCATTATGAATGAGAATTTCGCGAAATTAGTCAGCTTTATCCAAGCTGCTTTTATTTAAAGTAACTTATATTTGGCTGCCAAATTCGACGATATCTTAAAGTGCATGCCATTTTAAGACAACATGGTGGATGAGGCTAAACAGTGAACTTGGTTGAGACCTTAGTAATTGCTGTGCACATGCTCACTCACATCGGAATCGGTTGATATATACGAGTGCTGTCGCAGGCAAAAAATCAGATTTTTCAAAATGTCACCCACATTAGAAATTGAAACTGCTATATCTGAGCCATTTTTTAAGATAAAGTCAAACAAAAAATGCTCCTGAATCCTTATATCAAGGTCAAATACTTAAGAAAGAAACCTTTTTCAATTTCTAATTTTTTTGCACCTCACTTTAAATATAATTTTTTTTTAATTTAATGGCCGCCATTTTGAAACAAGATGGCTGATGAAGCTGGCCAGCGAACTTGGTCGAGATATTGATGTATACTATCCACATGCCTGCTTCCATCGAAATAGGCGAATACGTGTATTATCGCGTGACAAATACAGGATCGTTTCAAAGTGTTGGCCATGCTAGAAATTCAAAGTGCTATAATTCAACCATTTTTTAAGATATAAACAAAAGAACAAATTTTCACAAACAAAAACTGCTCCAGAATCTTTGTATCAAGGCCAAACACATAAAAAAATCTTTTTCATTTTCCAATTTTTTAATACCATATTTTAAATTTTAAATTACATTTTTTTAAAATGACAACCCTTTTGAAACAAGAGGGAGAATGAAGCTGGCCAACGAACTCGGTCGAGACATTGGTATGTACTATGTACAGACCAAGTTACATCCAAATCGGTTCATAAATACGCCTGTTATCGCGTGACAAAATTCAGGTCATTTCAAAATGTCAGCCACAATAGAAATTCAAAATGCTATAACTCAGCCATTTTTTAAGATATAGACGAAACAAAAACTGCTCCCGAATCTTTTCATCAAGGTTAAACACATAAGAAAAAAATGTTTTTTCAATTTTCAATTTTTCGGTATCACATTTCAAATTTAAATTTTTCTTAAAAATTTTAATGGCCGCCATTTTTAAACAAGATGGCGGATGAAGCTGGCCAACGAACTCGGTCGAGACATGTGTATGTACGTCTATATCTTAAAAAATCGCTGAGTTATAGCATTTTAGGTAGCTTTCTTTACAAAAAAGCTACCTATTGCAGCCGTTCGGAGGAAAGCGATTTCAAAAAATTTTGGCATATTTTCATCGATCATGACCCCCAGACCCCGAAACCACCCTCCGTTCAAAATTGATATATATATATATATATATCTGACATATGTCACACTGTAACTCCCGAAATTATGAACCGATTTCGATGTAATTCGGTGTGTACATAGTACATACCAATGTCTCGACCGAGTTCGTTGGCCAGCTTCATCCGCCTTTTTGTTTCAAAATGGCGGCCATTTAAAATTTTTAAAAAATTTTAAAACTTGAAATGAGGTACCAAAAAATTAAAAATGGAAAAATATTTTTTTTCTTATGTATTTGACCTTTATACAAAGATTCCGGCGCAGTTTTTGTTTCGTCTATATCTTAAAAAATGGCTGAGTTATAGCATTTTGAATTTCTAGCGTGGCTGACATTTTGAAACGTCCTGAATTTTGTCACGCGATAAAAGGCGTATTTATGAACCGATTTGGATGTAACTTCGTTTATACATAGTACATACCAATGCCTCGACCGGGTTCGTTGGCCAGCTTCACCCGCCATCTTGTTTAAAAATGGCGGCCATTTAAATTTTTAAGAAAAATTTAAATTAGAAATGTGGTACCAAAAATTGAAAATTGAAAAAATATTTTCTTCTTATGTGTTTGACCTTGATAAAAAGATTCAGGAGCTGTTTTTGTTTCGTCTATATCTTAAGAAATGGCTGAGTTATAGCATTTTGAATTTCTAGCGTGGCTGACATTTTGAAACGTCCTGATTTTTCTCACGTAATAACAAGCGTATTTATGAACCGACTTGGATGTACCTTGGTGTGTACATAGTACATACAAATATCTCGACCGAGTTCATTGGCCAGCTTCATCCGCCATCTTGTTTCAAAATGGCGGCCATTTAAAAAAATTAAAAAATAAAAAAATTTAAATGAGATACCAAAAAATTGGAAAATGAAAAAGATTTTTTTTGTATGTGTTTGACCTTAATACAAAGATTCCGGAACAGTTTTTCTTTCGTCTATATCTAAAAAAAATGGCTGAGTAATAACATTTTGAATTTCTCTTGTGGCTAAAACGACCTGATATTTGTCACGCGATAACAGGCGTAAACTATGAACCTATTTGGATGTAACTTGGTCTGTACATAGTACATACCAATGTCTCGACCAAGTTCGTTGGCCAGCTTCATTCGCCATCTTGTTTCAAAAGGGTTGGCATTTAAAAAAAATTAAATTTAAAATTCAAAATGAGGTATTAAAAAATTGGAAAATGAAAAAGGTTTTTTTTATGTGTTTGGCCTTGATACAAAGATTCCTGAGCAGTTTTTGTTTCTGAAAAATTGTTCTTTTGTTTATATCTTAAAAAATGTTTGAATTATAGCACTTTGAATTTCTAGCATGGCTAACATTTTGAAACGATCTTGTATTTGTCACGCGATAACACACGTATTCGCCTATTTCGATGTAAGAAGGCATGTGGATGGTATACATCAATACCTCGACTAAGTTCGCTTGCCAGATTCATCAGCCATCTTGTTTCAAAATGGCGGCCATTAAATTAAAAAATATATATATATTTAAAGTGAGGTGCAAAAAAATTAGAAATTGAAAAGGGTTTCTTTCTTAAGTATTTGACCTTGATATAAGGATTCAGGAGCAATTTTTTTTGTCTTTACCTTAAAAAATAGCTCAGATATAGCAGTTTCAATTTCTATTGTGGGTGACATTTTGAAAAATCTGTCTTTTTGCATGCGACAGCACTCGTATATATCAACCGATTCCGATGTGAGTGAGCATGTGCACAGCAATTACTAAGGTCTCGACCAAGTTCACTTGTTAGCCTCATCCACCACGTTGTCTTAAAATGGCAGGCACTTTAAGAAATCGCTGAATTTGGCAGCCAAATATAAGTTACTTTAAAGAAAAGCAGCTTGGATAAAGCTGACTAATTTCGCGAAATTCTCATTCATTATATTGATAAAAATTAGTATTGAATCTCCTATATTTGGTTTCCACTAAATTGAGCTTCGTGTGTTTGCATGATATAAGTTGGCTTTTTTTTTAAATAAGGATTATGAAAGCTACCTCTTCCTCCCGGCACTGGCCGGAAGGACTTTTTGTAATGAAAGCTACCTAAAATTACATGTCAATCCGAATACATTTACGCGAGTTATGGAATGGCCAAACAAACCGAATTCATAATCACTTTTCAACTATGTTGGAGAATGTAAAAAAATTGATAAAACTCTTATAGGCTGGAAGACAGCTGCACAAACCATCCCCTCATCAAGTTGACGGCTAAAATTGCAGGTTTATAAACACATGTATAATAATCACTTATAAACATAGATAAAGTTAAAAAATGCTATAAAAAGTGATAGAAAATCTTTATTAAGATTGACGATCGTTTCGTTGCACAAACGGCAACATTTTCAAAATCATTCAGCGATAGAAAATATTTTCACATAATTTAAAAACAATGAATAAATGTGAAAATATTTTCTATCGTTGAATGATTTTGAAAATGTTGCCGTTTGTGCAACGAAACGATCGTCAATCTTAATAAAGATTTTCTATCACTTTTTATAGCATTTTTTAACTTTATTCCAGGTGTAGTTAACCCTTAAATGCCGGGTGTTGCTTTTCGGCAACATACCCAATTTAGGCTCTAAAATACTGTTAGAATGATATCGAAGCTATAATGCGTAATGTTGCCAATAAAATACATTCTGAAAATATTATTAAACCGATTTTCAACATGTAGATGGCAACACTTGTGCTGTTTAAGAATAAAGATAGATTTCTTTTTTCAATTGTTGCTACTTGCTCTTTTTGTTTTGTTTGGAAGCTTGCGAAATACCCTATTTTGTTCTGCAGTGAGCAAGTAAAATTTATTTTTTATCATAGTTCCTAAAATTCTTGTTTGTTTAATAATATAGAATTTTATCAAAGAAAATTATTTTTTCAATTAAAGACCAGTATTGCCGATTAGTAACAAACTGTTTTTTAGCCGTAAACCATACTTAAAACAAAACATGATTTTTTAAGTACTTTTCCTATGCTTTATTTAAAAAATGAAAGCCGGAAAACATTATTACAATGATTTTTGAAAAGTCAGGCATTTAAGGGTTAAAACTTGATTTGCATGTTAAAATGCAACTGATCTGCCAAGTCATATCTTGGTGGAAAAAACCTGCAAACCCGATTTTAGTGGTTGATTGGTAGATTTACCATTGTGTTTTCCTGCTCCCAGTCCTACATATTTTCATACTTTTGGGTGCAGGAAATCACAATGATAAACCTACCGATCATCAAATAACATCGGGTTTGCGGGTGGTTCCCACCAAGATTGGACTTAGCAGACCAATCGTATTTTAGTATGCTAAACCAGTTCTATTTAATCCTGGAATTTCAGTCGTCGACAAAATGCGCTGCCGTCTCCCGCTCTATTAGTCTTTGAACATTTACCAATAAGTATTAGCTTACTGTTTACTATTGATAAATATGGGAACGTCCATTCGTTACTTTTGGGAGAATTAGAGCAATTTTTCATAAATACTTGCACTTATTTCATTATAAAATATATTTAAGATAAAAATTGATATAACCAATTAAATATCAAATCAAAATTTTGTTACTCTTGTGACCAGAGTGTCACAAGAGTAACAAAATTTTGATTTATTATATTGACAAGCAAAATCCTTTTTATTTCAAATTAGGTATATATTAAATGAGTGGAGCACAGTAGTATTTCACTGGTTATATCACTTTTTATCTTAATTATATTTTGCAATAAAATAATTGGAAGTGTTTGTAAAAAACCGCTCGAGTAACAGTGGACGTTCCCATATATATAACCTCCTGAGACCCAAGCAAAATATAATACATATATTTTTCTTAATATGAGTTTTTTTCAACAAATAGGCATCAAAATTGATGTTTTAAAAGAAATTAATAAATTTCGATTTTTTAATTTTGTTTTACAGCACATCCATGGATGTTCAGGCCATAACTCGCTTTAAAATAATTTAAAAAATGCTAAAAGTATGGGAAGTAATAGAATTTATTATAAAGAACATAAAGCAAGTGTTAACATCTGCTATTAAAATTGCAATAAAGAAATAGTTTACACAAATTAAAATAACATAAAAATGAAACTTACCAGCAGAACGTAGAATTCCAACTTGACTCATTTATTACGCCATTTTGTAAACAAAGTAGTTACAGTTGTCAAAATCCAAAAGCTGAATGTTGATTTTTGATTCATACATTACCATGCCAAAGTGGTTTTAGATTGCTACAATGAAATTTAACGCAATAGAAGGAGAAAGCAAAACATCCATTTAAATGGATGCCAGGTCTCAGGAGGATAATATAATTTCTATATAATAATGGTGATTATTTACCTTGCTATTAAACAAGACATATAAAGTGCACGTTTTTAGTTAAATTCTAGCTGTAATAACTGAGTTGTATTAGAAAAACACTTTTCATCAGGTCATGTTAAAAATACGTCGCCCACCTGCTGATAAATAATAAAATACCCTTTGTTAACAATAAGTGAAACTTTGTTTAAAATTTAATAAATTAATATTAAGCATAGAAATGGATTTGTTGTGCAAAAAGCTGCAAAACTTATTTTTTTACTTCATAATGATCATAGAATAGAAAAACACATTGACTAATACTGTGTAACTGACACTTATTTAATACTTCAAAATTTCTAGAGCTTGTGATGTTTTAGAAGCTTGTATCACATTTTACACTCCAAAAATCTGTATGCATTTTCATGTTTTTGTAATTCTGCTAAATATTACTATATAGTACTTTAACTGAAGTTCAGTGGAACTACTTATTTTAAATTGTGAATATATTTTTACTTTCTTCTATCTTCAATAGAAGAAAGTATTGTAATCGAAATTTTTTTCGACTTCCGGTTTTCGACGGATTTACATGTTTTAGGGGTCAGAGATTCCAAAAAACATGTTTATAGAAAATGTCTGTCTGTCTGTGTGTCCGTCTGTCCGTCTGTCCGTCCGTCCGTCTGTCCGTCTGTCCGTCTGTCTGTCGCCATTGTACCATCAGAAAGTGTATGAAGTTATGCATAGAATTAAACCAAAATTTTATTTTAAGTTTTTGGCTATGGCAAGCAGGTCCTCCTGGAATTTGGAAAAAATTCGCCGGTAGGGGGCGCTGATATAGCAATTTTTGTGCGATTTTGAATATTGTACCATCCAAAAGTGTATGGAGTTATGCATGGAATTGAACCAAATTTTTATATTAAGTTTTTGGATATGGCAAGCAGGTCCTCCCTGAATTTGGAAAACATTCGCCGGTAGGGGGCGCTGATATAGCAATTTTTGTGCGATTTTGAATATTGTACCATCCAAAAGTGTATGAAGTTATGGATAGAAATGAACTAAATTTTTATTTTAAGTTTTTGGCTATGGCAAGCTGGTCTTCCCTCAATTTGGAAAAAAATCACCGGTAGGGGGCGCTGTAATAGCGATTTTTGTGCGATTTTGAATGTTGTACCGTCCAAAAGTGTATGAAGTTATGCATAGAATTAAACCAAATTTTTATTTTAAGTTTTTGGATATGGCAAGCAGGTCCTCCATGAATTTTCAAAAAAATCGCCGTTATGGGGCGCTGTAATAGCGATTTTTGTGCGATTTTGAATATTGTACCATCGAAAAGTGTATGAAGTTATGCATAGAATTGAACCAAAAAATTTTTTTAAGTTCTTGGCTATGGAAAGGAGGTCCTTCCTTAATTTATAAAACAATCGCCCGTAGAGGGCGCTGTAATAGCGATTTTTGTGCAATTTTTGTGCCATTTTGAATATTGTACCGTCGAAAAGTGTATGAAGTTATGCATAGAATTGAACCAAATTTTATGTGTTTGTTTTTGGTCATGTCACGAAGGTCCTCCCTGAATTTGGAAAAATTCTGCTGGTAGGGCGCACTATAATTGCGATATCTGTACCATTTTCATTATTGTACCATCGAAAAGTGTATGAAGTTATCCATATAATTGAACCAAATTTTGTGTGCATGTTTCTGGCTATGGCAAACAAGTCCTCCCTGAACTTGAAAAAATTCCGCCAGAAGGGGGCGCTATAATTCCGATCTCTGTGCCATTTTCATTATTGTACCATCGAACAACGTATAAAATTATGCATACAATTGAACCAAAATTTTTGTGCTTGTTTTTGGCTTTGGCCAACAGGTCCTCCTAGAATTTAGAAATATTGCGCGGTAAAGGGGCTCTGTGCTAGCGATTTTTGTATACTTTTCTTGATTTTTCGTAGTTCTATTGTGCATCGGCGGCTCATGTGGCGGCGGGAACTCGTTTCCTGCTAAGCCGGCTATTCGCAAACAGCTAATAACAACAAAATAAGGAAAAATTAATAATTTTAACAAATATCATGATATAGATTAACTCGTTTTTGTCCGTTTAATTGACTTGAGCAGAAATTTAAGATGAAAATCAAAGTTGGTATAGTATTGAACTAATAATACTGAAGTATTAACATGTGTAACTAGGTTTTGAAATATTAAGATGTAAAAGATAGAAGAAAGTTTTGGGATTGGTACATCCAACTAGTTCTAGTTAAAATTCCTTCGCAATAAAAAATTTGTTAAGTTAAAAAGAAAAGAATAAAAATTAAAATATAAATATAAATAAAAACTTACAAAAGTAGAGTTATATCAAAAATCGTAAAACAGTTAAATTATTATTGATTAAATTTTTTTTGATGATATCATAAAAAAATATTAAAATGCATATAACCATAATTACCAGTTCATATGTACGATTTCTAAAAGACAATGAGCAAATATTTTGGCAAAAAATATTTTATAATTCCCACATCCTCCCCTCCCACCCTATAAATAACAAAACAGAGCATAATGTGTTTTAACATGTTTTCAAAAATTATTTATTTAGTCGTTTTCACATTAATGATTTAATTAACTGTGCTTTTTTTTCCCTTTTCGCACAGAAAAAAATGACAGAAATAGTGAAAAAATAGCGAATAGAAAAGGATCTTAATCTATGGTAAAAAGAATGAAAAGAAAAATGTTTTTCCAAGATGGTAAAAATCATAGTAAGTATAGTTATTTTGTAAAAACGTACCTATCCTCTGTTAGATACACTATAGATTTAAAATCTGTAATTTTTTAATTTAAAATTGAACATTTAATTCATTTTGTAATTCATTACTTTAAAATTGTGCTTGGAAAAATGCTGAAAAGATTATTTATTTATTTATTTTATTAAAATTGGTGATTGCCTAGCTAATTAACTAAATAGCAGACAGTTTATCATAATATACTAATATATCACATACACTAATACACTGTATTTTAAATTTTTTCCATTTTCAATAAATATGATAGGTAAAACACTGTAATTTCTCAGACACAAAGCGATATCAGTATTTTCAGTAAATAAATAAATAAATAAATAATAAATAAATGACATGAAATTAGTGTTAGAATATAACATATTTTCTTCTGATGTGAATAAAATATTACTTTTTATATACTGTCGAATTGAAATTTGTAAATTTTGAGTTTAAAATTAAACAGTTAATACATTGTGAAAGCGATTAATTAAAAATATGCATGGTAACATACTAAAAGGAATGTTTCATTATGTATTTTATTTTTGAGATGGAATAGAATCGGTGTATTCTAATACAATCTTAACTTAAATTCTGATGTAGCAGAAAAAGTTGTGTGAGTGCACTTGTAAGCTACATTTTTTATTCTTTTTTTAAATGTAAGCAAGTACATAGTAGATAAAACAGTGTAACATTTAATTTCTCGAAATTTTCTATACTTTAAAATAGTAATGCTTTTCCAAGAATATACATATATATTTAAAAATTGCATTAGAAAAAACACTTTTTCAAGATTTATATAATTAAAAAATATATATAAATAAAATCGTAATGATTCTTTTCAAATCAAAGTAATTATTTCAGAATGAAGTACAATTAAAATAAAACCTATTGAAATTTACGCAGATAAAGATATTGTATCATATAATTATTACTATTTAAATCCATTATCTTAATCTTTAAAGGTATTTTGTTACAATAATTTTATAAAATTATTAAAAAATTTATATTGTTTATTTTTTTTATGTAATATTACTTTTTATACACTATGGATTTGTAATCTGTAATGTTATAAATTAAAAATCAAGGAAATTTCTATTTCAAACATGACAGATAATAAATAAAATAACTGTGATTTAAAATCTATTTGATAATACATTAAAAGCGATCTTCATTTACTCATTTTAAGATATGATAGAGGTGACTATATGTACTATTCTATTCAATTAAACGAAAGAAATCTTCGAATTTCATCATTACATCAGGACTTAAATTATCATGTAGTCCTAATGCTTTATGATTTAACAAATTCAGTTTTAGTACACATTTATAAATATAATAATATATGATTGAAAGATGGTATATAAAACAGTTATACATTATAAAACCTATATAATTTCACTAAAATTTATATACCTTTAAAAATTAAAGAAATTCCAGCCAAGTATTTCTTTTTACAATATTTACTTTTCAATATTTTATATACTTTTGAAAAGTTAAAGAATTTTTATTCGAATAAGTTTTTTTATGATTCTTTAAGAATTGACAATTTAATTCATGATAAATATTTAAATTAAAATAAAATTTCAAAATATTCAAAGAAAAATTACTTAAATTTAGTAATTAACTATAAAAGATTAATCAAAAAACAATTAACAAATTTTCTAATTAATTGAAATTCTAAAATTTTATTTAAATCATAATTTAAATGTACAAAAAGTTTCATACCTTCCAGATAAGCGTTCTCTGCAATTATACCTATATACATGGAGAACATAAATTTACAAAAAGTATCACGCTAAAGTACTTATGTACTACATCAGAGCCATGAGGCAAAAACCGAAAAATGTAGCAATAAGCTGTATCCATGTAGCAATATCTTTTTTCTATTCTTTTTGAATAATTTCCATAAATGTCACATAGAGTAAGGTACCAGTAGCAATGGCATTCAATACACCGACTGTTAATGGACTGCTATCTTCAACATTATTGCTAGTTATCATCGCAATCGCTCCATACCTTCCAGATAAGTGTTCTCTGTAATTATACCTATATACATGGACAATAAAATTTACAAAAAGTATCACGCTAAAGTACTTATGTACTGCATGAGAGCCATAAGGCAAAAACCGGAAAATGTAGCAATAAGCTGTATCCATGTAGCAATATCTTTTTTCTCTTCTCTTTGTAGAATTTCCATAAATGTCACGTAGAGTAAGGTACCAGTAGCAATGGCATTCAATACACCGACTGTTAATGGACTCTTATCTTCAACATTACTACTAGTTATCATAGCAATCGCCATGCCTAACGGTGACATAAATGCAAAAACAGTCATATATATGTATACTTGAATATTCTTGCCTCCTCCAGCTAATACTTCAAGGCCAACGACGAAAGCAATCACGTACTTATGGAAAGCAACAGCAGCAAACACAAACCATGTACTCTTAGCATCTGGACGTAAGCCAATAGCAAAGCCTTCAAATAAAGAGTGAAAAGACAGAGCTGCGACCGTCAGAAGACCAGCAACAGAAAATGTGTCCGTCACTTTAGGTGGTTCTGTCAACTCAACAGAAGCCTGTGTTAGAAAAGTAGGGGGCTGTGGTTTAAATTCACCTGAGACCGAAACACTGCACTGACTTAATCTTGGAGTGCCAACGCAGGAACTGCTCCGAGAAAGCGATCTAATAGCCCTTGTTTCAGTAGGTACGTGTGAATGTCCACCGAGGAAAAAGTGCACTATTTCCTCAAACAAATACACTGCAAAAAAACCACAACACACAATAAATTCTGTCATAGAAAATTCCTCCCCGCCACCATCAGAATCATGGAAATATATTTGGTTTAATATATTTGTGCTGTTGGTTAGTATGTGGTCATGGTCTTCTTCATGATCTTCGAATTTTTCTCTGGCTTCTGGGAGTAAATGTAAAAGACAAGTTCCTAACAAAACGCCTCCGCCAAAATAAATCAGAAAGGATGTTATCAATTTTCCTTTTCTAGCACGACAGTCTCTTTTGCAAATATCGGTAGTGCATTCACACTTAAATAAAGCATTTTTCACAAACACTGGAAGTATACCGCAGAGAAGAGTCCCTATCAGCAGTAAAAACATGCAACTAACTCGCGAAGCTATCAAGGCACTCATTGTTTACAAATTTCCCGCGAGACTTTTTGCACACGGCCTTCGCAACGAAAATGAAAAGGAAAGACGGTGGGCGGTGTGCAGAAATTTATATCAAGGAACATTTTCGCCCAAAATAGATAAGCTTGAGTGTGAACAATTGAAGGAGCGTGATAAGGGCCTGGGAGTTATCTGAATGCAACAACAGATCACTTCATAAAGGAAACAAAGGCTTTTGAAAAGAATAAAAGTCGTACGGAAATATTTATATCAGTGAACGATTAAATGTTTTGAAATTTTAAATATGGTGAAATCAAATTATTCTCAAAATTTAAACTGTAAACATGTGCTCTGAGATAAAAAGGGTTCTAGAAAAGATATTTAAATGGGAAATTTATTTTAAAAGCTAAATGTTTAAGTTTAATTAAACCAAATCAGTTCGTTAAGATAACGAATGTTTTTTAAAAGTTAGCTAACTAACTGATATTAGTCAACGATTGATCTTTAAAAAAATTATGATTTAATTAAATTACTCTGAAATTTCAGGATGTGACCGATTATTTTAACGCATGTTTTATTTTGTAAGGATTTGAAGCTGTTTCTTTTCCTTATTTCTTTTAACAAAGTTTATGATATTTTTATAAGCTTTTATTTAACTTGCAACGATCGTATGTATGCCTTTCCAGTTCAAAATTTGTACTCGAACTTTAACTCACATCCAAGTATCCGACCGAGGTTTAATTTTTACATGCTGACGTAAATCCGCTGACAATGTAATATTATTATGATTTTTGGTTCCTACCATTTATTCTTATTTTCCAGGATAACACAAAAAAATTCAGATAGTTTAACGCCAACAAGTTTAAGAAAAAGTTTTACATTAGATAACACACGCCAACGATAGTTGTGTTTTTTAATTTTCATAATTGATTTTTATGTTTTTTTTAACGCTGAATCCGAAAATGACCCTCATTTTTAACCATACCGTTAGATTTTTGCGCAAATCGTAAATTGCAAAGTAAAAAATAGCGAAAATCTGATACTATAAAATAGATGTAAAACTATTTTTTTTTTAAATTTTATTTTATTTAATTCAATAATTTATTAAATTTTTTTGGCTTATACTGAGATCCTTACACACCCTTACACACCTCCTCACACTGAGACACCTAAATAGCTGAGGGGTCCGATGAGATGGTGGCGAGGTGGCGAGGTTCAATTTTAACTTTTAACTTTTTAACTTTGAAATTTACGATTTGCAAATTTTTTTTTAATCCCAAAACTTTCTTCTACCTCATTCGTCTTAATATTTCGAAAATAGTTACAGATGTTAATACTTTCATATTATAAGTTCGATACTGTACCAATTTTATTTATTAAAATCAATAGTTTTTCGTTATTATGTTATACATCACCTGTTTGCGAATAGCCGGCTTAGCAGAACGCGGGTTTCCGTCGCTGCACAAGCTGCCGATTGAACAATATACTGCGAAAAATCGAGAAAATTATAGAAATATCGCTATCACTGAGCCCATTTTTGGTGGAATATTTCCAAATTCAACGAGAAACTGTTAGCCATAAGCAAAACTATACACAAAAAACTTTGTTCAGTCCTATGCATAACTTCATATACTTTTCGATGGTACAATAAAGAAAATCGCTATTCAAGCGATGCCGTCTGACAAAATATTTTTTAATTCAAGGAGAAACTGCTGGCATAGCCAAAATCGCACACAAAAAATTTGGGTTAATTCTATGCATAGCTTTATACACTTTTCGATGGTACAATAATGAAAATGGCACAAAAATCGCTATTAAAGCGCCCCTTTCCGGAGATATATCTCCATATTGAAAGAAGACGTGCTTGCTATTGGCCAAAACATTACACAAAAAATTTGGTTCAATTCTATGCATAACTGCATACATTTTTCGGTGGTATAAAAATGATAATGGCGCAGACATCGCTATTGCAGCGCTCTCTTCCGGCGGAATATCTCTTTGTAGAAGGAGAACTTGCAGGCTATATCCAAAAACATACACAAAAAAATTGGTTCAATTCTATGCATAACTCCATACACTTTTCCATGATACAATGGCGACACAAGGACACGCGGATAGACAGACATTTTGTATAAACATGTTTTTAGGGATCTCTGACCCCTAAAACGTGTAAATCCGTCGAAAACCAGAAGTCGAAAAATATTTTGAATACAATACTTTCTTCTATTGAAGTAGAAGAAAGTAAAAATGAAGGTCATTTTCGGAATCAACGGTAAAAATACATTAAAATCAATAATCTACAGTTAAAAACACAATCACATCTATTTTATCGTTTCAGATTTTCACCATTTTTTTACTTTTTAACTTTGAAATTTACAATTTGCAAAAAATCCTTACGTGATGGCAAAAAATGAAGGTCATTTTCGGATTCAGTGCTACAAAATACATAAAATCATTTATCGAAAGCTAGAAAATATGACGCAACCCAAATTTCGCTGGCTAGTATAATCTAATCGCATTTTGAAATATGTATCACCTTGTAAAGAATTGAGGCTGTTGCTTTTCATCATTTTATTTAACAAAAATTCTGTTTTTTTTTTGTTTTTTTTTCCTCTTTCTATATGTTTAGTACAAGCTGTATATTTTGCATTAATTATGTCAGTATGATTACAGATTTCAAATTTATAATGTAATGTTACTTTTACACTCAGCTTTTTTTTTTTAAATAATTATTATTATATCGGGTGATTATTTATATTTCTACTACAGTATATATGGCCAAGGGTGAACGGTCACTTGCGATTTTAGACGTTTTATTAAATATCTGGAAAAATACATGAGGAATTAACATGAAACTGCAGGTGTGTAAACAGTATAGTATGGGACATATATTTCCGCAAAGATTTTTTCCCGAAACTCCATAGGGGACCGTCAACAAATTGAAAGAGAACGAATATCTTTTGGATAACCCTGTAAAAACTAATGTAGCAAAAGCGTTTAAACTCGAGATTATTAATGAGTGGCTTATTGTAATATACTGTGTTCATTTTAATGAGGATAGCATGTATGCTCGTTGAGAAATTAAAGTTTTTATAAAAACAGTCTCAAATTTCGCCAAGTTTTTTGCTTATAATTTGCAGAGTTCTTAATATAAAAAAAGTTCTTTTCAGAAAGTATGACAAACAACATTTTACACAATACTCTGCAATCAGAATGAAAAAATAAAAATAAAAATTGTATAAAAAATGAGCAGTTTTACTAAATAATGATTCACTGCGCATGCCCGAATGTAAACAAAATATAATTTGCATAATGTGTTGGCTAAATGGATAGAGCAACTTTTGTGAAAATCGCAAAAATATAGTTTGAAAATTCTGAAAATTGTCGTCCATAGAATAAGCTCGAAATCCACTGTTCCCAGAAGGAAGCAAAAAGATGAAGGGTTGTATCCAAATATAGTAGCACGTGCAATATTGTGTACGCTATCTTGGCACTAATCAGCAGATATTTTATACAACCCCTCATCTTTTTGCTTCTTTTTGGGAACAACGGATTTCGAGCTTATTCTATCGACGATAATTTTCAGAATTTTCAAGCTATGATTTTGAGACTTTCACAAAAGTTGCTCTATACACTTAGCTAATATATTATGCATATTGTATTTTTATTGCATTCGCGCATGCGCAGTGAAACATTTTTTAGTAAACCTGCTCATTTTTCAACCAATTTTTATTATTTTTTAATTCTGATTGCAGAGTGTTGTGTACAATATGGTTTGTCATATTTTCTGAAAAGAACTTTTTTTATATTAAAAACTCTGCAAATTATAAGCAAAAAACTTGGCGAAATTTTGGACTGTTTTTATATAAACCTTAATTTCTCTACGAGTATAGATGCTATCCTCGTAAAAAATTAACGCGTTATATTACAATAAGCACCTATTAATAATCTCGAGTTTGAACGCTTTTGCTACATTAGTTTTTATAGGGCTATCCAAAAGATATTCATTCATTTTCAATTTGTTGACGGTCCCCTATGGGGTTTCGGGAAGAAATCTTCGCGGAAATATATGACCTATACTATACTGTTTAGACACCTGCAGTTTCAGGTTAATTCCTCGTGTATTTTCTAATTTTCTAGATATTTAACAAAACGTCTAAAATCGCAAGTGACCTAAGCTATTACTCGGTCAGTTTTAGTCATAGAATAATGGAACTTTTTTCTGTCTTACTTATCAGTGTAATAGGAAAATTTTACTAAATATAACTTATAGGACCAGGGGCCGTATAAAAAAGTTAAATTTCGTTATTTTTTAAGAAATGTTTTTATTGACTGAAATTGCTTTTAAAATACTTCTTTACCTCATTTAAAACATATTTGTAATTGGAACTATATATCCATGACTAACGGTTTAGGAAATAGCCATTGGACATCGTTGAGAGTGGACACCCTGTATATAACTGACCAATGTAAGACACCAGTAACAGCTGCTACAGAAGTTCTGCTTTCAACTTTGTGCTCATATGAATGAAGCACACTGATTTTTTCTCGATTTTACTTCCATTCACTTTTCTTTGTTTTGGGGATTGCATCCAGTAACTGATAATTAAAACATTTCAATGTTTTTTTTTTTTTTTTTTTTTTTCTTTTTTTATCGATGCAGAATGAGTAAAACAATTCATTTTGATTCTGATAAGATTAGGTGAAAAAAAAATCGTTTAATCCGGAATATACCAGTGACTGTATCAAAGTTTTCAGAAATTTTCGCTATCGGATTTTGCTATAGCTTTTTGCGAATGCAGTTTGACAAAGTTTAATAAAATCTTGAGACAATGCCTTCTACATTTACAGACGCTTTCATTTTGTTTCTATGTCGGTGAGGTGAACTGGCTTTTTCTTGATTTTTGCTTTATCTTTCCTTTCAATTTTTAAGACACAGGGTTACTTTGACTTCACGGGAGAATGTCATAACATTTATAACAATCATGACCTGATCATGTTATCAATGTTTCACACGTTTGTTGTTGACAATATCAGCGTTTTCTTTTTTTTTTTTTTTTTTTTTTTTTTTTTTTTTACTTTCTTCTATCTGTACTGTAAGAAAGTATTGGATTCCAGAAAATTTTTGACTTCCCGTTTTTTACGAATTTACGCGTTTTAGCTGTCAGATATCCCGAAAAACATGTTTTTACAAAATGCCTGTCTGTGACTCTGTTTTTCTGTCACTATATGACACGAATTTTGTGGGCGGTCTGTCTCAAGAAGTAGTGCACGGAATTATAATGAAAATTTATATTCGATTAGTCCCTGATGTAAGTTGGTACTGATTAGTTTTTAGTGTAAATCGCCCAACTTGTGACGCTACTATGCTGATTTCTTTAGGATTTCCACAATAGCTCTATTTCAAGAACTAATGCATCAATTTTCCTCAAACTTCAGATTCAGTTTGACTTTGGCATAAGTTGTTGCTGGTTAGGTTTTAGTATAAATAACCCAACAGGTGGCGCTACTATGCTGCCAATTGCAAGATTTACACGATTTTAGCGATACAGTCATATCTCAAGAACTAATGCACGGAATTTCATATCTTTAGAATCCGCATGATGGGCATACATTGCCATTTATTTTTGGCAGTGTGCTATTTATTTTTAGCAGTGTGCGAATTTTGAAGTATTAACATGTCTGAGATAGGAAAAAGTTTTGGGATTGGCACATCCGGCTAGTTTTTAAATGTATCCCTATCCCATGAAGCTCTATTACGTTAGTTTAACACGTTTGCTCTGAAAACAAGTTCAGCCTTTGTTTCGGGCTAATATTCCATAATGAAATTAAACTTCATAAATCTATACTAATAAAAGAAATATGCAAATAAAATAATATAAATAGACCACAAATTTAACAGAAATGTAATCGAACTACGAGCTTAAACCACTGTAACGTGAAAAAAACAAAACTATCGAGGACTAGAAAGAACTGGCGTTTATTTTTAAACTTTTTTTATTCACGCTAACACAACACAGCACGGCACACATAAAAAAATACAGGACATATAAAAACTTAAAGTCTGAACTTAAATTCTGTCGGTGTTTGCTCGTCCTTCGCTGATCGGCCCAAAAGCGACCGTCGCCCGTCGCTACCGAAACGCATCTATTCTCCACGGGGCCCTCTTCGAGTTTTCAGTCCACATTAATTAGCGACCACGTGGGAGTCTGATTCATCTTATTAAAAAAGTTTATGTTTACGAGTGTTAGTCAGCAATTCTCACCGAGAATTATTTACATCATTAAAATCAGTTTACAACTTTACATCTGGGGAACGTGAATGCATTGACATGCGAATTTATAGTTTAGGCATCTGGAGGGGCCTAATTGAAAGTGTTTACTACGTTAAGTGGTCATCTGGTTTTTGCATGAGCTCAGATGAAACATCACACCACTGAAATTATCTGAAGGCAAGATTTACTTTTAGAAACTGATACCTAACATTTCGACACTCTTTTTAAGTTTTGTCAATGAATAATTATTAAAATTATGCATTGCGAACCTGATAAAATTAGTACTATACAAATATTGGTCTAATCCAAAATATTTCCTGTGATAATATTGTATTATTTAAAAATATTCACTATCGAATAAAACTTTTGCTTTTTAAGATTGCAGAGGAATTTGACATAGTGTATAAAAATCTTTTGAACGGCAAGGTCAGGGCAATTTCGAAAGTAAAATATCACTTCTGCTCAGGTATATTTTGAAAAAGCAAACAACTCTCAGAAATAGCTGTAGGTGACACCTTTTACGTTTCCAAGAGTTCCTTTATTTTTTCTATGTTATTTTTATAAGTATATTCTCTATTTTTGTACGCATTTGGATTCAGCGAAACTTATATAAAAAAATGCGATGTAAAGTTTATAGCTGGAATAAATTTGCAATAAAATATTGCATATTTACAGTATCAAAATATTCTTTTTTAAATTGCTGATCTGTTAATCTTATTTGTATGTTTTATCATCATTAAGAAAAAATTATTAATAAAAATGAATTAAAGCTAAACACAATGTTTTATTTTAAAAGACTGAAATGAAATTTCAATGAAAAATTGTTCATTTACAATATTGAAACATTCACTATCATATATTTATTCTATTTTATGTCTATAGCATTTGAAAAACCGTCAGTTTCCTTTAGGACACCCAGTAGAAACGTAATTTTTATTATTAATAATAATATTCGCTACAAAATCCTATTTTTTTAGGTGCGTTCGTAATTATATAAATACGTAGCAAGTATAGTGGTCGTCTGATCCGTCCGTCTGACCGCATTTAACAGCTCAAAAACTACCCAATCGAATGGTTTGAAATTTAATATATATAATTGTTGCAGAATTTTGTCGAGTCGTTTCAAATTTTATAAAAATATAATCAAAACTTTAAAAGACATTAATAAAAGTTTTCTTCATTCTAATAAATCTCATCATACATAATTAATTCAGTGATATCCCATGATAGGTAATGATTCTAGGCTGTCATGGTGATTACGTCCTATTTAAGATGGAGTCCTATTGTTACTATATTATTGAATTTAATGTATATTAATTGTAATATAATTGTAATCGAAATATCTGTGAATGAAAAGATAGATATTTTTCTTTTTTAAATTGTGTTATTTTTCAGTTAAAATAAATCTCAAGTCCTGAATTATTGATATTGTTCCAAGGAGGAACGGCATTTAATTCAATGTATTTTATCTGTCTAAATGTGCTAGTACAAGAGGTATTAAAATTGCCTCAAATTTCCTACGACTCAATGTTATCCTATGGCTTCAAGAGAGTCACGCGAAAGAGTCGCTTGACACTTTTATGTGTAATAGCACCTTTAGAGGGACTCCTCAGATGCTGGAACCAGGTTTGTAAAGGATAGATGACCCTCCTGGTCCCTTTATTAAAGTGCTATTACACGTAAAAATTTCAAGCGAGAAAAACTGCCTAAAGTTGCCTCAAATTCCGTGAGACTCCATGTTAACCAATGGCTTCAAGAGAGTCGCAAGGAATCAAGGAACTGTTTTGTGTAGGAGCGATTTTAACGCCTGAAACGAAGCGAGTCGCCAGTAACAGCCAATAAAATGCTTGGAAAACTGATCATGGAGATCAACTGATCAAGTCTTTTACCCAACAGCCAAGAAAATACTTGGAAAACAAAAAAAAAAATGTTACGGATGTTGCGGGAAAACTTACGAGTCGCAGGCATTTTTTTGGTGCTTGGAATTTTTACGTGTAATAGCGCTTTAACTAGGGATTACAAACCCGCGATCCCGCTACATTTTTAATCCTGAAAATCCCGGGATTTTCGGGATTGCCTTTTTTTTTTTTTTTTTTTTTTTTAATTGAACAATATTCAGCTGAAATTAAAAACATATTTATACATTTACGCTTTTGGAAAGAAAATCAATTAAATTTTATGAAATTTATATATCATTGAAAAATAATACACATCTGAAGTATTTTTTACATATATTTCTAAGCGATTAAATCGTTTAACATGGAAATCTTTTGACTTTCATACAGATGTAACCTGCTCAGCTTATTACTCAGGAAAAATGAAATCATTTGTTTATTTACATTTCGTTGCGTTTAGGAAGCCGGTTGTAGCAGCATCTAGGAATCACAAAAATAGTTTTCGAATTATAGTTTACTGATAAGCGACGCATTTGTGTTTCATTATTATGTGGTACCTTATTTGCTTTTCATGCGTTTATACTTATTTTGCTTTAAACATATCTAATGAAAAGGATTTTGTCGCTCATAAGAAAGATAATGATATACGTCTTCAGTATGGCACTGCTATTTAACGCCAAAAGATGGAAAAATCGCTAAATGTAAAAAATATAGCGCAGTGCTTCTTAAAACACTAGGTAGATCGACAGAGGGATTGCATACACATTTATCTACGAAAGTTCAAAAGTACTAAAGTTCAGAAAGAATTTAATACAACCTCTCTTCCTTTCACATATCAAGATTGCGCATTGAACATACATTGCTTTCTAAAAAGCGGATAATGAAAGATTATTTTAGTAGTGTTAAGGAATCACTGGATTTAATTTTATCGCGAATCACAGCTAAAGACGGTTTGTCATTTAAATTCAACTGATTTAAGAAACTTACTGATAGCTAAAGGCTATAATAATTTCCCAAAATCTGCAGTATCAATTCAAAATCGTGTAGAGAGCTATAGTTCCATAATAAAGGAGTTGATTAATACAAGTGAAATAAAATCTTTTAAAAATTCAGAAAAAAAGTTAGTTTGACTTTTGGCGAATGGACATCTACTGCAACCAAGCGATTTATGAACATAAATATTCATTCAAGAAATTTAAATTTGTACAAATTCTGGAATTTAGGCTTTATGCGCATATATGGACCTTGTATAGCAAAAAAGTGTATTGAAATGCTAACAGAGTGTCTAAACCAGAATGACATTTCACTAAAAAAGACGATGTTGCTATCATAACATGGAGTTAAAACCTTAGATGCCGTCATATTTCTTAGATCATAATTCCAATGAAATTTACCGATTAGTTAAGAAACAGTGAACTATTCAAATTAATCTTTTTCTTTTTTTTTTTATCGTGATATGTAATCCTTTTTTATATTACGCAACGTTTTAGAATTTTAATAACTATCTCTATTTATAAATTTAAACTATACATCTATGCAGTTTTCTATTGTATGTGTGTATGTGTGTTAAGTTCTTTTATTTAAAAAAAAAGCTTCATGTTAAGAAAATCTTGCGCTTGCGATATCCTAGAATTGTAAACTTTAATTACATGGTTATGCAAATAATTCAAAATTTAATTAGTGATATTAATTATTTTTTAATATTATAAATATTAAGTCATTTAAAAACTTGTTTAACAGGAAATAAAAGAAATCATGTTGAAGATGAACATTGATATTTCATGTTTTTTGTTACATTTTCAAACATCAACAGCATATTAGTTTTAATTTTCAATTGTTGTAATTTATCCTATACTTTTTGATAATTAATTAAAGTTAAAAAATTTTAACTTTGTATATTTTAATATGTAAGTTAGACTGCATTTTTACTTTAATTGTATTTTCTATAATATTATGAGATTTAGCTATTGTAAAAATTGGTGATATTAGAGAAATTTTAATTTTCGTAATCTCAGGATTAAGTCTGAAAATTCCCGGGATTGTAATCCCTGACATTAACGTACCATTCTTTTTGTTTTCCATACATTTCTCTAGCTTTTCGGGAAAAGGCTTTTCCACCGTCAGTTTTCCAAGCATTTGATTCACTTTTACTGGCAACTCGCTTCGTTTCGGGAATCAAAATGGTTGCGATACAAAATATTTGCTTCCTTTCCGAGCGACTTTCTTGAAGCCGTAGATTAAGGGGGCTGGTCAGTCAGCTTCCGATTTCCTCTCGCTAATGTAAAGTCTATGGGCATTTGATGCATTAGTATATTTAAAATATCTCCTCGGGAAAATAATATTTTTGAGTTCTATTTTTTGTGTACACTTCCTAAAAGATGTCTCTTTTTTTTCTTAGTTCTCAAAATATTTCTAAAGTATAGACTTAATTTTATATGAAGCGTTAAAATCTTACTCACAGTTCGCCCGCTTTTAACACATAAAATATTAAATACAACATAGATTTTAGAAATATTTTGAAAACTAAGAAAAAAAGAGACATCTTTTAAGGAGAGTACACAGAAAAAAGATGTTAAAAATATGAATTTCTCGACAAGATATTTTAAATATACGAATGCATCAAAAGTCCATAGCCTTAACATTGCGGAGGAGAATTCCGAAGCTGAGTGACCAGCCCCCTTAACCCATTTTCGGCCATAGGTGTGTAAACGCACCATTTCAATAAATATTTTTCAAATTAACACTGTGACGAATATTGTTCACTAATTTTATATTTCTGCTATTTTTAAGTGTTCTGTAGACATCTATAAAATATCAGTAATTCAATTGGAGTAAACACTTTCTGTTGAGAAATTTTCAAAATACGCTAGTCTTTTAAAATTGAAACGGTCATTGACAAATTCGACTTTTTGAAAATGTATGATTATTCCTCTGGCGATTAATCATATGTTTTTATAATGGATTAAAGTTGCAAGTTCTGTAAATAAAATAATAATAAAACAAATGTCATAAAAAATTTTTAAAAATATATTAATTTTAAATTTAAAGGTGCGTTAGCGCAGCATGCATGAAAATGCCGAATCCATTTTATTTCTCAAATAAAATATTATTTTTCATGCACGAAACTTTTTTTTTCGTCTTAATGATTTCATCTAAATTTAAGCATATTTCCATGAAAATAATACCACATTTTTAAAAATTCCTATTATTGGCCTAAAATGGGCTAACATTGAGTCGCTCGGAATTAAAGGCAACTTTGACGCCTCGTGTAATAGCACTTCTAAGTTCTTTAAAAAAAGTTCCAAATTTAGTCGGAGTTGGACCAGCCGGATAATACAGCAGAGGCGGGTTGAAAACAGGCATACTATGGAGAAGCTTCCTAAAAGTACATAACACGTTGGAGTTCACGGCAGGAGACATTTCCAAAGATACTATACTTATACTATCTCTCCATATTCTTTGACATTTCTTCCACGGGACAGTGGGCGGTGAAGATATTGAATGAGAGAAAGTATTATTGTTCGTAACCAAGAGTCGAATCCGTAGCTCAGGAACAAGTGCGATTAGAAAGATCCATTAAGAACATAAGATATTTTTAATTTGCTAAGAAGGGCTCTACAGATCAAATACATCTAAAAAGAAAGTAAAAAGATTTATACAGAATAGTAATACTTGATATTATTTAAGCTTTATATATCTTTGAACTTTTATGGTATACCCTTTTATACTTTCCTAGTATATACAGCTATACTCAGCCCTACGTTGTATAGTTTTTTACAAAGTTCTTTTTTTCTTTTAGCAAAGATTTTTTTAATAATACAGTTAATAATTCATATATTTATTGTACGGAATTGAGGGCGAGTAATACTCGCACTTGACCGTTTATTTCATGATAAAATGCTAAAATTTTGTACACGACCTTATTGGTGTATGGGGCACATTTTACTCATTGAAAATCTTTTTGTACAGAGATCGTATAAAAACTTAAATTTTCTATTCCTTCAAATTTAATCAACTTAAAACTTTAATCGACTTCATAAAATCCTGCACTTTTTTTTACGTAACATTTTAATTTATAATACATGCCTATGGTCAATATTTAAGGCATAGAAACCGAGGTCAATGTTTTTGGGACACCCTGTATATCTATATATATATATTTAAAAACGGAAGTCTATTTCTAAAATCCTCAAATATGCTAATCCAAAATTACATTTCATTACCGCAAGTAGTTTTTGAGATATGCTAAAAAAAACTGCCATCTTTGTTATTTGTTTTGCAGCGATTAAGGCTAATATTAAGTCTATGAAAAGAAATCTTTACAGATTCATCAATCATTCAAAAATCAATTTAAAATATTAAAATACAAGCGATAAAACTTCACAGATTTCTCAAGATTTCTCGCTTGCATTATAATATTTTCAAATGATTTTTTATCCCATAGATACCTAAGGGCAAAATCTATTGTGCGTTTTTTTTTTTTTTTCCGATTTCAGAAGCAGTTTTTTTATATGAGAATGCTTACAATTTTAGAACCGGTAAGAACTGGTTCTGAAAATTAAACTATCCAAAATATCCACTGTTTTTGTTAGTTCTTCGCTTCTGTAGAAAGCACTTCGAATACTGAATTGCGTGCACCCTGTTATGCACTCAAAACTGCTGAAAGAAGTTAAAATTCTCGAAAGTCAGGACTATATTCTTCTCGTTATAAATAGAACACTTTTGTAGATTAAAGAATTAATTATCAAGGGAAAAAAAGATTTCAGGGGATTATTTCTTGCTTTGTTTCACTGGTATTTGCTTATTACATTGCAGTTGGTGCATTTTAGTAAGAGTGGTTTGACAAAATAGAGTGTTTTATGACAACTATTTAAATTTATTTACATTCAGTTTAAATCCCGATGTTTCTAAAACCACTCGATTTGATGCAATGTAGATCACCATGAGTTAAATGCATTCACATATCTTTGTTAAACAAAAGCTACATACGGCAAGACGACAATTTTAAAAGCATCAAATAGTATACTCTGTATCTTAACTATTGAATCTACCCCTTAACGGATATTTTTATCTTCAATGTTATTATATTGATATTTTAATTATCAATATTTATTGTATCACTATTAATTCATGTGAATGGATTAGGCTTACCTAAGGTCTTCTTATCGTGAGATCAATGCTCAATTTAAAGTCATTATAGTGAATGTTCGTACTATTTAATTAGTAATCACAGGAACAAATGGAGACACAAAAACATATATTTCAAAACTAACCACAGGACAAAATACATAATGTTTCACGCATCATCAATTCATTACCATAATAATTATATTTTAGATAAATATCATAATTACATTCATATCCATAGACATTCTAACAAATTCGTTTGCAATAAAAAGGAAAAGAAAAGAAAACAATCGTCTGCTTCGATGAAATTTCCTAGAAATGATCAAAATTTTACAAAAGTAACGCTACATTCTAAAAATTTAAAATAAAATAAAAAAGACTGAATTTTTAATAAATTCATTTCTAAAAAGAATTAATTTGAAACTTCGATTAATTTTGCAGTGCTATAATTCACCTAAATTATCTCTCCCACATCCATTCTTGTATCACAAAAATACTCTCGATTTTAGAAGAAATGTGAAATTGCGTCAGTTTCGGAAATGCATTTGCAACGTAAGAGTTCAAACATCATTGATAAAAAATCTGTCAAGGACAGATCATCATACATACAAGCAGTGAAGAATTCTTTATAAATGTTTTGATATGCCATTTATTTATTTTACTTCCCAGTAAAGCATCGAAGAAAGAAGGGAAGGGTGATAAAGGTTACTGGGATACAGATTCTTATCATGCTTTACAATCCTTCATCTGTTAGGAAATGTCATAAAAATGTGTGAAACAAGAAGTAATGTGTTTGGGTTTTCTTTAATCTTTTCTATAGAACGGCGAGTAATGCCAAAATTAATTTTGTGAGGCACTGTAAGATAAGTCAGGAAGATTTTTTTTTTCTCTTTGAGTTTTAAACACCAGTAATACCAGTTTCTTTTGTGTTTAATGAAAAACTTACTAGACTGCTCTGCCCTGGTTGCTTGGAAATGAACTAGTACTAACATTATTTTTCAACTTTAAGTATTATCAATTTTGCTTTTATTTTTTATAGGAAGTTTAACCCTTAAATGCCTGATTTTTTAAAAATCATTGTAATAATATTTTTCGGCTTTCATTTTTTAAATAAATCATGGGAAAAATACTTAAAAAAAAACATATTTTGTTTTAAGTATAGTTTACGGCTAAAAAACAGTTTGTTACTAATCGGCAATACTGGTGTTTAATTGAAAAAAAAATAATTTCCCTTGATAAAATTCTATAATATTAAACACACAAGAATTTTACGAACTATAATAAGAAATAAATTTTACTTGTTCACTGCAGATCAAAATAGGGTATTTCGCAAGCTCCCAAGCAAAACAAAAAGAAGTAGCAACAATTGAAAAAATAAATCTATCTTTATTCTTAAACAGCACAAGTGTTGCCATCTACATGTTGAAAATCGATTTAATAATATTTTCAAAATGTATTTTATTGGCAACATTAGGCATTATAGCTTCAATATTATTCTAATAGTATTTTAGAGCCTAAATTGGGTATGTTGCCGAAAAGCAACACCAGGCATTTAAGGGTTAAATGTTACTTTCTTAACTCTAACGTCATTTATCTATTTTATTATGAAATTATCCAAACAAAATCTTTATTTTCCTTAAACTTAACTTTTATAATGTTTTTAAAACTTTCACCACCGTTTTATTTTAATTATTTTAATATTCATAAATATTATTTTAACCCCTATATGTAGTCTTAAAACTACAGATATATTTAAAAATAGCAAATAAAGCCTTTGTGCAACAATATTTAAAAGCAGAAAAACCAACGTTTAAAATGCACAAATAATATATGAAAAGCAGCAAACAGCTGTTTCGAATCTACTAGCGAGATTCTTCTTCAGTGCAAAAGGAACAGCGTGCTAGAAAAAGCAAGGCTGAGCAAAATCATAGACAGAGACGCGCTGGCTTTTATACCCTATGCGGGTGGCGAAGGCGCCGAAACAACCAATGAGATAGAAGGAGTGGAAACGACTGGGTGGATAAGTAGCGACATCTACCGGAGAAGTAGAGAAAAGAAACCAAAAAAGGGGGAATTAAATTAACGCTTTCCAAATACTTGGAAAATCTGGAGTACTAGATAAGTCATTGACTAAAGAGTGAGAATTTTTAATGATATGGTAAGCTTCCCAAAAATCAAGATCAAGGTTAGAAGAACATTTTTGGATAATGATGGCTGAGGAAAAATCGAACCTATGTTGAGAAGACCAAGAATGTTGAGCAATAGAAGAACGTTTGAGCTCCTGATTTTTAACATAACCTTCATGCTCTTTTAAACGAAATCTAAGAGCACGTTTAGTCTGACCAGTATAAGAAAGACCACACTGACAAGAGATCTGGTAAATGCCCCAATTATCTAGGCGATCAACGGGGTGTTTGAGATTTGAAAAAGGGATTTTATTAACAGGAGAAAAAATAACTTTAAAATCAAACCTTCTTAGGATTTTAGCAACTTGCTGACTGATTTTAGGAAAAAATGGTAATACAACTGAAGTATTAGAGTTGGAATTAGAATGCTTTTCAGAATGGTCGGATTTCGTCAATTTCTTATAAATAGAATCGATAATATTAGAGGAATAACCACGATCGACAGCAATAGCTTTGAGGTAATTAAGTTCAGCACTAAGTAACTGAGGAGTGGAACAAATATTAGTAGCCCGAAAAACAAAAGTATTGAAAGCAGCGAATTTCTGGTTAGGGGGATGAGAAGAGTACCTGTGAGGTGGGAGACTGACAGCAAAAGGTTTACGAAAGACGGTAGTCTGAAAGCCATTTTCACAACGAATAACAAGGACATCCAGGAAAGAAAGACAGTTATTGGTCTCAATTTCAGAGGTAAATTGAATACAGGGATAAATGGAAATTAATAATAGAGAGAATATGATTAATATCCATCATCAACATAACGAACATAGAACGGAAATTTTAAGATTTCAAAAAGCTTGACCTCAAAATAGTGCATATAAATATCGCATAAAATTGGACTAAGAGGATTACCCATAGCCAAACCGTCAATCATACGGAAGAAATTACCATTGAAAACAAAATACTTTTGTATACTTTTGAAATACTTTTGTTTTCAATGGTAATTTCTTCCGTATGATTGACGGTTTGGCTATGGGTAATCCTCTTAGTCCAATTTTATGCGATATTTATATGCACTATTTTGAGGTCAAGCTTTTTGAAATCTTAAAATTTCCGTTCTATGTTCGTTATGTTGATGATGTTTATGTCCTGATTGAAATGAATTCGGATATTAATCATATTCTCTCTATTATGAATTCCATTGATCCCTGTATTCAATTTACCTCTGAAATTGAGACCAATAACTGTCTTTCTTTCCTGGATGTCCTTGTTATTCGTTGTGAAAATGGCTTTCAGACTACCGTCTTTCGTAAACCTTTTGCTGTCAGTCTCCCACCTCACAGGTACTCTTCTCATCCCCCTAACCAGAAATTCGCTGCTTTCAATACTTTTGTTTTTCGGGCTACTAATATTTGTTCCACTCCTCAGTTACTTAGTGCTGAACTTAATTACCTCAAAGCTATTGCTGTCGATCGTGGTTATTCCTCTAATATTATCGATTCTATTTATAAGAAATTGACGAAATCCGACCATTCTGAAAAGCATTCTAATTCCAACTCTAATACTTCAGTTGTATTACCATTTTTTCCTAAAATCAGTCAGCAAGTTGCTAAAATCCTAAGAAGGTTTGATTTTAAAGTTATTTTTTCTCCTGTTAATAAAATCCCTTTTTCAAATCTCAAACACCCCGTTGATCGCCTAGATAATTGGGGCATTTACCAGATCTCTTGTCAGTGTGGTCTTTCTTATATTGGTCAGACTAAACGTGCTCTTAGATTTCGTTTAAAAGAGCATGAAGGTTATGTTAAAAATCAGGAGCTCAAACGTTCTTCTATTGCTCAACATTCTTGGTCTTCTCAACATAGGTTCGATTTTTCCTCAGCCATCATTATCCAAAAATGTTCTTCTAACCTTGATCTTGATTTTTGGGAAGCTTACCATATCATTAAAAATTCTCACTCTTTAGTCAATGACTTATCTAGTACTCCAGATTTTCCGAGTATTTGGAAAGCGTTAATTTAATTCCCCCTTTTTTGGTTTCTTTTCTCTACTTCTCCGGTAGATGTCGCTACTTATCCACCCAGTCGTTTCCACTGCTTCTCTCTCATTGGTTGTTTCGGCGCCTTCGCCACCCGCATAGGGTATAAAAGCCAGCGCGTCTCTGTCTATGATTTTGCTCAGCCTTGCTTTTTCTAGCACGCTGTTCCTTTTGCACTGAAGAAGAATCTCGCTAGTAGATTCGACACAGCTGTTTGCTGCTTTTCATATATTATTTGTGCATTTTAAACGTTGGTTTTTCTGCTTTTTTATACAGATATATTATTCAATATCTTAAATAATAGTAAGACAATTAATTCATAGACTTGCATAAAGTTGGATGCAACTAGAAAGCTCCTTAATGCTGCTCCACTATTCAGAACCGTATTCAATAATTTAATGTGATTAATTCTACTGTTGTTCTCTAATAAAATATTTTTCTATATAACATAAAATTATCGAATAAAACTTTAAGAGAAATACAACTGCGTCATAAAGACTATTGATAAGCCTGTCGAAGACACATCATAATCGTTAAAAGACTAAAAATATTGCTTTCGAATTCTCGTGTTAATATTTTAATATAACATTGTTTTAACATTAAATGTGCAAATATTTCTTCTGTTAAGAGATTTTATAGAAATGAAAACTTAGGAAATAAAAAAATATTTCTTTCTTTTAGTCTTTATTTGTTTCATTTGTTTTTTTCTTTAATCTTTTGCATAGAAATACAAGAAATGTCAAAGTTAATTTTGAGTGAAACTCTACGTTATGCAGAACTTTGTAAGGTTTTACACTATGTAACATTTGGACTGGCTTGGTTCTGACTTTGTTCTGGCAGGCCGCACACTGAGGTGTCTCATGCAACATGTTGCTCGACTTCAAGGAAAAAACAGGTTTCAAATAACTTTTTTCTTTGTTTGGACCTTTTTTTCATCCTAAATCGCACTTCATCTTCCTCCTGTCTCCTCAATGTGCGGCATGCCTAACTGAAACACTGGTTTGAAACACACCAGACGTAACGTCTTGCGGGGCCCAGGTAAGCATTTAGTGGTTCTTAACGTATACTGTAACATTAAGCAAAAAAAAAAAAAAAAAAAAAAAAACTTATTTTTAAATTGTTTATATCATAGAATAATATATTATATAGATAATAAAAGGTATGTAAAACACCTCTACATTTGCATTTAATGTGCATAATTTCGAAAATCGTCTATTCCTTTACAATATTTCAAACGTTAAATGCATTGAGTAGCATACCTGCAGCATGTAAATAAGTGCATAAGCTTAAAATAAGTCATGACTTTCCTATAATGAAGTTGCCGAAGTTTCATATAACGTGGGCATCGCATTGAACCTCGAATGTTTTGAAATTCGCTGTGCATTCGTCGGACGTTCGCAGTAGCAACGAAGATAAGTCATTTCAAAACGCCCCTACTACCACTGATAAGCTGGATGATAAACAAATATTCAGGAATGACAAGCCTTTGGTGAACTTCGAGGAACTTCATTATCAGAAAAATCATAACTTATTTTAAGCTTATGGTCTTTAAATGTCAATTTGCTATCATGATGGTTTAGCCACTAACAACTCTCTACCTCTTTAGGATTGCATTTTCGACCCTGCATTGCTATGTGATTCCTAAGCGTCTTTGTGCCTCCTACTCCTCCTGCAAGTTTGTCGGTCTGGTAGTGAAACACCCTGTTGTGTAATTATGTATCCAATGTTTTTTGGATTCCCATTACTTGCGATTTATTCTGTTGAGCTGATTCAAATATCAGACCAGATATCATAAACAATAAGGTTTACAGGGTGAGAAAGATCCATTAGATTTATCCAGAAGAGCTCAATTGGCAGCTTACGCAAAAAGCGCTGGACGCTTTTTCGCTCAGTTGGAAGATTACAATTTGTATGTTTTCATTTTCGTTGAAATTCTGCTTTTAAATTCTTCGCATGATTAATTTTTGACATTGCATTAATTTATTTTATTAAAAGGATAAAGTTTATTGGGAGATGAATGTTCATAATGATTTACAGTCTCTCTCTTTTTAGAAATAACCCCACCAGTGGCTGAGAGGTTTTGCTCTCAAGGCTGGTAGACGGGATGTGATGGGTTCGAACCAAATAAAGCAGTGTTTTTTAAAAACTATTTTTACAATTATTCTCAAATAAAGTTCACTAAGAATTTTTTTTCTGCATAAAATATATTATTTAATAAAATTTTATGAGCTCAAAAAATACATCTGTTTCATAAAAAATGAAATCGTATAGATAAGTCTGTTAAAGACAAATCATAATCGTTAAAAACATAAAGGTTCCGCTTTTCAATTCTTTGTATAAATGTGGTGATATGACAGTCATTTATTTTATTTCCTAGAAAAGCATAGAAAAAATAAAGAAAGGATGACAGAGGTTATTAAGAGAGGAATACTTATCATGCCGTACAATCTTTCTTCTGTTAAGAAATGTCGTAGAAATAAACATGTCTGAAACAAAAAGAAATGTATTTCCTTTTTTTAATCTTTTCCATAGAACTCGAGGAATGTGAAAATTAATTTTGTGAGACACCAATAAAATCTTTGTCAAGTTTAAACACTTGTAACAACTTTTTACTTTCTTCTGTCTATAATAGAAGAACGCATTATTATCGAAATTTATTTCGACTTCCGGTTTTCGACGGATTTACACATTTTATAATTCAAACACCCCAAAAGACATGTTAAAAGACAATGTCTGTCTGTCCATGTGCTTCCATTGTACTATCGAAAAGTGTATGAAGTTATGCATAGATTGAAACAAATTTCTTGTATGTATTTTTGGCAGGTCCTTCTTGACTTTTTCCTTCACTGAAAAAAATGAAGTACTGAAAAATGAGTACATCGATGTACTCATATCGAATTGAGTATATTTGGATAAAAATGAGCTTATTCTTTCTCAATTTTGAAACATCGCGCTTTATCAAACTCAAACAAAACGATAATTTTGTACTCCGAAATGGTTTATTTCATTCATGACGGCATAAAAGATGTTTATTAATGCAAATATTAAATTATTCACTGTATTTTAAAGTATTTTGAAAGTGCTTGCAAATAATGCTCTTGTCATAAAAATATTCGATTTGTGTATCTTGATAATAATGTTACTATTTTTCTTAATAAATAGTCAATTAAACATTTCTTGTTAATAATTGTGAGCGGAAAATAAATGTCAGTACATTTTAACTTTAATTTGTAGATTCAAGGGTGCGGTACACAATGATTTATATTTGAACACAACCATGGAATCAAAAATGAGTGCATGTGTTTCTCAATTTTGAGTACATTTGAATCGGAGCTATTTTGAGTATGTGACGTACTTAAAATTGAGTACTTTTTACTCAATTTTGAGAACCAATTTTTTTGTGTGTTTAAGGTTTTTTGTAGTCTAAGATTTAAGCCAACAATCCCATGACCACCCCCGCTTTAAAAGGGGAAAGTAAGAGCTGTATCAATGCTATTCAGCCACATTTAAGCAAAACGGTCATGGGAAATTTCAATAAAAGAGTGCGTGTGCTAGCAAAGCCGTGAAGGCCATTTACCCGATATGCTATTCTATACACAACTCTATACTGTATACTTTACAAATCTATAAAAAATTTACAATTTTTAATTCTAAGCATTTGTTTTCTATCAAAATAACTTTTTGTGTGAATTTTTAACACCCTTTAATTAAAACAACAGTTATGAACATAGAATTGGAAAATTTTACATTTAAGTTATGACGCTTCATAATACGGATAGTTATGAACCTTCATTTTGTATATGCACTGTTAAAAATCTGCAGCTAACTGTGCAGTCATTCGGCTATTTTAACTCTTTATCTACTGACGGTACTTATAAGCAACCATTAAAATAACTTCATAAAATTCATTTAATACATCGATTAGTTGTAATACAGTTTAGAATGAGTTATAGGTACATTACTTTATCTTGTTCCAAAAGCATTATTGGTTACATAAAATAAAAATATTTTTAAAAGGATGATTTCTTTTGCATTTGCATCTTTTCAGCTTTCTTGGCGTTGGGGGTGGGGGGGGGGGGAGAATTTTTCAATTCGGAAATATTTCTATAGTAAAAACATTATATTTGTACATTTCCTAATTCTACAAAATACTACGAAAAATATTTAAAATAAAAGATTTGAGCGGGGTTATAAATATTGCACAAAATTCCTATAAATACAAATTTAATTAATCCTTCTACATCCGTCAATCTTTCTAAGATTTATTAAATGATTATGTAAATCTACTAATGTAGTTTAAACAATTCACGAAAAGTGCTTTAGAAGATAAAATTTTCATGAATTCATAATTCAGTACATAAAGGGTTAATAAAAACGGTTATATAACCGTAATTTAACTTTATTATGATCATAATATGACCAATGGTTGGTAAAATGCGCTTAATAATATGATCAAATAACCTTTATGTTTAAAAACGGTGGAATGACTGAGCAGTCTGCTGCGAATTTTTAACATCGTGGGACCAAAAGATTTTCTTTTGTAGATTGTTTAATAGTAAAAATTACAAAAATTTCAAAATTGTATGAAATTTTTTATTTCTAAAAATATTGGAAATTTACACTAGTTTAAAACATGACGTTTACAATATAATGGCGTTACAGCAGACTCAGTCCAAGGCGGAATCGATCGAATAAATAAAACTTTCCGTCGTAGACAGTGTTCCTCCTTTATTTTATTGAAAATTGTTTTGCCGGATTTAAGAATGTTTTAACGTTAGAGAGATTTCTGTTTTACAAAAAGCCCCCCTTTCGAAAAGTTTGCTATACTTTAGGTTTCATTTGATATATAGATGTAGATTCTACTGTAATTCTTTAAACAGTTATTTTTCGGTAGCGCGAGGTGTGCATTTTTTTTTTTTATGTACATATTTTATATTGTTGAAAAAGGTAGGTTTTAATTTTCAAAGTTTGTATTATTTTGAACAAGCTTTATTAATCTCATTTTAACATAAGCAAGACTGTTTTTGTTAATCGAAGAATTGTGTTCAAAACTTAAAAATTTTGGTCTCAAAAAATGAATCTTAAAACCAACGACAAAACTATTTAGTATTAAAACCTCTTTCATGTGTACACATTTAGTTTAGAAAATATTTCTATTTCTCAAATTAGGTGAGACATAGGGGTTCTTTTTATAATGCCTGTATATAATTTTATTTCCTTTAATGCATATATATATATATATAGTAAAAAGCATGTTTCCAGTTTGCTTTAATCTTTGTAATAAGAAATGTCAAAATTAATTTTGTGAGAAAAGTGTATAAGCTTAATATACAAAAAAAAAATAAGTATAAGTCATAAAGTTTTCTAAAAAAACTCTATTAAAATTTTTGTTTGTGTATGAAAGTATTATGATTGAGAGAAACTTGTAACATATTTCTACCCTTTTTGGAATACGTAAATAAATATAATGCATATTTTATTTTTATTTTCAGTTTTGGGAAGATTTGATGCTCATGTTCTTACAAATATGCAATTTCCTTTGTTAAATAAATCGATGATAATCCTATAAAAACACATTTGAATATTTTAGATTAAGCAAAGAAAATATAATTCAAATTTCTTAACTATACTTCACGCTGCGTAATCTTTCAGCATTTAAGAAATAACATACAAATAATTATTGTACTACATTTTAACCCTTTTTTTTCTAACCGATGACCAGGCCTCTACCTGCCGGGAAGCCCCAGCTGAACGGGTTTGATACCTGGTATTGGGGCGGGTGACCGCCTAGAACGTATCGGCAGTGCTTTTTACTTAGTTGTGAACGGTGTTATGTCGGTTGCTTAACATTTATATCCTGTTGTTTGGAATCTGCACATTGCTACTCATGTGGATCTCGTAATTTGGAACCTTGGTCATACAACGTTACCTTCACCTGGCAACGCACCTCCAGAGGTATAATTCATAGGTAACTTGGAGGTCTTAGCACCCACGACGGATTTTACATGCATCAGGTGTCATTAGCGTACATGGCATATTATAGCCACAGTAGGTCTCGATCCCGCGGCCTTCAGCTGTGGATTCGATGCTCTGCCAACTGGGTCATCGCTGCCTCAACTACTTCTGATTTACCTGGAGCTTTGAAGCCGAATTGTTGATGCAGACTTGTCATAAGAAAATGGATTTTGAGGGGGGGGATGAAAAAAAAACGTGGGACGACGCAGATAGACAAGTTGAGCCGAAAGTTAATTTTTGGGGCCGAAATACTCGGTAAACATAACAATGCAGGGGAATGAGACTCCCCCTATCTACCGTACCCCACCGTGTAGAAACTAGCTCCGTAGACTTCCCACTGGAGAGGGTCGGGTAGCTTGTGCAGGCTTGGTACTTTTAAGTAAGATTAAAGAAAATATTCAATGTAAAATTTATTTAATTCGTCTGGTAATAAAAGTAGATTGCACTTTTCTTACAAAGTAATTTGTTCAATCATATTTAGAAAGCATAGTGAAACAATCGAAGCTAAATATTTTTTTATGTGGTTATTTTGTCAGCCATTTATCTAGGTGTCTCTTTTATCCTTGTAGGACCTTTGATTAAAGAAGGGTAGCGTATGCGGTCTTCGAAGGCGATGACAAATACATAACAAAACAAGAAAGAAAAATCGTGCGTTAAGCAAAGATTATGAAAAACTTTCTAACACTTCCTGAATGCTTTATCAAAACTTCGTTATTTAGGGAAATAAGTTAAATTAGATAACTAAGTAAACATTTTTGAAAACGCATAAAGCATTTAAAAAACTGATTTCAGCAGTTACCGTCCATAGCCAATTTTTTTAACAGTCCTGTATTTGATCTGCTGGTTGATATATATATATATATATATACTATATAATTGGAAAACATAGTTTAGCAAGAAAACGCATAACATGTTTAAATTTCTCTTTCAGCAGTTTATACTTATAGATGGAAACTTACATGAATACTTTTGTACACCCCTGTCGTTTACCTAGTACCCTTATTACGCGCCACTATATAGCTAAAATTTAATTCAAACTAAAGCACTCTTAAAACTATTGAAATCACATTTCCAGAAATTATCATCCATAGACGGCCGTGAATTCAATTCTTTGCGTGACCCTGTATATGATTTTATTTAATAAACATTTCTTAGTAAACTAAATGCAGTTCAGCGTAAAAATGCATAACTCATTTAAAACCCAACTTTAAGCAATTTCCGTTCACACCCATTAACCCTTAACAATTCTTTTGTTGTTTTTTCTGCATATGAATAACAGCATTTATACACACCATATAGTATGCTATAAATATAGTGAAACGTAAAAGCGCATATAATAATTAAATTGCATTTCCAGCAATTATCGCTATGTATAATACTTCGGATACAATATAGTAACTGAAATCTTTCGTGTGTCCCTGTAAATACTATGCACTTCATATTATACATGAAATAACTTATAGTAAACCTCAGTGACGTGTTTCAGTTTCATTATATATGAAATAGTTTAACATAATTAAAATACGCCGCAAACAATTCCCTCCACTCCTATATCATTATGTAACAGAATTATTATGTGTGATCCTGTAAATGAATAATAACAATTCTTTGCACCGCACATTCTACAGAATTCATATTTAAATGCACTTTATAAATGCATATCAAGTTTGTTATGTTTGAAAGCGTGTAACATCATTCAAAATCATTTGAAACGATTTTTTTCCATTGGCCATAATGTAACGGAATACTTTTGACTATCCCTGTAAATGAATTAAACATGCTACAAACTTAATTTGAAATAGGGAATGTGCTATGGTAAACGTCAATAACATCAAAAAAATTTCAGGGCAATCCGAGTATATTTACGAGAGTTAGAGAGCGGACAGACGGACAGACAAACCGAAGTCATAAACACTTTTTATCTTTATTGAAAAGTGTTAACACGTTGAAAGCCAAGTCTATTTTGTCTGTCTTTCCGTTCAAGCCATGAAATAAGATTCCCGTTGCACAATCTATAAAAGTCAGTCACTGATGACTGACGCGTCCTAAATGGAAAGTTCAGTGTCAGTCACCGGTGACTGATGTGACACTCAACGTGTTAAAAATGATTTATTAAATAAATAACAAATGTAAATTTCTTGATTAACTTTGTCAAGTCACAACAAATAAATTAAGTTGATAATGGGAACGTTCAACAATTAATGACGAATTGAAGTAAAAGTTCCAACTTCCAAATAATGGGTATAAAATGCCCGCAAATAATGAAGATGCAGCCTTAGTCTATTCCGACTAATATTAATTCCTTTTTCTACCACCTAGTCAACCGTGCGATTTAATAGTCGGCTTGCCTTCCTTCTCTCCTGGGTCCGGAGGAAGATAAGTTTTCCCTCGGAACAACTACCGAGTTATTTATTCAGCTTTTTCTTGAGAGAATACCTCTTTCACTAGATTAAGAACCTGGCCTTCTCGTGATGAGATCTAAACACTGAATAATTTTACTTCTCACCAAGGATCTCATCTCTATCGATCCCTTGATAAAAACAATAGTATCCTTTTAGCCCCTTAGAGCGTTCGACTCGTGAGGTTAATTTCAAGCTATCGTTTCCTAGGTTGCCTATGTCCCTGCCTCTTTGCGGGAGATCAGTTTCATTTTCGTCTTGGCTCGTGGGAACATTTTCTCTTCCCCACGTTTAGATTTACTTTGCGGGTACCATAGGAATTCCACTACGGCTTTTCTATTCAACTGCTTGTCTGCGTAGTGTCATCTCCGAAGATGAATTTAGATTGATCAGTTTCATTTGATCCTCCCGGAAATAAGGACTTGGTTAAAATCACTGGCAGTTTTCAGAAATACATTAGTTTTCCTATACCAGTCAATTCCTGGATATTTAAGGGGTTTCTAGGTGAATCAGTTTGCTTTGTTACATCATATTATAAAAAGTCAACGAAAAATTTTAAACTACAAAACATTTTTTCTGTTACAGATAGGATCACAATATATTTATTTACACTGTTCTTATAAGAATTGTAAGATTTCCATAACAGTATTTTTTGGTAATAATTCTAATAATTCTTGTAAATAGCTATAACTACCAATTTTTTAAATTAGTTTAAATTAAAAAAATTATCTAAAGATTAAATTATTACTATATGCGTTGTTCTAGATATATTAGACATTAACGCACATAACTATTCAGGTGAAGCAATTTTTTTTATTCAAAAAGGATATAAAGGGTTAATTCTGATCATTTCAGATTTTTTAAGCTCGCCATTCGATTATCTCTGTGTTATATTTCTGTTTTATTCATATTATTTTAGTTTATTGATGAAGTTTTAACTTCGTTATGGAATGTCAGCCGGAAAAAAATACTGAACTATTTATATTAACTTGACCCATTTGTACCTGAATTTTTGCTTTCTCAAATTTGTTGATAAAATGACTTTAAAACGTTGCAAAATGAACTGGAAAAAACTAAAAAATATTACGCTAAAATTTTTTTGTATTTTTTGATAAAATGTAAACGTACTAAATATCAGAATATGCATAATATTTATAATAATATAATTTGCATAATTAGATGTTTTGTCTAAATTTATATAAAATAAGCTTGCAAATTGCATATTATATACTATAAATAGTATTTTTATGAACTTCTACAAAAATATATTTATTTCTTTACAGGGACTAATAACATTATAAGTATTAATAATAATAAACTGAGAATAATCGTATTTCAGGCTTAAAACAATTTGTTTCGTAGTCATCTTGAAAGGGACTTCACATAAATAACTGGCCTCTAAATGGCTAATAAAAATAGGTACCCATTTGTGCTTAACGCCCTATATTTTGTACGTTACAAAAATGCATAAAAAATAGACTTGAACATGTAATTTCACAATTTTAAAAAATGCGTATTTCAAAGAAGTCTACAAGCTAAGATTATGACTTATTTATTTGGATCCTTGGTAGAAAAAACAAAAATAAACTTACTTTTTACATTTCGCCATCTTGAAAAATGAAAAATCTATAAACTCCGAAAAAACCTAAAAACCTTCATTTAAGCAAATAAACATCTATCTTATGCTGCCATCTTTCGGAAACAAATGAAGGCATTTATAATTAATTATTTTATACAATTTTTATGATATTAATAAGAAGAAAATTATAAATTTCGTTAAAATTCGAAGCGTCCCAAAAATGGCACGCTAGGCATAAATGGGTTAAGTGTAAACTAATTTCCTTTTCATAATAGTCAGCACACGATAGAGGTATATTTAAAAAATAATAATGCTTGAAAATTATTTTTAAAACTATAAAAAATGAGTAAATTGCTATACACTTTTCAAACAAATTGCAGTTGTAAGTCATTTTTTTTCTCTATTTGACAGTGTAAAAATTGAAAATGTGCGATATTTAGAAGTTAAAAAGCTACAGTAAAAGCGAAATTTAATCGTCTGCTGCTGCCAACATCAAAATGACGTAAGCGTAACGCACAGACACGTTTGCCCTTTATAATATAGATACATGAAAATCCTATAAAAGCATATTTTAAATTTATAGTTCTTTAAATATTTTAGATTATATGGGGGAAATATTATTTGAATTTCTAATCTTTCAACATTTAAGAAATAACGTACAAATAATTATTGCATTACACTGTAAGGTATAGACGGATTTTGGGATACATTTGGCAGTTAGTCAGTAGTATAAAATTACGAATTTTCTGTGAAAAATGTGATATTATTCTACATAAGTTAACATTCTTTGGTTTCAGGTACACCCATGTTGTCAACGACGATAGTGGGGGGAAAGAAGAATAGAAACCAACTGGATATTGGAAAAGTGTAACCTGCATCATAATTATTAACCAATCCTCAAGCAAGACTATATTGAATACTTCGCAGAACCTACGCTAGTTAAGCGAAGACACTTGCACGGTAATGTTAACACTATGGGAGCGTTGTTTTCTTATTTCTCGCTTGCATTTCAATATTTTTTAAATGGTTTGTTTTTGTGCAGTATAGCTGAGGTTGATCTCTAACCGGTCCATTTTTTACTTTTTCGATTTTGGTTGCATATTTATTTTTTTACGTTTTCTTTTTTTCTTTCTGTTTTGTGATGTCACTTTTTATTTTAGAACTGGTTTCGAAAGTAAAAGTATCTTCGTAAAGAAAATCTGCAACCAAAAAAAAAAAAGTAACGCATGAAACCGTTAGAGATTGCCCCCAGTTATCCTGAAAAAAAAAAAAAAAAAAAAAAAAAAAACATTAAAAAATATTTAAATGCAAACGATAAATTTGTAAATAACGCTTCCATATGATTACACTAGCTTGCGAGTGTTTTGTTGTGTGACTTCAAAATGCAATGACGGTGTTCAACGAAGACTGTCTAAAGTCTAAAGAAAAGAACACCAAACGTGATGGTGTTTTATCGTGTAATTAGCGTAGATTCTTAAAAGCAGCAAAAAGATACAAAATGTAATGACGGTGTTCAACGAAGACTAAGAAAAGGAAAGAAACCAAACGTGATGATGTTTTATTGTGTAACTAACGTAGACTCATAAACAAAGCAAAAAGATACAGAAGATGAAGCATCATATATTGTTCTTTTTAATCTAATATTTCAATTAAATTTTATATCTTTCTTTCCTTGTAGTAAAAAAAATCATAACAGTTTTATTCTTTAAAAGTAACGTCGTTCTTTCTTATAGCTAAATATATTTTATCACTTTTATTCAGCGGTCGTAAATTCTCCTTTCATTAACGCAGAAATAAATAATAAAAAACTAAATGGATTGAAACATTTTCGTTTTCGATATCTGCCATCTGCAATCTAATGGACTTTATATATTTAGAAGATTTATGATAGAAATTTCTCAGCTCATTTTATAAAATTTAAAGCTGGTCTGTTTATTAACAATAGTTATTACCTATTTATACCATTATATCCAGTCAATAAATTTAACACTGCAGTAATGTTAATAGATTCTAGTTTTTTTGTAGATGATTCAATAGGGTTACGCGAGGTTATTTTCACGATATAGTTCTCTGATCATATTTATCGCGAATAATTTCAATCTTCCCCATAGCATTTATATTAACGGCTAATTTTGGCGGTTGTTTGGACTCTCATATTGGCTTTGATTTCATAGGATGTTGGTATGGGATGTTTTGTAAGTGGTACATTCTGCTTCGGTCCTTAAGACTGTTAAGATGCCTGCTACTCTTCTGTTATAAAGATCGGTGGCTGTCAGCGAGCCCCCATCATTATATGCATGTTTTCATGACGTTGCAATAAATAAGACCTTAACCTTTAAAATCGTTTGCAGTCAATTTTTGAGATGAGAACCTACTTAAGTGGGTGCTTGCGGTGCCATATGTAATGGACGGCCACTAGTAGATCTCGGGAAACCTTTAATTTAAATGTGTGGGGGTTTCTCCCTTCTAATACAAAATGTAATGATGGTATTCAACGAAATGGAAAGTACACCAAACGTGATGGTGTTTTATCGTGTAACTAGCGCAAACTCTTAAACACAGTAAAAATATACAAAATGAACTGACGGTGTCAACGGAGACTACGAAAAGGAAAGAGCAACAAACTTGATGGAGTTTTATTGTGTAACTAGCGTAGGCTCTTAAACACCGCAAAAGGATGCATAATGTAATGACGGTGTTCAACGAAAACTAAGAAAAGGAACGAACACAAAACGTGATGGTGTTTTATCGTGTGACGGGCGTACATTCTTAAACACCGCTAAAACGATACAAAATTTAAGGATATGTAATTGTTAATGTCTAAGCAAGAAAATCCCATTTTCATCTAAACATACTTTAAATTTATGAACAGTAAAATATTTCGTTTATGTATCCAGCAAGTTGACTAAAAAATATAAAACAGAGAGCATTATTTGAACTTCTAAATTATCTGTCGGAAGCAGATTTCGCTGTACATAGAGTCTTTTTTCTGTGAATAAACATCGCAAAAATAATGATAATGATACCTATAATATTTTGAAGTACTTTCTTCATTATTGTGTTACACGTTGTTAGATATTTTCGATCTAAAAGAAATATAAAGTTTTTGGAGTTCCGCAAGGCATCATTGTCATAACTGTTGAAACCACTTCGATAATAGACTGTCAAAGACAGATCGTCATTACAATCAAAGAAATTTCTCTCTTCAATTCTTCGTAAAAGTCGATGACGTTTATTTATTTTATTTCCTAAGTAAAGCATCGAAGAAAAAAAGCAAGAGAGGTGAAGATCACTGGGATATATATATTTAGTAAGCAGTATAATGCTTCTTCTGTTAAGAAATATGCTAATAATAATTAAAAGAAGTATTTTGTTCTTTGTTTAATCTTTTGCTTAGAACTACGTGTAACATTAGCCTTTGTAACAGTAGCCTTTGTAAAGTTTAAATACTGTTAACAACTACTCTAAATGTATATTTTATTTTATTTTTGGGATAGATGAATCTTTAAAGTACTTCTAATTTGTCAGTGTTATGAATAACCAACATTGAAATTGAAACAGACATGTTACAAATTTAAATAAATTTATTTAATCTTGTCACTTAAAATAGTATTTATGCTATTTAAATCTTTATTTAAATGTTAATAATTTAATATTTTAAAAATATTAATAATGATAATAATAATTATTATTATTATTGTTATTATTATTATTATATTAATAATAGTAATAATTTAATATCTTCATTTAAAATATTATTTATACGATTTTGATCGGAGGTTTGCTTAAGCAGATTCAAAGATTATAAAAGCATCCCAAAATACAGTATTAACTAGTGTAATTTACACCCCACGTATTTTTTGCATGCCTAGTTTTAAAAGAAAATTTGGGTCAAACAAAAGGTTTTGCGTACTTTTCTTATCAAGAATATGAGAAAATGTGGTTATCATAAAGATTATGAGATTATAAGCAGATGTGCCTAAAATCGTTTATTATTATTATTATTATTTTAATCTTGCATATTTTTAATCAACTATGCTACAATGTTTGTGACTGATTAAAAGCTCCACAAATGTAATCATCTTGAGTAAAGCTTATGTGTAACATTCACCAATTTCTATCAGAACACATTTTGTAATTTTCTGCTGTTGCCACCGTCAGAATGATGTCAGCGTTATGCACCTTTATAATATAAATATAAATGACTTAATTACACGAGATAAGAGTTCTTCAATATCTGAAATTTATTTATTCAAGAACTCTTGTTCATCCGCAAGAGCTATTATCACAGTACCTGTAGAGTTAGGTGGAAATAGTTTCGAGCAAAATAAAAAAACCTAGAATCTACTTTAGCACACGTCTTTTCTACCAGAAATGAACTCAACAACGTCCATAAACATTTGTGTAAATAACAATAGTTATTTCTCTAGCAGCGGAAATGTTTACACGTGAAACATTAAAAGGAGATTAGAAAATAATAACTATAAATAAAAATGATTTTAAAAGTCTTGAATTTAATAAAACCCCATTTTTAATACTTCAAACTAAAATTTTTACTGAAATCAGCAATTTGTTAAAAACTTTGCGAGTCCTGTATCAAGTCTTCACAGTTTCACTATCAATATGATAATCGATAAGACATATAAAACAAAATAACTTCATTATCGCATGTAAACGACATCGTGAATCAACAACGTTACGGCCCAACTAACGGTATACGGTGATCAAACGGCTTCGCAGATAAAAATAAGATTTTGTGACTCAACTACAAGACATCGAAGTATGCGCACTTCACAAATGTATTGAAATGCCTTAGTAATAGTAATAAGTAAGAGTTACTAAAATTCTGAAATATAGTAAATCATTCGTAAACGTTGAAGGCTGTCAGATAACAGAGTGTGTCTCATAATCGAGAGTCGGGTAATTGGAGGCCTGTTGTAATATCAATTATATAAAGAATGATATACGAAGCTTTAAGACAGACTTTCGATTTTTTTTTCTTTATTATTTTTTACATAATTTTTTATATACAGTGTGCTCTGTTATTCAAGCTACAAACTGAAAGGAGTTAGCCAAATCAAGACAAACAAATTCTCCAATGGAGCCTAGGGTCGCAATTCACTTGTTAGGTCAGAAATATTGGTAGACGCACTCCAAACTGAACCCAGATTTTCGTTCATAACTTTAACAATAATGAAGGTATCATCGAGTATTTCAACATACTTATCTTCTTTAGTTCGAAATGTACGCACATCACAAGAAACACTGGAACTGAAATCGATTTTAGTACAAAATACAACGTTAACCAGGTTTCGAAAGTTCAGTGTATTTTGTAAGTCCAGCTCTGTTTATTTTTTACTTGGATTCAGTTCAATTCCAGTAATTGTTATGATGTGCGCACATTTCGAAAAAAAAAAAAAAGATAAATATGTTGAAAAGGTCGCTACCATAGCTTAATTATTGAAAATTTTATGAGCGAAAATCCGGGCTCAGTTCGTTTCCCTGTGTTTTTGACATAACAAGTGAACAGGGTGATATCGGAAAATTTGATATGACGTGTGCCGTCACCTTGTGAGAAATGTGCAATATCTCATTCAGAAACCCGTAAATACTGCTCAGACACCAGCATAAGAAAAAGCCATGTAAAATCAACTCTGCTCGAAATTTAGACTAAGTCCAGAAATATGCCGCAAGACTTAAAAGGATTCGATTTGTCCTATCCACTCATCTCAGTGGACACTAAAGTGAAAGCTTCTACAAAGTATAGGGCGGAGAAGCCTCACTTTCACCTTACCTCGAAACCACCCGCAGATCCCGAAAGTTGAAACTGAAACTTTTTCTATCTAATGAGGTCAGGGATCCTTCTTTTGTCCTATGAGATTGAGCTTTTTTAATGATATCACGCATTAGTGATCTAAGTGACCAAGAGAAATAGCCTTTGTTCTCTGCAGAAATGTCGACATAATATAAAAAAATGTAAGAGCATATCATAATATTAAAACATTTATTTGCTTGACACTAGCATTACGGCGTTTTCCGTATACCTATAACTACGATCACCGGTCATTTAGACCGCTACTCTCGAATAAATGTAAAAGAGTATTTTTTGCTAGTATTATGTAAGTTAAATCTTGTAAATATACGACATGCTTTTTTAATAAGTAAACTATATAGTTAATAAAATTTTTAAAAATGTAAACATATGCTAATTTAGCATAACAAAGAGTTAAAAAATAAAAAACATTTAAGATTTTAAAAACTTGTTATAGTTTAACAAATTTAAATACAAATTGATTTTATTTAAAATTAAATAAATTTATTACTTACATTATTCGGTTTGACAACATACACAGATTACTTATTTCTTAATTTTACTTGTACAGGTTCCACAAACATATTTTCTACAGTTTTCACAAATATTCTGAGTTTTGTTGCCTTTACAAGTATTTATTTGGCATTGTTTACGTTTACGGGATGGAGTGTAAGCATCAATTCTTAACTGGTTAGAAGAAGAAAGCGTTGGTTTTTTTTATGAAACGTACATCTTTCTGAGCTCCTCAGCTCTATCTAAAATGAAATCACGACGGGTGTATTGTTATATCCAGTCGTCTCTCTATAAATAATCCATGCATTTATAGCTGCAAAATCAAGAATGTTAAAAAAAAACTCTAACTGGCCAACGTCTGGATGAGGACTTCACAGAATATTTTCTGGCCATCTGGTCCAAAACATCAACTCCATATTTGGTCGCATTGTAAAAATTTACAACTTCAGGTTTTTGTTTTTCATTAGATGAAATTTCCAATGTTTGGTGTAAACTACTCAGGAGCAAGACGTTTTTGTTCTTCTTTCCTTGATAAGACGTAAGCGTTATATTTTCATGCTTAGCAATCTTACTAGAATACAGCACATCTCTTGTTTTCTTGAAAGAATTAGGTACTTCTCTTTTTGAACGATTTATTGTACCAACACAGCTTATTCCTGCGTCTCTCATTTGTTTTACTAAACTGAGTGATGTAAAGAAATTGTCCGTAGCCAGATTTCTTCCAGTGTTGTAGTAAGGTTCAATCAAGCGGAAAGCTGCATGTTCGCCAACCGTTCTACCATAGGGTGTGGTTTCATCCTTACCGAAATACGGAAATCCATTCAGTAAATTATTTGAATGCACATCAGTAGCAAGCCAAAACTTAATGCCAGATTTGTTAGGCATATACTGAGCATATCCTTTTTAGGCATATACTGAATAAATCGACATCGTGTCTTCATGGGAAACAATTGTTCATCCACTACAATATTTTACCCAGGTTTATAATTCATCAAGCAATTTTCGATAAATGTATTCCAAATATATGAAATAAGGGTAAATGGATCAGTTTGCAACCTTTGGGATCTAGTTGACTTCATGTCGAAGCGCAAATACTTCATAATTTCCAAGAACCTATCCCTGGACATTGTCTCAGCGAAGAATTTCGGACCCCAGGATTTTAACCACAAACTTAAAATAGAAAGACCTTTTGCAGCCAAAGCTCCTCGAGCATACAGCAGTGATATGAAAGCGTCTAACTGATTGAGTGACAAAGACCAATTTGGATTTTGGGATTTTTTACGAGCCTCTTCTTCAGTGCACTGTTGAATATGACGCAATATTTTTTCGTTGATAAACAATCTCCATGCACTACTTGCACTGCCATCAACTATTTTTCTTTTTGCATGCGAAGTTGGCCCAGACACTTCAACTAATTTTCTGAGTCGTCGTCAGAATGCGTCGTCATTCTGATGACGACTCAGAAAATGAGTTGAAACATGTAAATAAAGAGTTTTTATTTTACTTTTAATGTGTTTTTATATCGTCTTTTAAGCAAATAAATATTTTAATATTATGATATGATTAGAAATGGACGTAATTTTGACTTACTACTCGCACTTATTTACATTTGGAAGAGCATTTTCAAGAGTTTTTGTTGGAATTACGATTCCAAATTAGTTGGAGGTTCAGAGTTTTAACTCTGAAGCAGATTTATGTACTGCGGCCAATCCGAAGGCTGATTTCATAGAAAGCCAGCAACGCTAGTTTTTTTCCGATTAAGGGAGAAAAAAAAATAGATGCTTTCCAGTCTAGGCTCATAGCGAAAGGAGAGAAGTGGAGCTATGTTGTCGAATAGTGGTGGGTTCACCCGAACATAGAATTAATTACCACTGCGGAAAGGAATGAAAGAGAAACTTGCTCTTGACTTACGAGAGAAACTTGGACTGAAATACTATAACGGAACTTTGTTGTGACTTTAATTCAGTGACGTAAAAGACGGAAGTTATCTTTTAGTACTTATACTTAAAAGCTGTTTAGAACCCTTATTTGCTGTGAAAACTCATTTAATCCAGTTATTATTTGAATATGTTTTTATTTTTAATAAATATTTCTTTGTTTTTAATGAGAATGGATCCATCGAAGGTTTACGCTACTACTTAACATTACAACACCGTCCTCCGTCACAACCTCTTTAAGTTTATCGCCAGAGTAACAGCACTATTGAAGAATGACGAAATAATTTCACAAGACATTTTAAATCATGATTTTTTTTTTTAAATCTTTAAAAACTTATAATTTTTTTTTTAATTTAAATCATGACTTTAAAAAAAAATCTTTAAAAACTTATAATTTTTTTAAAATTTATAATTAACAAAAAAATGAAATGTCTTTTTTGTGCTTGCGATGTGTGACTAACTAAATTTCAATGATATATATTCTTTAAACTTTTCCCATTTAGATTTTATGTTATCTCTTAAAGACATAGTATATATGCTAGAGGTCTGCACGAGCCCGGGCTTGGCCTGAGGCCTGTACCCGGCCCGGCCCGCGGGCCGGCGGAATGAAGGCGAATTTTCCAACGGGCCAGGCCGGGCCGGCATAATTGGGACAATTTTTTCAACGGGCCGGGCCGGGCCGACAGACAAAATAAACGGGCCGGCAAAAAAATTGAACGGGCCTGCAGGGCCGGGCCAATAAAAAAAATTAATCGGGCCTATCGGCCCGATATAAGAATTCAAGCGAAGCAGATAAAATACGAGCCATTTTCAATGAATATGATTTTCTCGAGAAGTATAAATGTGCGTCACGAGCCGATGCGAGTTTAACAACATCAATACAGATATGTAACATGTCCATCGTAGAGATCGGCATCGTACAGCTACAAGATGTCTGATTACGGGTTTAATTTTTTTTCAGTAGACTCGTGCCGGGACGGAACTGGTTTTAATCGATCTCAGGATGTGTAGGGCAGGCATTATGTTTTGTAATAGTGATAATGAACTTCTGTTAACAGTATCTTTGGAAATATACCTTAAGGGGTTCTCATATTCACTGCTCAACAATGCGAAACTTACAAACACATTTTCTGACTTATTTTTAATTATAGAGGCATAAAATTCACAGGCCTGACTATTGAAGGCATTTGGAAACGAATAGCTTTCTCCATATTTGATAAATTACTTACAGAGATAACAGAGATTCTTGTCATGTGACTGAACTTTTTTCTCCTTTCCTGTGCTATCGCTTCCGGAAATTCGATTCATAACGCTAACTTCGGCAGTATTTTCAGAGAAAGATATATTGCTTTTATCTATGAAAAAGACGGCATTTACATAGTTTCTGAATAAGAATATCTGCTAATCTTACGCGTTTCCGAAAAGAAATGAATTCTCAAATGTGTCGAAATGTAACTTCTTTCGATTTGAGAAAAAGCCTTAAAAATGAGAGAAATATTTTCGCAAATCTACTTTTTGTCATACAGCTTCAAAAGGTGTCATGTTTTTAATCCTTTATTCTGAACTACATTAACTTTTTAATGAATCCTTATTGGAATTTCGAAATGTCTGTAGAGACGATGACTAAAACACTGTGTAATCGTTAATGTTTACTATTGTGTGTTTTCTGCTTTGCGAACACATAGTAATCTAAAATATACTGTAAATTTACCCCATAAATATGTACGTAGTATTCATTAAAAGAATCTTAATTGTATGTCGAGAAAAAACGGATTTTTTTTTGTAGAAATTGAATCGGGCCGGGCCGAGAACTGTAAAAATGCAAATGGGCCGGGCCGGGCCCGGGCCCGGAAATTCCGGCCCGTGCAGACCTCTAATATATGCTCTAAGATTTACAAATAAGTAAAATACTCGTACAAAAAATCTAATTAAAATCTACTAATGATAAAAAAAAACATTTGGACTTCGCTCTTAATTAGTCTAGACGGAATATTATATAATCTGAGTCTGCACCAATTTTAATGGGATAAGGTATTTGTTACGCAACTAGATTCGCTAGTTAAATAATTATTGTCTAGAAAAGTTATTGGTTTGGTAAACCTTCACTGGTATTTTAAAATATTAGAGAAAATCTGAGTTTGGTTCTTTCGCATTATATGTTTATCAGATTTTTATATCTCTTATCAAAGTGGATTTCAGCAACTGCCCGTAATTTTATTTAGCACACGTGTATTGCCTTAAATTCAAGATAAAAAGGATAACAAAATTAAAGAACGAAACAAAACAAATATTTACATTGATAGAAATTTCCGAAACTGATTAAACTTTTTCGTCAAAAAGAAAAAAATGTATATATTGACGGAAGTAAAAGTAAAGATAATATTCTTAAAATTCTGTTTTGCAATCTTTGTTGTAGATATTTGAAAAACAGAGTTATTTTATATATTTTTTTTCTTACTTTGAGGAAAAGTCCGTAGATTAATGTCAAAATAATATTATAATTGATTTATATCTCGAAAGTTCTGATTATTCATTTAAAATCGGAGGAAAGAACGACGGGTATAAAAAGAGAAGGATTTAGGGGGGGGGGGGGGCGGGGGCTATTATATTTCTCTGAACCACTATCTATAAGAAGAAGAACGAATTCATTTTTGTTCGTGTGTTTATGTGTCTCTTCAAAGTTTTCTGAAGAAACTGCTGCGGACAGATCTCAAGAATATACAAAAATGACTGTAATTATGCACCTCGAAAGGAGTTTTCGGACTTTAATCCAGGCAATAGGGAATTTTACCTAGAAAAATTAATGGTAGTTCAGGAAATCGGCTTACTTTATGTTTTTTGGGTCGCTAAATCCGAATTTGTAACTTCCCACCAAAATTTCCCTCGGCAACCCCCCCAAATTTTGCTAAAAAGCCCCCAAAATAGGTTTTTATTAAAAGATTTATTTATTGTTTTAAGGAAAAAGTATCTAGAAATTCAGAAAGCAGACAAAATTTGCAACAAATTAGACATATGACATTATGACTTAGGATGAAGGGGAAGGGGGGATCTGCCTCGGAACATGCGCGCGGTGTTGCGTGGACTAAGTTGCGCAATTCCACTTAACCACTCACACGTTTACATTCGCCCTCCCATCTCCCCTCCGAACTTTCCTTATAAGGTTTACTTTACGTTTTTGGGGTCGCTGAATCCGAATGTTTAACTTACCCCCAAAATTTTCTCCCCCGAAAACCCCCCAAAATAGTTGTTATTAACTTAAATTTCTTATTGTTTTAGGGGAAAAGTATTATGAAATTCAGAAACTAGACAAAATTTGCAACAAATAGGATATATGACATTATGACGTAGGATAAACGGGGAGAGGGGGGCTGCTTCGGAAAACTCCCCGCCCGCTTTTCTCAAAAAACAAATTTTTTCAAAAAATCAATTTTAGGGGGGGTTGCCGGGTGAAATTTTTGTGGGAAGTTACAAATTCAGATTCAGCGACCCAAAAAAGATAAAGAGAGTCCAAATCCATAACTAGTATTAATTTTTCCAGGTAAAATCCCCTATTGCCTGGACTTTATAACATAGTGCACTTAGCGCCGCAATGCATGTTCAGAGGCAGCCCTTCCCCTCCCCGTTCATCCTACGTCATAATATCATATATCCAATTTGTTGCAAATTTTGTCTAGTTTCTGAATTTCATAACGCTTTTCCCCTAAAACAACAAGAAATGTAAGTAAAAAACAACTATTTGGGGGGGGGAGGTTCGGGGGGAAAATTTGGGGGGAAGTTAAAAATTTGGATTCAGCGACCCAAAAAACTTAAAGTAAACCTTATAGAGAAAGTTCGGAGAGGAGATGGGAGGGCGAATGTAAACGTGTGAGTGATTAAGTGGAATTGCGCAACTTAGTTCACGCAGCACAGCGCGCATGTTCCGAGGCAGATCCCCCCCCCCCTTCCCCTTCATCCTAAGTCATAATGTCATATATCTAATTTGTTGCAAATTTTGTCTACTTTGTGAATTTCTAGATACCTTTTCCTTAAAACAATAAAAAAAAGATTTTTTAAATAAAAACCTTTTTTTGGGGGGGTGGGGGGTTGCCGGGGGAAATTTTGGTGGGAAGTTAAAAATTCGGATTCAGCGACCCAAAAAACATATAGTAAGCCTTTTTCTAGAACTACCATGAAATTTGCTAGGTAGAGCGCCTATACGATCTCCATTGCCTGGACTACATGGAAAAAAAAAAAAAAATTATTAAGGATGTCCGGGGCTTAAAATTCTATTTTTTTTTTTATTTATAGAGATTTTGTTATGATTTTGTTCTGAAATATCTTTTAATATAATAAGAATATTGCATGTAAAAAAAATCTGAAAAATTTTAAATATACATATTTTTTTTAATTTAAATTGTAAAATTTTAAACATATTTAATTTTTGATATAACTCTGGAAGTACTTACTCGATTTACAGACTTTTTACATTTTTGTGTGCAGAATATGTGTCATTTTAATTTGTCTTCAGGATTTCTTAAAATATTGATTAGGAATTATATAAAAAATTTTTAAGTAAAAAAATGAAGTTTTTTTATGAGTGAGTTTTCATTAATTAGCATGTTTTCACCATTGTCACTCAAAATTAAAAATCCTGAAGACAATTTGTTGGAAATAGAGCATAAAATTTCATACATATATCTTGCAAGGAACTTTAGATATATTCTTTTAAAGATGACAAATCGTGAAAAAATTCATTCTGAGATAAATGGAGCTAAAGTTCTCGTCAGGCGGGCAGCTGATGCAACGCTTCTCAAGGCAAAAGGTGTTATATCTCTGGATCTAATGAAGATAAAAGCATGCGGTTTTCAGTATTTAACGCTAAAAACTCAGTATTTTTTTAAGCCAATAATTTTTTAAAAATTGCGTTTTTTTTTTTAAATTTTTAGCCCCGGACCCCCTTAAATGATTGAAATTTGCCACTTCTATTGAGCTGGCGTTAGCAATAGTTGGCGAAACATACAAACTCACAAAATGATTTAAGAAAGAGTCAGCATTTTTTTCTTAATTGCAATTTAAAAAAAAAAAAAAAATAAAACTTACAAAGTTAAATAAAGTTTTGAAAATTATGAATTCTATTCGCTACAGCTTACCTATGCATTATGCAGATCAGAAAATAAACTATTTCAAAATTAACTGAAAAAGTAAATAATGGTTTGAGTTGAGTAGGGTTTTACAGAATCGATTTACAAAACGGGAAATCAACCCGGTAACAAGACACTTCTCGTTACAAGAAGGTGGTGATTTTAGTTTATTGTGAAAATTGATGAAAACAGATCTGCGGAAAGGAAAGGATTTTTTTTTCCTTTATTCTACTTGGCGCATTTTTAATCAAAGAATTGTTACTATTCGAAAAAATGCCGGTAATTTTTTTTTTTGCATTCGGCTACCGCTGTACAACTTAACTCAAGTGTAAATTCTTACAGTGATTTCTTAACATTCGTTACAATCGTAAATGAGGCAGATTTTGTTATGAGGCTTAATTTTTGACTTGTATATTTTATATAATTTTTCATGCGTTTTTTCGCGTTTCGCGCGGATTTCTTCACATTAGTAAAACGAATCGGGTCTCAATCTTTTAGCTCAAAATAATCAATTTGTTACTCTTTTCAATAAAGTTTTAGGTAGCTTTCATTACAAAAACTACCTATTGCAACCGTTCGGAGGAAAGCGATTTCAAAAAATTTTGGTATATTTTCATCGATCATGACCCCCAGACCCCGAAACCACCCTTCGTTCAAAAGTTGATATATATACAGGGTGCGCCATAAATTCGTGCAAACTTTAAAAATCCATAATTAAAGAAATAATGGTCGGAAAAATTTTTGGTTTGCGCGAGTATGATCAGACGGATTTTGGATTTTTTTTCCATGAATAATAAAAAATGATTCCAAGAATAACCAATAGAGGGCACTCACATGCCATATTGAGACGTTTTATGCAAATCAGGCTAGCAATAAAACACCTGGATGGAAATGGATTCGTCATTCGATCTCGGCAGCATGCTATCGTTACCAGATCGAGCGCTGCTGGTCAAACTGTTCTACAAGAATGGGGAATCCACTACTATTGCATTGAGGAAGTTTCGCACGGAGAAAGGACTAAAGGCGCAAAAAAGCCCTATTTCGTTGAATGGAATACTCAATTTAGTACGACGTTTTGGGGAAACGGGGAGTTTGGAGGATCGTCCACGTAGTGGCAGACCATCCTTGAACGCGGATCGCGTCCATGCTGTAAAAAGTGCCATGGAAGAAATGGCAGCCGAGACATCAACGGGAAGTAGCAGTGCTCGTGAAGCTGGTAGAATAACGGGAATTCCGGAATCGTCGATTCGACGTATTCTGCACGGAATCTTGGATCTGTATCCGTACAAGATACAGACACTTCACCAGTTATTACCGGCAGATACAGATAAAAGACTAAAGTTTGCTACATGGGCACTGGCACAAATGGATCGTGACCCACAATGGTTGCTGAATGTCATGTGGACGGATGAAGCACATTTTTCACTCCATGGCGACGTCAATACGCAAAACAGTCGTATCTGGGCGACGTCAAACCCCCGGGAGTATCAGACCAAGCCAATGCATTCTCCTCGTGTGACTGTTTGGTGTGGTTTCACCGCGGCTTTCATTCTGGGTCCTTTCTTTTTTGAAGAGTCTTGTCCTGAATCCGGCTGGAAAACGTGTACAGTCACTGCAGAACGGTATCTTACGCTTTTGCGTAACCAAGTTGTGCTTGCATTGCAGGAAAGACATGCGTTATCTTCCGTCACCTTCATGCAGGATGGTGCCCCGCCCCACTTTGCACGTGAAGTCAAGGCGTTCCTGTTAGACACTTTCACTGAAGACCGAGTGATAAGTCGAGGTTGTAAGTTTTAATGGCCCCCACGATCTCCAGACTTGACACCAGCAGATTTTTGGTTGTGGGGATACTTAAAGTCTCGTTTTTATCGGTGCTCCACAGCCACTTTGGCGGAACTGAAAGATGCCATTCGACTGACCGTCGGTGGCATCGATGCCGACATGCTACACTCAGCTGTTACAGGCGTATTGACACGCCTCACTTGCCTAATACCTTGTGGTGGTGGTCATGTTAAAGCATCTTTTAGTACCATAAAAGTTAATGCACAGTGTCATGTTATTGTGATTTCTTTCAATGTCTGTTTGTGTTTGTCTGATTTGCATAAAACGTCTCAATATGGCATGTGAGCGCCCTCTATTGGTTATTCTTGGAATCATTTTTTATTATTCATGGGAAAAAAATCCAAAATCCGTCTGATCATACTCGCGCAAACCAAAAATTTTTCCGACCATTATTTCTTTAATTATGGATTTTTAAAGTTTGCACGAATTTATGGCGCACCCTGTATATATATATATATATATATATATATATATCTGACCTTTGTCATACTGTAACTCTCGAATTTATGAACCGATTTGGATGTAATTCGGTATGTACATAGTACATACAAATGCCTCGACCGAGTTCGTTGGCCAGCTTCATCCGCCATTTTGTTTCAAAATGGCGGCCATTTAAAAATTTTTAAAAAAATTTTAAATTTGAAATGTGGTACCAAAGAATTGAAAATGGAAAAATATTTTTTTCTTATGTATTTGACCTTTATACAAAGATTCCGGAGCAGTTTTTGTTTCGTCTATATCTTAAAAAATGGCTGAGTTATAGCATTTTGAATTTCTAGCGTGAATAGCATTTTGAAACGTCCTGAATTTTGTCACGCGATAAAAGGCGTATTTATGAACCGATTTGGATGTAACTTCGTTTGTACATAGTACATACCAATATCTCGACCGAGTTCGTTGGCCAGCTTCATCCGCCATCTTGTTTAAAAATGGCAGCCATTTAAATTTTTAAGTAAAATTTAAATTTCAAATGTGGTACCAAAAAATTGAAAATTGGAAAAATATTTTTTTCTTATGTATTTGACCTTGATACAAAGATTCGGGAGCAGTTTTTGTTTCGTCTATATCTTAAAAAAATGGCTGAGTTATAGCATTTTGAATTTCAAGCGTGGCTGATATTTTGAAACGTCCTGATATTTGTCACGTGATAACATGCGTATTTATGAATCGATTTGAATGTACCTTGGTGTGTACATAGTACATACAAATATCTCGACCGAGTTCGTTGGCCAGCTTCATCCGCCATCTTGTTTCAAAATGGCGGCCATTTAAAAAAAATTTTAAAAATTAAAATTTAAAATGAGATACCAAAAAATTGGAAAATGAAAAAGATTTTTTTCGTATGTGTTTGACCTTAATACAAAGATTCCGGAACAGTTTTTGTTTCGTCCATATCTAAAAAAATGGCTGAGTTATAGCATTTTGAATTTCTATTCTGGCTGACATTTTAAAACGACTTGATTTTTGTCACGCGATAACAAGCGTATTTATGAACCGATTTGGATGTTACTTGGTCTGTACATAGTACATACCAATGTCTCGACCGAGTTCGTTGACCAGCTTCATTCGCCATCTTGTTTCAAAAGTGTTGCCATTTAAAAATAATTAAATTTAAAATTTAAAATGAGGTATTACAAAATTGGAAAATGAAAAAGATTTTTTTATGTGTTTGGCGTTGATACAAAGATTCCGGAGCAGACTTTGTTTCTGAAAATTTGTTCTTTTGTTTATATCTTAAAAAATGGTTGGATTATAGCACTTTGAATTTCTAGTATGGCTACCATTTTGAAACGATCTTGTATTTGTCACGCGATAACACACGTATTCGCCTATTTCCATGTAAGAAGGCATGTGGATAGTATACATCAACATCTCAGCCAAATATAAGTTACTTTAAATAAAAGCAGCTTGGATAAAGCTGACTAATTTCACGAAATTCTCATTCATAATGATTTAATATTGATAAATTTAGTATTGAATCTCCTATATTCGGTTTTCACTAAATTGAGCTTCTTGTGTTTGAATAATATATGTTGGCATTTTTAAAATAAGGAATTTGAAAGCTACCTCTTCCTCCCGGCACTGGCCGGAAGGACTTTATTTTGAAGTACAGCGATTTTCAATTTTTTTACTATTTTATAATTAATTTTTTATGTGATTTTTTTCGCTTTCCGTGGCGACATTTTGACATTCGTAAAAGACATCCAAGTCAGTTTTGAGATTTTTTAATGATATTTTTATTATTTAATTTTTACGCGGCTTTTTGCGGTTTTTTTTTTTTTCTTTTCGCGCTCCGTGATGATATTTTCACAATACGAAAAGGAATCCGATTTATTTGGTATCGCCTAAAAGTAAAAATATCAGAGTAATTAAAGGTCCGTTTGATTCGAAAATGGAATGGACCTAAGCTGCCGCAAAGTTGGAATCCCAATTTCATTTCCAAAAAGGCTCGTTTGATTCGACGCTCTTTTGGAAAATCCTGCAAAGCACGCGAAGCTCCTCTAACGTGATACGTGAAGTTTCCTCCCGTTGTTAATATTAGGTTGAGCAAAAAGTTCTGGGAAATTTGTAATCTAATAGTTACCAGAATTTGTATCGCATATGATGGTCGTGCTATTAAGGCCGAGCTCTATTGCCATCAGTTATTCGTAATCTAATAGTTACCAGAATTTGTATCGCATATGATGGTCGTGCTATTAAGGCCGAGCTCTATTGCCATCAGTTAGATCACGTCTACGGTAAATTGGTGCTGAAGTATCCAAGATTGGTCCGCCGAAAGCGCGTTTTGTTTCAGCAGGACAATGCCAAACTGCACATGGCCCAGAGGACCAAGGACAAGTTTACACTGTTGGACAACGAAATTCTCCCACACCCCGCCTACAGTCCAGACGTAGCTCCATACGATTATAGCCTCTTTCAATCAATGCAACACTTTTTCAAGGGCCATCGATTTGAATCCTTCAATTAAGTTGAAGACACATGTCAAGAGGTTTTCGATTCAAGGAGCCGCCATGGTACTTCCATCAAATCCAGAATCTGGCAGAACGATGGCAGAAAGTCATGTACTATGATGGTCTCTACTTTGAAGAATAGTCCTTGTTGCTTTTGTTGTTAATTTGCGCATAACAACGCAACTTTCACAAATGTCCCAGAACTTTTTGCTCAACCTAGTAAGTAAGCGTCAAATCTAAAAGTCATCAAGTCAGTGATATTTTCTCATTACTAAAAGAAATCCGATTTATTTGGAAATGGTATCGTCTAAGAGTAAAATTAACAGAATAATTCAAGGTCCGCTTGATTCGAGAATGGAATGGGCATAAGCTGCCGCAAACAATGGAGTTACACAGTTGAAGTCCCAGGTTCATTTCAAAAGTGGTTCATTTGATTCGATACTCGTTTGGAAAATCCTGCAAAGCGGGTGAAGCTCCTCTAATTGTTAATAAGTAACCATCAAATCTAACAATCATCTAAGTCACCTATTTAGATTTTGCGGTGATTGCCCAATTTTTACGAAAGGGGCAGTCTAGAAAGAACACAAAAACAGAAAAGCTAATAAACACAAGTTTTTTGGATTCTGGTAAAAATCATACTCAACCACTTTCAAAATGAGCTCTTTTTTAATAATGAGAGGATTACCAGAATAACTTAAATGTTTCAGGTCCTGGTCTGTTTTGGGTTGGGTTTTGACTTTTTCGGGTCTGGTTTATGTTGACCCAACTTTTCAAAAGGAAGTTCTGAATATTTTTCAAATGAAAACAACTATTGAATAAAAACTTTTTCTAACGCAACAACTCTGATTATAAAAATATTTACTCATTTTTTTAGAATACATCCTTTTTTGCATGTAAAAAATAATTTAAAAATAATTATAACATAAAAATAAAAAAGTGTTGACAAAAAGATACTCTTTTCACATCTGCAATAATCACAAAATTAAATACTTCCCTTAAATATTGTCAATTTTCGAATACAAAATTGCAGAGCATACGAACTTACCTTTGTAAAAAATATTTTTTGGACGTCTTCAGCCGTGTTTATTTTACAAAATTTGCGAAGTTTATTTTAGCAATTAACGATGCAAAATTGCCCAAATGATAATTTAAACCTTGGCAGGAACAAGTAAAAATTTAATTTAAAAAATCAAAAAACCCGACTGCGTAAAAAGCGAACTAATTAATTATTTCTCATCAAAGGGAAACTATTTCTTATGTTACTTACCTATTTTCTTATTTACTTGTATTGATGACTTTTAAGTTGTGTTTAATTGTTAGTCCCTATCTATAAACAATGTTTTGATGAGGCCTATAGATGTCTATGATGGTTAGAGTTGCAGTAAAACTAGAGATCCTACCTACACAACTTCCAGGTTATATAATATTTAAGCGGAGCTTCTGACTGTAAAATAGTCAATGAAACATCGTTGTCATTTTGAAAGACCTATCCAATGATATGCCACTCAATATGTTGCGTAAAAAATCTTTTTAGTCTCTACCGCCATTTTGCATTTTACGGCCGCCATTTTGAATTTATAAAAACAAAACCTAGCCTGTAACCATCGGAGGTTTAAGACGAATCGACAGAGACCTCGTTCATTAAAATCCATCCACCCGTTGGGATGTTTCGAGGGTATAAAGAAATCCACATACCAAGATACGAGTGAAAAACATACCCCTTCTTGGCAGCCGGGTAAAAAGTAACTCGGTATCGCCGTTTCTATGAACAATACATATTAACTGTCCTACTGAGGAATAGCAGCAATCAATAAAATCGCCTTTTAATACCCAGTTTATAAGTAACATTGACTTTTTGTATGTTGCAGATATGCAACGCGGTGATACAAAGTGCCAATGATTGTATATGTGTTCATTTTTATACAAAAAGTAAAAAAATTATATTAAAGATGTAACTGGGATTGAATTTATAAATAGCTGAAATATGCGTTTAACTATTTATTAGTAGATTTATAAACCTGAATTTCACGCTTCTACCTAAAACTTCAGCTGAGATATGGCGAAATGATCTAAATCTTTCCACCAACCCATTTAACACCCTTAGTTTTGAAATTCTAAAATCACTGTAATACCTGTTTATCTATTTTTTTAGAACATATGTTATCCTGAATTTCACACACCTACCTAAAACTACTGCTGAGATATGGTGAAATGACATCATAAACATTTTTACCCCCTTTTTAATCCCCTTAGTGGTTAAATTTCTAAAATCGCTCAAATATGTGTTTGTTTTTTCAGTAGATTTGCTAAACTGAATTTCACGCTCCGACTTAAAACTCCGGGTGAGACATGGCGAAATGACCTAAAACTTCGACCCCTATTTAAACCTCTTAATGGTTGAATGTCTGAAATCTCTAAAATGCGTGTTTAACTATTTATTCATTAGATTTGTTATCCTGAATTTCACGCTCCGACCTAAAAATCCTGCTAACTTATGGCAAAATGACCTAAAACTTTCAAATCTCTAAGTGTTTGAATTTGAAAAATCACTGGAATACGTGTTTAACTATTTTTTTAGGCATTTGTTATCCCGAATTTCCTTTTTCTATCTAAAAATGCTGCTGAGATATGGTGAAATGACATAAAACCTTTCCATCCCCCATTTAACCCTCTTAGTGGGGTAATTTCTAAAATCACTGAAGTAGTCGTTAACTAATTTTTACTAGTTTTGTTACCCTGAATTTCCCGCTCTTACCTAAATATTCTTATATAAAATTAATAACACGTATTTCAGCGATTGGCATATGGAGAAACTACCTAAAATTTTCGACCTCCAACCACTAAAGGGATAAAAATCCCTTTAGTGGTTGAATTTCCAAAAACGCTGAAATATGTAATTAACTATTTTTTTAGTAGATTTTTTATCATGAATTTTACGCTCCTACACAAAACCGCTGCTGAGATATGGCGAAATGACCTAAACTTTCGAACTCCTATTTAACTCCTTTAAGGGGGGGGGGGGAGAGAGGGGATTTCTAAAATCGCTGAAATACGTGTTATTAATTTTTAGTAGATTTATTATCCGGAATTTCATGCTCCTACCTAAAACTACTGCTTATACATGGCGAATGACTTTAAATTTGTGAATACCGCCCACTTTTAACCTCTTTAGTGGTGGAATTTCTTTAATCGCTGAAATACATGCTTAACTTTTTTTTTTTTTTTTTTGGTAGATTTGTTACCTTGAATTTCACGCTCTTACCTAAAACTACTGCATAGGTATGACGAAATAACTTAAAAATTTCGACCATCATTTAACCGACTTGGAAGGGAGGAGTTTCTAAAATTGCTTAAATACATGTTTATCTGCTTTTTAAATAGTGTGTTAAACCAAATTTTACACTCCCACCAGAAACTGCTGCTGAGACATGGCGAAATGACCTAAAAACTATCAACCACCCCATTTAAAGCCCTTAAGGAGTAGGAATTCTAAATTCGCTTAAAGATGTGTTTAACTACTTTTTAAATAGATCTATTATGCTGAATTTCACATTCCTACCTAAAACTGCTCCTGAAATATGGCGGAATGACCTAAAACGTTCGAATTAACTCCTTCAGGAATAGAATTTCTAATATCGCTGAAATACGCGTTTAACTATTTTAAAGTAGATTTTTTATTCAAAAATTTCACACTCCTACCTACAACTGCTGGTGAGATACGGTAAAATGACCTAAAACCTTTGCCCACTCCATTTAACCCCTTAGGGAAGGGGATTTATAAAATCTCTGAAATATGTGTTTAGTTATTTTTAGTAGATTTGTAATCGGAATTTCACGCTCCTACCTAAAACTGCTGTTGAGATATGGTGAAATGACCTAAACTTTTAACCTCTATATAAAGGGAGTTTCTAAATTTGCAAAAATACATGTTTAATTATTTTTAATAGTAGATTTGTTAACCAGAAATTCACGCTCCTACCTAAAACGGATGCTGAGATATGGCAAAATAACCTAAAACTCTTGACCATCCCATTTAAACCCTTGGTGTTGCAATTTCTGAAATCGCTGAAATATGTGTTTAATTACTTTTTAGTAAGTTTGTTAACGAGAAATTCACGCTCCTACCTAAAATTACTGTTAATGTATGGCGATATGACCTAAAACTTTCGACCTCCCCTTTAATCCATTTGGGCTGGAGGAGTTTCAGAAATTCTTTCTTCGTAGGTGCCTACACAGTGTAAGGAACATGTCTTCGCTATTTTATTGTTCTAGAAGCAATGATTGAGTTTCGGTGATGATTTAGAGTCAGTCAGGACAAGCTCTTTTATATAACACAGATTAATAAAACGTCAGCTATTACTAATATCGTCTGTTATGTATAGACGTTTGCCATTCAACCTTTTGTTTTTTAATTAATATCATAAGAATTGCATTAAATTTCAAATAAATGTTAATTAAATGCTAATGGAAAAAATCTTAGTAAAAAAAATATTGTTAAAGTGGAAATAAAAACTGATGATGGAATAACAAAACTTTTCTTCATTTGCTATTTGAGAGAAATACCCAATTTTTCAAATATTTTGAGCTATTTTTACGTTATTTCCCTCGAAATGATCATCTGTCATATAAAATATGACAAGAAATGCCTCATATCACCATATTCTCACGAGAAATATTTCTCGACAATCGATAATAACTTCTATTTGAAGAATTCAAGAAAATTTTACATAAGCAAGTTCAGCTTTGATGCGATTTTTTTTTCATGTTTTCTAATTCTTTTCATGTATTTACTTAACGATAAATATTTTTATACATAAATGGCTATTATATTAAAAGAAATGAAAATATATTAATTTCTTTTACCAGCTGCATAAAATATGTTCATTTTTTTATTTTAAGTTTTTCTTTTCACTAAAATATCACCTGTTATTAAATGGCCTGCTTGATTAAACTTAATATTGATGCAGTTTTGATTAGAAAGATTTTCTGATGATAAAATTTAGTGTGAATCAGTACATAGTATAAGTAGTAAAATTGCACAAATTAGTAAAGTTTTACAATCTAAAAAATTAAATTAATATAACTTGTATAATACATTACAGTATATACAGAGTCATCGAAAAATAATGCCTAGATTTAAAAAAATCATAACATCGAAACCTTTTATGTTAAATGAGTAATTCTTTCACTACACGATATATGGTGAACGCAAGTTTGGTTTTAGTTCACCAGAATTCGTTTGCGTTTCTGTGTTATGCGCGGATTAGTTGCGCAGTCGTCAAGGTCAGCCGACGCGCCAGACTGCAACTGCTTAGTACGATGTTGACCGTGCAACAAAAAGCACAGTGCATGATTTGGTATGCGGGTTATTTCATGACAAAGTTATTGGACCTTTCTTTTTCTAAGAAAAATCCATGTACTGAGCAGCTGCAGTCTGGCGCGTCGGCTGACTTTGACAACTGCGCAACTAATCCACGCATAACACAGACACGCAAACGAATTCTGGTGAACTAAAACCAAACTTGCGTTCACCAGTTATCGTGTAGTGAAAGAATTACTCATTTAACATAAAAGGTTTCGATATTATGATTTTTTTATATCTAGGCATTATTTTTCGATGACCATGTATATCTATTTATATGTATAAGATTAAATCGGGAAAGTGTAATCTTTGCGATAGTGTGACCTCTGACTTATTAGTAAATTACAAAATGTTATTTTAACTAACCAGCCAGTTAGCGTGTTTCTCTGGCGTCTTTTTCACAATATTTAACTGAGAATATCAAATTTTTAAAATTAATTGTTGTGAAACAGTCCATTAAAATTGTTTTAAATACAGTATTAAATATAGTCGACATTTTGATATTCAACGGTAGTAACTTTCTCAAATTTCAGCTTTGTATTTCAAATGAGAATCAAATTTCAAATTAATTGCTTAAAAGGCGCAAAGGCCAACCTAGTGAAAAAGATTCCATGCCGGGACTCGAACCCGGGCCATCAGTATAGCGCACTGACATTCTACCGACTAAACCACATGGAACGACACCCAGCCTCGAACTTCTCCTTGCCAATCTGTAATAGTGAGAAGTTCCAGTCTGGGTGTCGTTCCATGTGGTTTAGTCGGTAGAATGTCAGTGCGCTATACTGATGGACCGGGTTCGAGTTCCGACATGGAATCTTTTTCACTAGGTTGGCCTTTGCGCCTTTTAAGCAATTAACTTGAAATTTGATTCTCATTTGAAATATTGTATGCAAGGCGAATGTTTCTCTCTGGAAAAATTTCCAAGTACAGTAGACTCTCGAAAATCCGAGGTGATTGGGGCTGGCACCACCTCGAATTACTGAAAACTCGGATTTTCCGAAAGAGTAGAAAATTCTTATCAATTAAGATGACAAACAATGTACATACCATTATTCCTTTTGTCATGATATACTTTACAATTTTAAAACAATTTCAATTTTTTGCTATTTTAACACATTATTTCTCTTTTTAGTTGCAATATCTAGCCAACGCTTAAAAAGCATAGCGTCAGCAGAGGGTGGCTGTTCTACATAATTTAAAGCCAGTTCTAAAGATGTAGAACCTTCACTATGAGATTTTTTTTTTCAAGTGGCAGAGAGTCGTTTTCTTCTGTACCATTACATTCCTTCTCATCTTCTATCATTTATGCAATAGGCGATTCAGTTAATTCCAGCATTTCATCACTGTTTATCCATTGTTTAACACGTTGAGTGCCACGTCAGTCACCGGCGACTGAGACTGAACTTTCCGTTTAGGTCGCGTCAGTCATCAGTGACTGACACTTATAGATTGGGCAACGAGAATTTTATTTCATGGCCCAAATGGAAAGACAGGCAAAATAGACTTGGCATTCAACGTGTTAACGTCATCTTCATTACAGTTTTCACAGCCAGGTATTTCCTTCACCAAATCTTTCAAAACAATGTTTTCACCATCGAAGTCATTAAGATTCTCAATATATGTTACCACTTTAGGTAAAAATTTCAACCACGATTTATTCAGCGTTGTAGATTAAATTTCTTTCCAAGAATAAGCTATCCAGTAAACAATATCTCTCATGTTTACACCCTTCAAAACGTTCTCAATACTTTCATTATCAATGACATTCCTTCCAGGAAGAGATGAATAGAATGGCAAAAAAATAGAAATTTTTGTTTTTATTTTTGACGACTCGAATTAAGCGGAACCTCTGACTTCTGGGATCCGGATTTTCGAGATCCTACTGTATTTGGAAAGAAATGGAGGTTAGAGTACGAAGACACGATATTAAAACGAAAAGCGAACTAAAAACAGTAATGATCGATAAATGGATGAACATTGATGCAGAAATTACAAAACAAACTAGTGAAATCTATTCCCAAGTGTTTAAAAACTGTTGTTTATGCCAAAGGATGTCATACTAAGTATTAATTTAACGAAATATTACGGTATTTACTAATTTGTAAAGATTTTTTTTAAATATACGACGACTTTTGTGAGGTAACTTTTTTGTTGTTTTTTTATTATTGGTTTCTTAAAAATAACGCTTTACTATGTTTGTAAAATATTTTACGTTGTTTTGTTAAGAATAAGTAGTAGTTCTCATTATTAAATACTTTTTCTGAAATATTGATTTTAATTAATGGATAGAACGCTATTTCATTGAAATTCGTAACTGTACGAACACTTTTGAGAGCCATTGTATATCATAAAATATTAATGTATGCGTCAGTAACGTTGATTCCATAACGATGCGGGCGACCATGTGATTAAAATGAGAGTTACAACAATAGACTTAATATTAAAAGTAAGCAATCATAATATATTATCTTTACAGGAATAACTAAAAATCGCATAAAAATGAAATTAAAAGAACTAATCAAAAAATTCAAAATTCGGCTTTGGAGTGCTTAACTGCTGATATTGAGCTGATTTGGCTTCATGCCAAATCTCGTAGCTCTGAAAGCAGCGGTTTCTTCAAAACACAACACACATGCACACATTCCTTGATGTTTATTATTACAAGGGGATAATCCCGGGCTCCCCGGGTTACAGAATACAGGTGAAAACCATTTTCAACACTTTCCAACAAAGTTGAAAATTGTTTATGACTTCGGTTTGTCTGTCGTTGTTCGGAGTGTCTGTGCACTCTTACTCCCGTAAATATACTCGGATTGCCCAAACATTTTTGGATATTATTGCAGTTTACCGAAGCACGTTCCCAATTTCAAATGAAGTTTGTAGCATATTTAGTTCTTTTACAAGGACAGTCAAAATTTTCCCTTACATTACGGCCTATGGGGAAAATCATTTCAAATGAATTTTAATGATGTACCACGCTTTCAAACATAATAAAATTGATATGCATTTATGAAGTGCACTAAAATATGCATTCTGTAGAATATGCGATGCAAAGAATAGTTTTTTTTCATTTACAGTGCCATATAAAAGAAATCCGTCACATAATGATATAGGAGTGGAGGGAATTGTTTGCGGTGTATTTTAATTACGTTAAATTATTTGATGTATAATGAAATTGATATACCTCGCTGATGTTTACTATAACTTATTTCACGTATAATACGAAGTGCATAGCATTTACAGGGACACACAAAAGATTTCAGATGCTATATTGTATCCGAAGTACTGTACAGTAGCGATGATTTCTGGAAATGCATTTTTAATTATGCAATGCGCTTTTTTGTTTCACTGTATTTATGTATACTATATGGTGTGTATAAATGCTACAATTCATATACAGGGCTACACAAAAGAGTTCGTAATGGTTACTGGGTATGAGTGAAAATTACTTAAAGGTGGTTTTTAAACGAGTTATGCATTTTTACGCTGAACTGCATTTAGTTTATTAAGAAATATTTGTAGAATATAGATAAAATGATATGCGGGTCACGCAAAGAATTGGATACATGGCCATCTATAAATGATAATTTCTGAAATGTGATTCCGGTAGTTTTAAGAGTGTTTTACTTTGACTTAAACTTTAGCTAAATAGCGGCGTGTAATAAAGGTACTAGGTTAACTACAGGGCTGTACAAAAGTATTCCATCCAGTAGTATGAATTGCTGAAAGAGAAATTTCAGCATGTTATGCGTTTTCTTGCTGAACTAAATTTCCCCATTATATAGTATATATATCAACCTACAGATCAAATACAAAGCTGTTCAAAAGAATTAGAATGCATATTTGGCTATGGACGGTAACTGCTGAAATCAGTTTTTCAAATATTTCATGAGTTTTCTAAAATATTTACTTAGTTATCTTATATACCTTATTTACCTAAATAACGAAGTTTTGTTAAAGAAATCAGGAAGTGTTGGAAAGTATTTCATAATCAATGCCTAACACATGATTTTTCTTTCTTGTTTAAATTGAAAAATGTGATAGACATTTTACATTTAATATATTTTTTTAGAATTCCCACTAACAATACCGAAAATAATTTTATATAAAAAATAGCAATTATGCATTCAAGTGAAGTTTTAAAATTTATTAAAAGCGATAAGTTCGTAAAAACTTCGTTTCCAGAGTTTAACTTATTAACGAAGAATTCACCAAAGGCGTCAGCCTTTTTTATTCTGATCATTTTAGCAGTTTAAGCGCGTAGTTCGATTTCATGTCTTAAATTTGTGTTTTATTTTTATTTTATTGATTGATCGATGAAGTTTTAATTTCAATATGTAATATAAGGTGGAAACAAATGCTGAGCTTTTTATATTAATTTAAGTACAAATGGATTTGTCTTTCGTAATCGTCTGCCCACGATAGAGATCAATTTTTATAAAAATTTTCACGCTTCAAAATTATTTTAAAACCGATATTGCGATACAATTTTCAAGCAAACTGTGATACGGTTTCTAAACAAATTGTGATACAGTTTTCAAACAAATTGCATTTGAAAGTACAATTTTTTTCGCTATTCTACGGTCTAGCAATTGCAATGGTGCGATATTTAAAAGTTTAAACAAGTCAAAAATTGTACGTCAAACGTCGCAAATGAGGTGCGTTCGTGCTATAACCAGTTTTATAAATATTCAGATCTTGGACAAATAGCTGTTGCACACTTATACAAAAATGCATGAATACAAAATTTATTGCGATTATATATTTTAAATTTAGTAATACGGAAATAATAGGGATCCATCTTAAATAGGAAGTAATCACCATGGCAACCTAGAATCCTTAACTATCATGAGATTTCATTGAATTAATTATGTATGATAGGATTTAATAGAATGAAGAAAATTTTTATTAGTATCATTTTAAGTTTTGATTCGATTTTCATAAAATTCGAAATGAGTCGACAAAATTCTGCACCGATTACAGATATCAAATTTCAAACCATTCGGTTGGGTAGTTTTTTGCGGTGTTATATGCGGACAGATGGACAGACAGACAGACGGACGGTCCAGACGACGACTATGGGTGCTAAGTATTTATATAATTAGGAAATGACCTAAAAACGGCAGTAAAAGCTAAATTTAATCGTGTGGTGTTGCCACCGTCAAATTGATGTCAGCGTTATTCACGGACACGTTTGCCCTTTATTAGATAGATTCTCAAGAAATATTAAAATATTTCTTTTTTATTTCGCATTTTCCCAAAATATATATAAATAAAGTTCCATTTTTATAAATCAGTGGCGCCTAATTTTTTATTTGTTCTAAAATGCAGGGTTTCTAGAGCATGAAAATTTGCAAATCACGCCATTGACTTAACGAAAACAAAAACTACTCGTAAAACTGAAGTTAAACTGGAAAGAATTTTTCCAATATTTTTCTGTACTTTTCACATTTCAACAGCATAAATAATATAAGAACCATGAAAAGTTTTTGAAAAAGAGTGATTTATAGTACTCAAAACACATTATCAGTAACTGCAGTCCAAAAGATATCTGAAAAATCTAAAAATAATGAAGTCTTGGAGTTGTATTTGAAATATTTGTTATTACGATTACTATATAATATTATTTTGTCAAAACTTTATTTATAGAAAATATTTTTTAAAGAATAAATTTTCCACTATAAGATATTTCATATATCTATAAAAAAAATTGTAGGTTGCAATTCATTTTTTTTAAATAATAATTTCATAATTCATAATTCATTTTATAATTTTTTTAATTATGAATTCAAGGTATTTATGTTTGGGTTTATTAATATTATAGCCTACATAAAAAATTATCACATTAGATTATAATTTTAGGGGATATTAATAAAAATATGAAAATGTAATTTAACATTAGAAGCTCTAAATTTTGATTGTTTATAATTCAAAAACTTATCATCCAAATAACTTGAAATTTTGTTTCTAGGCATAGTTTGATCCGAAGATTTAAAATTGTCAAAATTTGGTGTTGTTATTGAAAGAAACAAAGTTTGGTCTGGTTGTTGACCCGCGGGTTGTTGCGGGTACATGACCCGCTAAACAAATTTTATATACATAATTTAAAAATAGACATTATTTCCAATTATTTGGTATGAGTAAATTTCTCCTATTATAATACTTAGTTGCAGAATAAGTAGGGAGTGTTTACTTTTTTTCCCCACGACTGTACCTACCAGAAAATCTTTGTAGCTCTGCGTGCAGTGATCTCTTTAAAACACAACACACAGAAAGATATACTGCAGTAGAGCGCCGATTATCGGAACTCTAATTAACCAAACTTCCAATTATCCGAACAGCCTGTTTCTCTCTCTCAGAAAAAAAAAATTAACCGAACTTCCAAATTATTTTTGCTTTATTTATAATTTCTGGCGTTCAGAAAATGATGAAAAGAGAAAAAAAATTATAAATGATAAAAAAGTAAACAAAAAAGAAAAACACACCAATTTTTAAACACGCCAACACTAACTGGTGCTGCCAGTCCTAAGCCTGTAAAAAGTGTGAAGGTTTTAGTGTATAGTCAGGAACATCCCTTAAATTGTCTGTCCATTTATCCGAACTTGGGTCGGTCCCGACTTGTTCGGATAATCGGCATTCTACTGTACTTCCATCTTTATTATTATAGATTTTCAAGATGTATTAAAATATTTCATTTCTCCGTATTTTTCCCAAAATATATAACAAATAAAGTTCCATTTTTATAAAACAATGATGTCAAATTTTTTACTTGTTCTAAAATGCGGGGGTTTCTAGAGCATGAAAAATTGCAAATCATGCCATTGACTTACCGAAAACTAAAAATACTCCTAAAATTGAAGTTAAACTGCAAAGAATTTTTTCCAATATTTTTTTGTACTTTTCACATTTCAACAACATAAATAATATAAGAACCATGAAAAGTTTTTGAAAAAGGGCGATTTATGATTCTCAAAATACATTATGAGTACCGCAGTCCAAAAGATATCTGAAAAATCTAAAAATAATGAAGTCTTGGAGTTGTACTTGAAATATCTGTTATTACGATTACTGTATGATATTATTTCATCAAAACTTTATTTATAGAAAATATTTTTTAAAGAATAAATTTTCCAATATAAGTTATTTTATATGTGATGGTGTTTATTAAAAACTGCATGACATACATATATTTTATACTAAATGAAAAAAAAATATATTTACATTAGAATTTATTTTTACGTAAAGCTGGAAAATATTCAAAATTACTTTTATTAAGCCAGTAAAGTTTTTTATATTACAACTAGCCTGCAAAATTTGAGTTGTGTCATGTTTTTTAGCTTTTGATAATTGATTCTTATGTATTTTATAACGCTGAATCCGAACATGACCTTCATTACAAACCATCACGTAAGGTTGTTTTCGCAAATTGAAAATTTCAAAGTTAAAATGTAAAAAATAGCGACAATTGATACTATAAAATAAATGTGATGGTTGTGTTTTTAGCGGTTGATGACTGATTCTTATGTATATTGATGCACGGAATCTGAAAATGACCTTCATTTTTCACCATCACGTAAGAATTTTTCTCAAATTGCAAATTTTAAAATTTCTAAAAAGTCGATTTATTGCGAAAATCTGTTACTATAAAATAGACGTACCTAAAACTTTTTAATAATAATTTATTCATCTTTTGGCTTATACTATACATTCTTATATCTAAACATGCAAAATATTGTGTTTTAAAATCCTTTTACAATTTTATTCCATGTGTGAAAAATTCTTTGAACCACTCATTTTTCCTTGCGCTTTCCTTTTATATTCTCTATGGGGTTTAACTCCGTGTCCTCTTTTATTTTGTTGGTTGATAAGGCTGGAGATCTGTCACAGATATATTTATAATAATTGTCCTCTTTTGATAAGGTTTTGACAAATTACATTCGCTATTTTTTTTATTTTAACTTTGAAATTTACGATTTGCGAAAAATCCTGACATGCTGGTTAAAAACTGTCAATTTCGGATTCAGCGCTAAAAAATACATAAAAATCAATTATCAAAAGTTAAAAAACACAACCATTACATCTTTTTTATAGTATCAGATTTTCGCTATTTTTTTTTTACTTTTTATCTTTGAAGTAAATGTGCGATTTGCAAAAATTCATGACGTGATTGTTAAAAATGAAGATCATTTTCGAATTCAACGCTAAAAATTCATAAGAATCAACTATCAAAAGTTTAAAAAAAACACAGCCATCGCAGGCTTGTGTTTTCCTAAATGGCAAGGAATTGATAAGCTTTAGGCTATTGTTTGTTGCTTTGATGGAACTGAAAGCTGCACATAACTCATTAGTAAAAGGGAATTTAAAAAAAATCAAACTTTCTTATTATTGACGATCTTAGTACTATTTTAAATTTCGATTCCCTTAACCGTTATAACAAATATTCTTCTAATATTCTAAAACTAACAAAATAAAATTAAATGTTTTAATGCGAGATGAGAAAATTGGACGATTTTCCTATGTTGGAAGTAGACTTAAAACGATTTGATAAAATTTTATTTTTACTTTTTGTTCTATATTCATAGAAAGAGAATAATGGATCCGTGAAATTTTTAGATTTGTTCATTTTGATGGATTTATACATTTGAAACAATTTGCATGCGGTTTGACTCCTTTGGATTCGTATCCGTCTGTCTGCGCTATAACTCAAGAACTAATGCATGGAATTTCATTAAACTTCATTTTCGAACACCTTAACGTAAATTAGTGCTGATTAGATTTAAATGTATGTCTATTAAGAAGTGGCATGCTGTCATGCCGTGTGTTTCTTGTTGTATATGATAGCTGTATCTTAAAGTGATGGAATTGAACTAACTTATTTAAAAAAATATATCTATCATAATGAAGGAACGAATATTTTTTCCAACTGGATTAAATCATATTCGAGGATGGAGTAGCACAGTTGACGTTTATTCCAACATAAAGAAAAATGTCCAGACCAGGAATCGAACCTGGATACTTGCCGTGCCGTGCCAATGAATGGCGTGCCGTGACTTGGCGTGCCGTGAATTATGTCAGCCAGTTATCGTCCGGATAGCCTAACAGGTAAGGCATTGGCACGGCATACCAAGTATCAAGGTTCCATTCCTGGTCTGGACATTTTTCGCTCTGTTGGAACAAACATCAACTCTGCTACTCCATCCTCGAATGTGAAAAAATATTTAATTCAATTTTGGATTTTAATCATTTAGCAGACAACTCTGTTGTGCAATGCTTTCTCTGATAATCACGAAACTGTATCTAAGTTTCGATTCGATAGAAATGTACGAAATTTTGCATTTAAAGTTCTTAATTGAAAATACAGGCTATTACAAATGATGGAATTGATTTTAAAAAAAAATATTTTCGAAACTACTGCACATCTTACAATAAGTGATACATGAATTTAAAGAGAAATATAATAAGTTTTTTTCAGTTATAAATGTGCGATGTATGATCCTTTTGTTAGACGGCATGCGTACAATCTGTAATCAAGTTCGTTCCAAACATTTTGTAGCATCACTCTGTCAATGGTTCTGAAAGCTTCACAAATGCGTTTTTTAAGTTCTGAACACTTTATTTTCGGCATTGGTGGTACATAAACAATGTCTTTGAAAACGTGGTATATTTCTCTTTAAATTCGTGTATCACTTATTGTAATAGGTGCAGTAGTTTTGAAAATATGATTTATTAAAATCGGATCCATCATTTTTAATAGCCCTGTATATAGGGTAAGGTGCTCTATTATCGTCCTCCAGTCACTTTTAGGCCCTTGGAAGCTGTAATTTTCAGTAAAAATCTACCAAATTTGGATTTTAGATAGAATAACTACCCAGGCACATGGAAACATAGACAAATATCGTACAAAAAATTTTAATAATGCGAAAAATTGTTTTTTCAAAAGTATCTAAAAAATGCAAAGGAAAAAAATGGTCCCAATTTCGTCCCCCCCCCCCCCAAAATCCAATACACCGAGGCTTAACTTATAACTAAATCAAAATTTATTTCTAAATGAGTAAGTAATTTAATTTACATTAAAATAAGGCACAGAGTAATGTAATAATTATCAGTGGAAGAATAACATAACGAAACATTAGCCATCCAAACATGAGGGGAAAAAATTGAAAAAAATGTCATGAAAAAGCATTCCTAATTTCGTCCCCGGGACGAAAATAGGGACTGCAAGGGGGACGAAATTGAGATCAGACTAATTCCCAATATGGCGGAGCTTCAGTTACTATAAGATGACCTGAATGTTCTAAAACTCACTGGATGCTACTGTCAGTATCTTACCAACGTAAAATACGTGCAACGAATAAGGAATAAATATTTACTGTACAGTAAATAACGTTCTACAAAAGACGTAATAAGAACTCAGGTCTCCTAAAAATAGGAAATTCGCCGTCTTTAATTTATGTATGCGTCTTGGCGAACGATACTTTCAAGTCTGAGACCTTTTACCTTCCGTACCCTGTGCATTGCGTCATAAGTGGCGCCACTCTCGCAGAAGCGGAGAAGTCAAGGGGGGGGGGGTGAAATTAGGAGAGGGGATGAAATATGTGCACTTTACCTTACGATTTATCCAATCTTGATAACGAAAATAGGATGCATTAGTTCTATATTTTATATACTCTCTTATTTACCTTAACATGGATTTGTATGTAAAGATAGAATTTCGTAATCGATTTTCCACTCACTTTCTGATTTGTTAGAATTATAAAAAGGATATACACAAGTATGTTCCGATGCAAATGAATCGAAATGAAATGAAATGAAATCACCCTCTGGTGGAAAGCCAGCCGTTAAGCATAGGAGCTTTTCTCCACGAGAAGAAATGTTTATTGAAAATTCATATTTTAGGTCACAGATGTCGAATATTACATAAGAGATTAAAGTAAAAGTACTACAAAGTTAGTTTTTACAATATAAGTTCAGTATAATAACATTTCTTAGCACAAAAGTAAAAATAAATAAACGATTAAGTTTAAAAAATCAAAAAAAAAACCGACTGCGTAAAAAGCGAACTAATTAAATATTTCTCATCAATGTGAAACTATTTTTTTTTCAATTCGTACTATTAGCTCACACTTTCGCTATATATATCTTGTTCAAATTTTCAATCGTTTATAAAATACTTATTATTCATCCAATCAAGCTCAAATAAATTTTTTTAAACTTGTAGTGGATGACACTTGATGTTAATCCAGTTTTTTTTTTCAAATATTAATTCATTAACTAAATTAAATTATTTAATTTTCAATAATCGAGAGAGCCCTCTTCTTGATCAAGGTATTTTAAGACCGAGAGAGCTCACTTCTTGATCAAGGCATTTTTAAGCGCCACTCAAGAGGAAAGAAGAATGGACGAAAAAAAATTCCCTTATTGACCTAAGTAGGAATTGACTTATTTTTTTTATATATATTACTTGTTTATATTACTTACCTATTTTTTTTTTATTTACTTGTATTGATGACTTTTAAGTTGTGTTTAATTGTTAGTTCCTATCTATAAACACTGTTTTGATGAGGTCTATATATGTCTATGATGGTTAGAGTTGCAGTAAAACTAGATATCCTACATACACAACTTCCAGATTGTATAATATTTTAACGGAGCTTCTTACTGTAAAATAGTCAATGAAACATCGTCTTCACTTTAAAAGACCTATTCAATGACATGCCACTCAATAGGGTGCGTAATTTTTTTTGTTCGTCTCTACAGCCATTTTGTATTTTACGGCCGCCATTTTGAATTTATAAAAACGGAACTTAGCCTATAACCATCGGGCCGTTAAGACGAATTGATAGAGACCTCATTCATTAAAATCCATCCAGCCGTTGGGATGTTTCGAGGGTACAAAGAAATCCACATACACAGATACGCGCGAAACACATAACTCTTCTTTTCAGTCGGGTAATAAATAAATAAACAAGTGTGTAAGTGTGATCGCAGATCACACTGAGGGTTTCGTTTAATATGTCTTTTAAAACACTTTATCCTAAAATTAATAAATCAAAATTGCTAATTTATAATTATTAAAATGTTACATAAATGGCAGTACCATTATATTTAATTAAACAAGGTTCTTGAAATATAACGTTTACAATACGTTACATGTTTTCGCAATAGATGGCAGTGCTAAAAAAAATGTCAAAAATATTTTACGTTGAAATAACATCTAAAAATACTCAAAAACCACGTTTTTTCGTTAATAATTAAAAATATTTTGAATTCCTCTTTCAATTATTAGAGTTATTTGAGAAACATATTAAAAAAATAAGTACAAATGTAAAAATAGTTTAAAAATAAAACAAAATAAATTTAGACACATGTAATTCATTTAAAGAATGAAATGTATGTTTAAGTACTATCAAATACCCATTATTTATATACGATTATATTTTTAACTAGTTGTAAAATGTAATTTATATTTCTTTAAATTTCTTATATTCTAATTTATATTCCATAATAATTTATTAATTTATCCTTTTTGTAAAATAACTTACATTAAATATTTATAAAGTTGGTGATAAAATCATGATATGTTAAATTCAGCAAAAAATAAAAAATAAAAAATAAATAAAAATAAATAAATAAATGCAATTTAACAAATTACAATGACCATTTAGAAAATGATTTTTTTAAAGACTAAAATTTAAGACATAAAAAATCGCACGGAATTGATCTTACATTACGTACTCCATGAATTAAACATTAATAGTGCTATTACACGTAAAAATTGCAAGCGACAAAAATCGCCTACGACTCGTCAGATTTCCTGAAACTTACGTATTATCCAAGCATTTCATTGGCTGTTCGGGAAAAGGCTTTTCCATCGTAGAAATCTGACGACCAATTTTAAATGAAATTTCATTCTTAAACCTCTATACATCCCACAATATTACTTTTTACATTGTCGTATAGAGAAAAAAATGTACTTTTAAATGCAATTTGTTTGAAAGCTGTATCTCAATTTGTTTCTGAGTTATTAATTTTTTTTTGCAGTTTTTATTACTTTTTTGTCATAGTGGCAACAGAAGTATCCATCTCTGTTGAAAGTGAAGGTTAGTGTATAGACCAATCAGAAAACGAATAAAATGCGGATTAAACCAATAAAACGCTTGAGATATGCTTTTGATTTCCTACCCTGACGAGGACAATAACCATTTTTCCAAATGGTTATATATATATATATATATAATAAACCCATAAAATGGCTAAAAAAATACGAAATATCTTTTTAATTAAATCCATCAGACAATTAAGTGTTAAACAATTGAAAATTTCAACTTCCGCCGACACGGATCGAACCCAGGTCCTTGAAGTTAGAAATAAAATGTTCTATTACAGGACTACCGAGCTTACGAAAGGATGGTTGGAATTAAGATTGTGTTCTGAAATCCCCAAAATTGTGGGCTGTCATTACATTAATTTATTTACTTAAAATAACAGAACTTTTTAAAAATGTTATGATTCTGGCTTTGGCTACGTCTACGGTGGTATTCAGCTCTATGTAATATATATATATATATATGTATTCAAGTCTGTAACTTAAATAGTTTATGAGTTCAAGCGTGTGACCGACAGACAATGGAGTGTGAGATTATAAGGGTTAAGTGAAATAAACGAAACCCTAACAAGAGGAAGAGACCTTTTTGCAGCCATGATTGCTCCTAAGCCATTTATGTAAAATAAGACTATGTGTCATATAAAACTTCGACATTTTAACATTTTATTATAAGAAAAAGTACAAAGAAAATAAAAATAAAGTTTTTGAAAAAGTAAAATAATGCATAACACATCTAGTATTTTTGCATGACACTTCCAGTAAATTGTAGTAGGAGCAATATGACTAAAAAGTTGTGAACGCAATGTGATATAAAATATGGAAATTTCAGAAACAAGATAGACATTACTAAAAAGTATTCAATAAAAGTATTAGAAAGAATTAAGGTTAGTTGGGTTAACTGGGCCATGATTTTACAATGTAACTCAGGAGCTTCTTACAATTCATCTTCAAAAAGCTAATGTTCATTTGAATTAAAGTCTGAACTTCTGTGAATGTGTTCAGTTAGGCTCCCTCTATCAGACAGAAATGCTCAAAATTACATTTTAATATTTAAAAATATAAAAATATGCATATTTCATCTTTCTTTCCTCATGGGTCCAGTTGCCTCATAAAGATGGGGTAAGTGAACCAGGAGGGTCTATGTTCCACACGCGTTTATTTTTTTTTTTCATGTGGGATATCAGGTCCTGTGTGAAAAAATATAAAAAACTTAAAAAATTTTAAACCAGGCAGTTCATGTAAATTATATGTCAATAAAGAGCGTTGCAAGGGAAACTTTTGCTGTCAATGTGTCTAATAAAAGCTCTAAAAGTGAAAATATTAGATTTATTTATACCAAAAACTTAAAAAAAATAAGTACTTATGTACTTTAGTATAGGTAATAAGTATAAAAGTCACATGGGTATTTTAAAGAAAAAAAGAGCAAGGTAAATCTATGAACAAACGGCTATGTAAGTACTTAAGTACTTTATCTGTATCCAGGGGTCGCATTATATAGGGAAAATTTTATTGTTCCTACCAGAACCCTTAATGAGTTACCTTCATGATCATTTTATTTAACATATTATAAAGAATGGTGCGATGAAGATATTATTTTCAAAATAGTGGTAAGAACAATAAAAGTATTCCTATAGAATACGACCCCTGTATCGTACAATTTCAAGGTTTGCCTATCTCGCTTTCAGGGCAAGGTATTTGCATTCGTAAAGTGTTGAAATAATTTAATGACATTAGTATTTACAAGAGAATCTATTTGAAAACAAATACAAGTATATTTTCGCGTAGTTAATAAGGGTGAAATTTTCATTATAAAATTCCGGTGCCAATGTGGCAATTAAGAATTAAAATTACGTGATGCGATAACGGCATCATCGCAGTGTTGCCAGTGGGCTACTTTTTTTTATTAAGATTTCTTGATTGACACCACTTTTTTGAAATGGTAAAATTACCTTTGTTTTCCCCTTAATTAATATGTCATTAAATAAGGCGCATTTTACCATATCAAAAAAGTGGTGCCAATCAAGAAACTGAATTTAAAAAAAGTAGCCCATCTGGCAACACTGCATCACCGCCTCTCAAGGGGTCAAGAAATTTTGTTTGATATCACCCAATATGCTTTTTTTAAATTTTATTACGTAATTTTAATAAGGTATTCTATAATTTTGTTTATTGTGATAAAAAAACAACGGAGAAATTTACTTCCCGTTGTAAGAGAAACTCAAAAACATCATTTATAACTATTGGGGTAACTGTAACCAGCATGGTCCAGTTACTCCAGATACGTGTCCCAGTTTCCCCATTCCTGAAAATTTATGGGGTAACTGGGACCCCGGGCTTACATTTGAAACATGAAGTAAATATGTATATATACCTAATAATATTAACGTAGTTATATGCCTAATCTTTAAAAAAAAAAGATTGTTTAATAATAATACTTACAGTATTTTAATAAAAAGCCGAAGAAGTTCAATCAAAGTGACGTTGTTTAAAAAAAAAGAAACATAAATTTTCGACAACCTATAACAGCAAAGAGAGAGTTATGAATGAGTTGACACACGTTGTTTTAGAAAGTAGAGGTTAAGGAGCTTTGTTCACAAAATCTAAAACTTAAAATATATCAACGGTTTTTTTTTATAAAATAGCCTATGGCCCAGTTACCTCGTGGGTCCAGTTACCCCAACTAACCTTATAGATTCTTTTTAATAAATAAGAAATGTTTATTCAGAATGTTGTAATGTTCTTTTAGTTTCTCATAGTTTAATGGGTCACACAGGGTTATACTCAGGTTTTCCGAAGTAAATACAACATTTTAATACTTTAAGAACCAAATAATCTCTGCAATTACAACTGTTTACGAATTACAAGGACAATCAAGTTAATTATGAGCCAAACCACTCTCGTTAAAATATGCCAACTCGCTGTGAAACTGCGACAACGAAACTTTTTTAACACTGAAAAGTAGAAATATATAAGTAAAAAATAAAGAGTGTAATAAAAGCATTATTTTATTCAATTTAATGGTCACTATAATTTCATGTTAAATTCAATGAATTGAATAGTCATGTTCCTAATTGTTTGGTGTGAAACTACGTTATATAAATGAATACAGTAGAGTGTCGATTATCCTGACGCCGATTAGTCGGATTATCCAATTAACCCGATCGACCAAGGGCCATAAGTTTTTTTCCAACCTTTTACATATATTTTGAAGTGAAACTTCGTTAGGCGCGGTAGGCTAGATATTACGGAAGTTAACCGTTATGTAACCATTCCCTAATAACGAAATAATAAAATCGCCAACAAATGCAAAGACAGCAATGCACAAAATCAACTGTTTCTAGAACCTAAGAAGTTTCACTTCTAACGCGCAAATAAATTAAAATAAAATAATTTTTAATCACGTCATTTTTAATATGCTAAAATGTGCACTACCGCAATGAACCTAAGAAGTTTCACTTCTAACGCGAGAGAGTCCCACGCAGAAAAAAAGAATGCCCTTTATGAAGCAGAAGACTATCAAGAATTTATTTTCCTTATCACAATGATTTTTTTTATGTATGTACTGTACAGTGTATGTACAGGATGTTTCACAAAGAGCCCCTATCTTTAAAAATCAATAACTCGGAAACGGTGATAGGTAGAAACATGAAACAAGTGGTATGTTTATTAAAAACAATCTTGATAATCTGATGCATAAATTAAAAAAAATAGTTACAAACAGCGCCGACGGATGGCGCTGAGAGCGTTAAGATTCATTCAAAAGAGAGTTCAGAAGCATAGAACGACTAGTCGTCGAAGATTTCGCCATTGAAATCTGACGTATTAGCGTATAATGAAAATAATTCCTAAAGTGATGTATACCGTGGAGGAACGTGTGTTTATTGTGTTGCACATCACCGATTAAATCAGAGTCCTACTGACACGAGGAGAAGTTTTCAAACGCGATTTCAAGTCGCAAAAGGTCCAGATGGGAAAACAATTCGTGAGCTTTTCAAAACTTTTCAACAGACAGGCAACGTGGCTGATGCGTTAGTCGGAAATTTGAGTCGGGTCCACTCCGTTGTTACTCCTGAAAATTCAACAACACTTGCTGCCGTTATTGAGTGTAATCCGAATAAATCTGTCCGCAGACTTGCAGCTGAATCCGGAATCAAGCCATGCAGCTCGTATAGAATCCTACGCAAAACATTACACATGTTTCCTTACAAGATTCAATGCCGGAACGCTATACCAATTCAAGCTGAACGGCAACGAGAGGATTTCGCTAACGAGATGCTCGACAAGATTGATGGATCTGGTTTCGATGTCGGCCGAATATGGTTTACGCTTGAGGCTCATTTTTATCTGAATGGTTTCGTTAAAGAACACAATTGGCTATTTTGGGGTACAGAAAATCCGCATTTGACTCACGCACGATCACTCTATCGCCAAAAACTTACAGTTTGGGCTGCAATCTATCGCAAAGGCATTATTGGGCTCTTTTTCTTGTGAGAAACGGTAACGACTGAGCGGTATATTGAGCTTTTTAAACAATTTGTCGCCACTCGACAACTGTTAGACGATAGACCAGGCACAGCGTGGTTCATGCAAGACGGAGCGCATCCGCATCGTACACAAGACGTTTTTGACGATAGAGTTATTGCGTTGAACTATTTGACAGTGAAGGGAAAAGGGATGAAGTGGCCTCCGTATTCAACCGACCTCACTACCTGCGATTACTTTTTGTGGGGCACACTAAAGGACATTGTTTACTGGAACAATCTTTTAACAAAAGGCGAGCTCGAAGAGGCTATTTGTCAAGCTTGTGTGTCGATTTCTGTTGACAAACTAGAGAGAATCATTGACAATTTCATTCTGCGTTTGCGACATGTCTGTTGTGTAAAACATACACATTTTGAATCACTTTTAATGGGATATAGCCTATTTATCACAGCGTCATATATCGGCGCTATTTTTAACTAAATTTTGAGATTTATGTATAAAATTCCTACGATTTTTCAAATTAACATTCGACTGGTTTCATCTTTCTATCTATCACCGTTTCCGAATTATTGATTTTTAAAGTTAGGGGTCCTTTGTGAAACACCCTGTATATATACATGTAATAATTTCTATGTAAAATTTTGTACCAATTTTATAGGAAATAAATTTAAATGAAATAACTTATAATCACGCCATTTGTAATATGCTAAAATGTGCACTACCGCAATTACCAGTCCTAAGCCTGAAAAAAGTTTGATGGGAAGGCCATAGAAGCTTTTAAAGTTGTCCAAATATCCGGATTTTTCATTAACCGGATAGGCCTCGGTCCCGACTGGTCAGGATAATCGGCGCTCTACTGTATATTAAAATGATATAGAAGAAAATTTTGCAACATTGCTTTTTCTCAAAAAATTGTCCATTTTAATTTGAATGTTATAAAACTTTTTGGAGAAGCACTGCGACGCACAGTGGTAAAATTTTTCCAAACGTTAGCCAAAACTCGGAATTAAGAGTTACACTCTGTCTACCCACAGCTTTCTATAAGTGTATATCAAAGTCCTTACAATATTTTTGGCCCAATCTTATTGCATAAAATAACGAAAATTGGACTCGGAATTGAGTAACCCGGACTCTGAATTGGTAACGGAATTGAGTTCATATTAACTCAAATCATCGTGATATTGAAAATTGGTAAAATTAATGTTCTTCATCGTTAACCCTCTGACATAGTCTTGGAAAAGGGCAAAATTGTAATGTTTTTTTCTGTGCATTTTGCTTTAAATGCTAAAAAAAAATGATTCTGAAAATTGTAATGTTGTTTTCTCTTCATTTTGTTTTAAATGCTAAAAAAATGATTCTTTCAACATTTTATTAAAAAAACTTAATAACGAATATGAATGCAATCCTAGAAAGTATTAGTACTTGTTCAATGTAATAAAAATACATTAAACCAATGGAATTATATTACTTTAAATATTGCTTGTATTGCAGTGAAACCTGGAGCTTAGTGAACGTATTAACACGGGCTTGTCAGTGAGGAGGTTTTAAACACGATACACTGAAAATTAATCTTTTCAGAAAATAATTTTTAGTGTTTTATGATAAACTGTTTCAGGAAAGATGTATCAGTAGGTTTTGATCATAAGCATTTACGAATTTTTGAAAAAAGCCAGCACAGAATGAGCAATTTCGTGTTTTCTTAAATATCTTTTTGAAAAAAATTTGAAATCCAACCAAACGCAGTAGAATTAATAAATGAGAGATGCAGTTTGTAATCTTACTGCGGGTGTCCTGCAATGAACTGACTGACTTTAAAATTTAATAACGTGTGTAATAGAGAAACCCCAAATTTTTTTAAAATAAAGATTGGCCAGATGTACCAAATGTCAGTACATCACATCAATTTACGAAATCCATTCACATGAGCCTCTCATCCTGAAGAAATTAACAGCAAAAGATTATATATTAACCCTTAAATGCCTGATTTTTCGAAAATCATTGAAATAATGTTTTTCAGGTTTCATTTTTTAAATAACTCATGGGAAAAATACTTAAAAAGAAAAATCATATTATGTTTTAAGTATAGTTTACGGCTAAAAACATTTTGTTACTAATCGGCAATACTGGTGTTTAATTGAAAAAATAATTTTCCTTGATAAAATTCTATAATATTAAACACACAAAAAATTTTAGGAACTATAATAAGAAATAAATTTTACTTGCTCACTGCAGAACAAAATAGGGTATTTCGCAAGCTTCTAAACAAAACAAAAAGAACAAGTAGCAACAATTGAAAAAAAAATCTATCTTTATTCTTAAACAGCACAAGTGTTGCCATGTACATATTGAAAATTGATTTAATACTATTTTTATAATGTATTTTATTGGCATTGTAGCTTCAATATTATTCTAATAGTATTTTAGGGCCTAAATTGGGTATGTTGCCGAAAAGCAACACCCGGCATTTAAGGGTTAATCTGTTTTATTATAAATCATATGAAAAACAGTTCGGCTGGGGTGGTCCGACCAAAAGCTATAGATCATTATATCCAGGAGAATTGCGTGTAGAGTGCCGGCTTATAAAATCCTTTCGTGCCAACTTCCTACCAAATCAGAGCCAATTTGAGAGTTCAATGAGAGCCAGAAAATTTGCCGTTACATGGAAAGCAATGGGGAATTTTTAAATTTTAAGCGAGAAATCAAATAGAGACTATATCGTCAATTTATCATCTATTAACTCCATGCACATGTAGGAACGATCAACATTTTTTATATTAACAGGAATGAAATACATCTGCGTTAAATTTATTGACTGAATATAATGGTATAAATAGGTGTTATATTGTTAATAAATAGCTTTAAATTTTATCGAATGAGATGAGAAAGTAATTATCATAAATCTTTGTTATACTGTCCGTTGGATACCAGCTGTTAAATATCGAGACACGCAAATGTTCAATCCGTTTTTTACCCGACTGCCAAGAAAGGCTATCTGTTTCACGCATATCTGGGTATGTGGATTTCTTTATAGCCTCGAAACATCCCAACGGCTGGATGGATTTTAATGAATGAGGTCTCTATCAATTCGTCTTAACCGTCCGATGGTTATAGGCTAGGTTTTCCTTTTATAAATTCAAAATGGAGGCCGTAAATTACAAAATGGCGGTTGAGACGAAAAAAAATAATTCCGCACCCTGTTGAGTGTCATATCATTGGACAGGTCTTTCAAAATGAAACGATGTTTCATTGACTATATTGCAGTCAAAAGATCCATTTAAATATTACTCAACCTGGAAGTTGTGTAGATAGGACCTCTACCTTTACTACAACTCTAGACCTTCATAGACATCTATAGGCCTCATCAAAACAGTGTTTATAGATAGGAACTAACAATTAAACACAACTTAAAAGTCATCAATACAAGTAAATAAAAAAATAGGTAAGTAATATAAAAAATAGTTCCACATTGATAAGAAATAATTAATTAGTTCGTTCTTACGCAGTCGGATTTTTTGATTTTTTAAAAATTTAATTACTTTATTTATTATTTACTTCTTCGTTAAAAAAAAAAAAAAAAAAAAAAAAAAAAAAGAGAGAGAGAGAGAGAATTTACGACCGCTGAAATAAACGTGATAAAATGTATTTTGCCATGAGGAGGAAATACGTTACTTTTGAAAGAGTAAAACTGTTATGACTTTTGGAATAAAAGGAAAGAAACAGATAAAATTTAATTTAAATATTAGATTAAAAAGAACAATGTATGATGCTTCATCATAACATGCAAACGGTGACAGCTGAAGATTCTTTTTAGATAGTATATACTTGAAAATATTATCCTATTTTATTTATTATTACTTATTATTACCCAATACTTTTTATTTGATAGATATTTTATGATAGATTATATATTTACATATAATTTTTGAACTTTCAAAAATATTTTTAATTAAATCAAGCATTTTCTGACTACCTTTTTATGTTTGATCTGTATAATAAGTGTTAAAAAGTAGCATGTACAAGTTGCTTGGAAGTTTTTTTTAATATTTTTTATTTGTGAATAAATCAGCTTTTTAAAACACTTATTTTTTTTCGAAATGTGTTAAAATTTATTTAGTAACAACACTATTATTTTTTTTTAACATAATTATTCTTTATAAGAGCAAAATGTTGCATATGTTGGTATATTAATAGCATGTAAGTATTTTGTAATCATATTACATTACTATTTTTATTTTATCTTAAATCGTTGTGAAAACATTCATTCTATTTATGTAAAAAGTCATTTTTGTATTAAAATATTGGAGAAAAAAACCCAAATTTTCTGCATGAATATATATAATAACAACTTATTTCATGTATGTGAATTTCAAAAGGTTACATGGAAAAATGAATCTTTTATAATTTTTTTAAGTAATTTTTACAAAAGTTGGACTTAGTTTTGCAGAATCCTTCGGCCCAGAATGTGAAATCAAATTTTCCGCTCCGTCCTCAGTTGCCCATGTCTGAATGCGCGCGCCCGCCGTCGTGAACGGTTAACACTATTTCTACCACTATTTTGTGTATACCTATTTCTACCAAAAGGTGTCTTTTGACATCTTTGCGTTTCAATGCAAATAAATGCTAAAACTGTTCGGATTTCAAATTATCAGTTAAATATACGTAATTTGAGCAATATATTTATTCATTGACGCGTATTTATTAGAGATTATTTAATTAATATTTAATTTTAAATTTATTGCAGATTATAAATTCTAGGTTAATTCAACAATTTACAAATTACAAACATACATAAATGTAATGAAACATGTTTTACGTCAACAGGGACAACAATTACAATATATATTCTTCTTCATTGTTTTTAATTTTTATTAGAAAATTAAACGTTTTAATATTACTAACGTAACAAACTTTCAGTCTCATGTATAAAAAGTTCAATCTTTGTAAGAACAACAGTAATCCTAAAGACAGCAGTGTAATAAAAATTTTCCTCATTCAATACCACATTTATTACACGAATGAAAACAAAATTCATGTGTATTGAACTCACTTCCAGAACTGGAGAACAAAACGCGTTATTCAATTTTTAGAACTAGTCACTGCAATAATCTACACTAAAATGCAACATGGCGGAAAACCGGGGAATGTAAGAGTTATGCAGCAACTTTTGTATTTTACGTTACAACTGAAATCGAGACTCGCTAATCTGATTATAATTGAGCCCCACCAGTGGCCGAGAGGTTCTGCTCTCGAAGCTGGTAGGCGAGAGGTGCTGGGTTCGATCCCAATCGCGCCCGCCGGCCTAATCCTTCGGAGTTTTCGTGGTTTTCTTCGTACCTTGGTTTTCCAAGCTTAAATACGGGTTAAGTTCCCTTAGAAAGACCCCCACGGAGGGCACTCCCCCCCTTAGGGCTTATATCCCTCGTGCTGATAATTGGGCACCACAACCAACCTGATTATAATTGATATGTTGCTGTAAAATGGTGTTCATATTTATGTATAAAATTGTTTAAACTTAGAAATTATGAAATCCTTATAAATTAGAAATTATGAAAACTGTAAGGTGCCAAAAGACACCTCATGGTAGAAATAGGTATACCATGTACATATTTTTATATCCAGGAAGAGTTTCAGGAAAATGATATTGCTGAATTTATTTAACATCTATTGTACGAAAAGTCAAAAAAATAATTGTGGAGAAATGATTAAACTTAGAGAATAAATTTATGTTAAAATCTGAAAGGTGCCTTTTGACACCTGTTGGTAGAAATGATGTTAAAACCCGCTGTAATAAGCAACTTGGATTTTTGTTAGTGTTGTAAATATGTAAACGCAGTGATACAAAGAGTTAAAGGAATATTTATTTATTTTAGCATTAAGTTAATAACCCATTTAATTTCTGTTAAGAACTTAATCCAATTTATTAAACAAAAGGATTATTTTCCACCATTCAAATGATTACATCGTTTAATTCTTGTTTCGGTTAATGCGGACTAATAAAAGTCCCTATGGAAGTCCGCATTAAGGGGACTTCACTGTATATTGTTGCGAACAACTTCTGAAGTCAAAGTTAAAGTTTTTTGTTAACTCAACTATAAACAATGCGATAACAAAACACTACTTTTCAAGACAAGAATAAATTTTACATTGCATTTGTTTATTCGTTTATGTGATTTCCTTTGCTATCTACAAAATCTATAAAAACTAATTATATATTATTTTTAAAAATACATTTTCACCAATAGACAACTTACTAAACTATTATAACAATAAATATCGATATCGGTTCATTTGAAAAATTCTCATTATTAAAAGAATGATGATATTCTATACTAGTAAATCTGCAGATCAAGAGCCTCAACGTCATCTCTGCAACTCATTGTTTTTATCAAACTTTGCGTAATATTAATCTTTCTACAAAAACAAAATTTAAACTATTTAAATTACACAAACATTTATAAAAGGAAAAAAATATTTCGATGGTTTCAGACATTAAAAGCGTTAAATTAAACACGTTGTTATGTAAGGATATTCTGAAATTCTCACGAGCTACTTATTCTAGTAATTTTTATATAATAAAGCAAATTTCTTCAGGGGGGCTCTGCCCCCCTGAACCCCCCATTGTGTAATTTATTTTGCATTTGTAATTTTCTACTGATTGAGTTAATGATTACCCTATATCTTAGATTTCTTTTTACACTGCGATTTATAAGGATAAGCAATAATTCGGTCAAGCATTTTACGTTATCCTAATATCCATACAGCAGTATTTACTTGCCTGCTAACCACAAATACCTGTATCTAATGGATAAAGAACTTTTGGAAATGTAAACTGAAACATCTAATTTAGAAATCTAATACCTTTATAAATTTTATTTATAAAAAAATAATTTTGATTACCATTCTGCAATATTTATATCTAAGATCTAATTTAAATATCAAAAAAATGTACTCGATAGCATTAACTTACTAAAATCACCCTAAAGTAGGGGGCTTCTAAACCTAACAGTTAATAATTCATCATCGTTAAATAGATAAACATGATTTGGCGCCTTTAAGTATTTTTTGTGGTTTTCTTTTAATAGCATCTACATTTAATTTAAAATCGTGATGTTACAAATACCGTTGAAATTTGACGCAAACCTATGTTCAGGTCAAATTACGAAAGGTTAACTAACATTTCATTTCCCTTAGCCGGACTTTCTGTTTCATTTTTCGTAATAAGGATTATTTTAATAATTTAATTTATTTTACACTCTACAAGCTGTTACACGGACGTTGTTCACGTAGCATTAAAATAGAGATAAATGCATTAAGTAAAACATTTCACTCCCCACCAGACATACCAAGTCTCAAGCTTTTTGCACATCACTATTATCTTAGAGAAAATGTTCTTTTAAATCGGGCAAATGTTTCAATTAAATAAAGTAACATTTTCTGTATTAAAATACTGGTATCCAGAACGCCGGAGGCTTGGCAGCTCTGCTCCTCTTAATAAAAACATATATGATTAACCAACACTTTATCACATTTTATAGGAGACAATACGGAATTTCTTATTTGTATGGCCTTACATATATCTCAGTCATAAAAATGTAAAATTTTGTGCCAATTAATGCACGCAATTGCGAAAATGAAATCGCAAAGAATGAGAAAAGGAAGGCCAAGTAAAATCGTGTAAATCGAGAAATCTTTCTTCGTAGTGCTGGGAAAATACTGCTACAAAAACTATTTTAGGTGGTATTTGGTGTGAAATGTTTATATTTATTCATTCCTGTCCTATATATCCTTTTTTTTATTTTTTATTTGCTTATTCCATTTTTCTTTTGCACGTGAAAATCTTACAAATTAAAATTAACGCTTTGGGATAAATTGTTATTCATTTTTTTTTTTTTTTTTGGCAACAATAAAGTTTATAAAATTTAACAGAATAATGTCACTTTATTCTGTATGAAAATAACGAACTTTTTCATTTATAATCAAATAGTTGAATAAATAAATGAAAATATTATTCTATATAGTATATAAATACTATTTTCATTTCTGCGTTTAAATAAATCTATATGCAAATATCTATACAAAGGCATTCATTAATTCATTCCTTTTGCTTTGATTTGACTTCAAAAAACCATACATACTTTCACATTTATGATATTTTTAGATGAGATGCTGTTGCTACGCAACGGTTAAAAGAAAAAATGAAATATAAGTAAATTCATAAAATAAAATGTTTTATATTATTCGAACACATGTATAAAATTCTATCATAAGTTTTACACCTAATTTAAAAGCTCTGACAAATGTTTTGACAAAATTGCAAACTAATAAGAATAATTTAATACTCTTATTTAAAAATTTCAGCATCCAAAATTTACCATTTAAATCTTATTATTCATATGAGCGATTTCTTTCAACAAATGAAAATTTGAAAATCGTCTGACTTCCCATAGAAAAGCATTATATCACAAAATAAAATGTTCTGTATATTCCGAACGAATGAACCAAATTTAACCCAAAACTATACAGCTAAATCCGGGGAGCTCATCAAAATGCCCAGGGAATTTCAAGCCGATCGGATGCTTTTTGCGGCAGTTATCGCGGAACAGACAGACAGACTAACGGAAACCAAAACTTTTCGTGTCTCCACAGTAAGCCTTCACTGACGTTTCGGCAATTATCTGTTCCTTTTAAAATATGCATAAACTTATGAAACTGACGTTAAATGTCTAAAGCACACATGTCGCACTTCATTTACCTTTTCCCCATTTTTCCCATGATTTCATTTATAGATTTCACACTTCATTGCTTTCATAATCAAATTAGGATTTACCTATAAAGAATTTGCTTCAATAGAGTGAAAGAAAATTGTTTAAAAAAGATAACAAAATATTTCAAATATTAATTAATCTAGATACTAAGAATATTTTCATTATATTAAATAATCAGTTCAGAAATTTAATAGATAATACAAGGTGTCCAAAAAATACCTGACACATTTTAAAATTCATTATAAAATCAAGTAATTGTCGTACAGGATTGCGGTTTGGACAAAAATGCTTCTCACGATGAAAAGGCTTCTTCAAGCGAATGAAAATAATTTCAGTGAAACCTCCCTGTGCGACAACCTAAAATAACACTAGAACGGCGGGAAAATCTTACCTACTGGAACGGCGGCAAGGGGTCATTTTGACCCCTCGATGAAACTACTGAAATAATAACGTTAAAACAATTTTAAATGCCATACATTGGCAAAAATATGTAATTTCAGTGTATTTCATAATTTATATTTAATATTATTCGATAATTTTTTGAATTTTTAAAGTACTGTATTTGTAACGCCTACAGGGCGATTAATTGGATCATACTACAACTACTCAAAAAACTCATTAATTTGATATAAAAATCGATTTAAAATTAATGTTTTCACAAATTAAAACTAATGTTAACTAAAAAAAAATCCTAATTTATAAAATAATATATATATATATATATATATATTATATATATATATATATATATATTATATATATATATATATATATATATATATATATTCATCTACTTACTCGCCAAATGATTCACTCTCTAATTCACTCTCGAGTATTTTACTAAATGGGTCAAAATGACCCCCGTCCGCCGTTCTAGGAATACAAGCCAATATTTCAAAAACTAACAAATCTAGAAAGCTGAATTTTTTTTTAGAAATATATATTATCTATTTAGGAAAAGTTAAAAAAATTCAAACGATTTCGCCCAAGCAAATAAAAGTAATCAACGGACGAAAGTACTCAGGTGTCAAAATGACCCCTACCGCCGTTCTAGTGTTAAGCGACTACCACTCTGAACGATCATTTTTTCATGGAACGAAATTTATTCCCATAGGCTCAACACTAATTTACCTCTAGTCAGAGACCAACTAAGTTGAACTCCCTCCATGAGCTCCCCCCTGAGCTTCCTCTATTGACAGAAATTTGAACTTGTTAAAAGTTACTGAATATAAAATTTAACAAACAGTCACTTTTTAAACACATGACTTATTGAAGCTTTTATGGTTTCCAACCGATGAAATCACTGAAATTTCACTGGTAATTTATTAGGGAAGGTTAATACATAATGAAAAAAAAATTACGAAGAACTAGATAAAACCAATTATAGAAATTTTGAACACAGCATACATAAATCTGCTTCTTAGGAGCATTTGGCATAACCAGGGCTTAATTTCTAACCAAAAAAGTACCGGAGCCCTAATATTCTGCAGTACCGGTACAACAATCGTACCGTTCCACTCCCCCCCCCCCCCCAATCACTCCAATCTGCATATTTGTATTTCGAACATTATTTGCAAAATTTAAAGCATTTTTTTCTTTAGAAAAATAAAAAAATTAAATATATCTAACAGCATATACTTAGCTGTGAACTATTCCTTTTCTTAGTTATCACTCCTTCTGAATAGTAAGTAATCTTTACCTAATTTTAAAGTTAATTAATTGCAAAATTCTGCGATTAAATATGGTAAGGATTATGATTAGAAAATAGTGTTAACACAAAAAAGGGATACTTCACAGCTATCATTTTTAAGGAAAAAATGATTGAAATTTATGAAATTAATATTTATATGCTGCAGAATGGAACAATGTTTTACAATTTCCTATAAAAGGTGCATATCTTAAACTATAATCGATTCCTTCCGCATAACAATATTTTATGGTGAGTCCCTGAAAATCAGTTTAAATTAAAAATTTGACACCATTATCGGAAGGAATCGATGTTTTTATAGAAAAGGGGGAAACAGTGCTCGATTGCTTTCTATCAGAATAACAATACATGACAATTATATATACCTACAAATGAAAGTGACTTCATAATTGTGCAGAGCAGAGTCTTAGCATGGGTGCCGTTCATGATACAAAATAAATAGAAAAATCACTAACTTGATTTTTTTGTACTCGTACGCAATAGAAGACAGAAAACCTCAAACAAACAAAACTTCACACTGATGCTCGTTGGCTAAAGCAGAAAATATTCGTTTCAGGTTAAATATCTAAATAATAATAAAACAGCTAATAAAAAAATTATCCTACTGTCACAAAAGAAAATCGAACTGAAAGCTAATTCATTGTTCAGTCTCTAGAGTGGCGCCGTATGAACAAGACGTCGTCGACATAAATTTGAAATAGAAAAACACGATTTCTGTTTCACCTTCATTCTGATCAAAATAGCATTAAAATGATTTGAAATAGAATATAATAAGCAATTTTAAGGGAGGAAAAGTTTTTTTTTTCTATACATGAATAAATAAAATTTTAATTGTAAGACAGATTGAGCTCGAGTCAGTCCGTTTTATCTCCATTTCTTACGTATACGACACATTACGTCACATATACGTGGTTTGGTAAAAAAGAATGCAAAAGCTTGGAGATGGAAAGGAAAGAAAAAGGTAATTTTGGCTTCGGTTTTTCGGATGCGCTATTGCACTGGGCTCCGGATCCCTGTATTTATGAGCTCCGGTGAATTCCGAGCAATATTTAAATATTTACTAAAAATAGAGAAGTACCGGAGCTGGGCTCCGGTGGGCTCCGGCGCAAATTAAGCCCTGGGCATAACGAATTTGCTAGTACATGTTAACAGAAATAGATAAAAAGTATTAGCATTCCTCTTGTGTGCCACACCTAGTACATAGAGAGACAGTGCTAATTTTTTATGTGCTTCACCGATACATTCAGCTGTCAAATATATGACATGGCTGTATCTGGATTGAATGTATCAAAAAACCACGTATCGACGCCGCTTTGTAGAACGCATTAAAAGCTCCAAAAAATGATATTTCGAGGGACTGGAATTTATGTCTGTTATGTGGTGGTACGCTGATAACAGTGCTTCGTCTCCATGGGTACCCGTGTCTCAAAGACATAAAAGCATATTAAAAAAATATACAATGCATTTTATTCATTATAGAATAAATAATTTTATGGTGCTCAGTTAGACGGTATGTTTCACTATAGTTTGTATAATTAACTATGTTTAACTATAGTTTGTATATAACACTGTGATTGATTATGTACTTGTATATGGTTTCACTGTGTGCAAACGTTTCATATCTAACAATAAGTGCGTATACGTAGAGATGTAAATTTTCCGGAAAAGTTGAAGTGGCGGAAAAAAACCGGTTTTTTTCCAGTTTTTTTCTGGAAAAGTTGGAAAAATAGGAAAAATTGATTTCCTATAAATTTTTCTCAAAAATAAGTTATATTTTCCTAAAAAGTATACAATAATAAACTTTTTCAATATTTTTGCACACTAAGAAAAATTATTTTCCCTTTATATGCGAATACGTTATTAAAAAAAAGAGAGAGAGAGAAAAAAAGCCAGCTTTTAAAAGTTTATCCTTTCAGTCTTAGAATTCTGACAGTAGCTTTTCTTGCTTAATTTATCACCAGTGTTTGTATAATATATCATGTGTCTGTTGAAATGATTTTTCAGTAGCACTTGCTTAATTATATCAGTAGAGCTAATTTAAAAAACAAACAAACAAAAAAATCTTTCGTTTCAACCAATATCACTGTAGTTTTAAAGCAGTTTTAAATTGTATTGTACATCACACCTACATAGTACTCATAAAGGATGCCAGTGTAAAATAAACAAATTATAGTAGTTCTGGTATTATTATAAATACTGTTATCATTTTCAAATCTTCCGTTGTTTAAAAAATAGTGTTATTTTACAATATTATTTCCCCTCCCCCCACTTACAGTTATAATTTTCATTTCCTGCATATGTAGTTTTGGTACAGCTTTCCAGACTTAACCCAAACTATGTTTTAGTAAGATTTAGATTCTTAATATTGAAAGCGGTATTTTTTTAAAAACAAAACTTTTAAAACAGGTGGATTTTTCCATATGTTTAAAAATTGTTTTCAAATAGATTTTTCACAGAGATTTGCTTACATTTTCTTTGCAATGTTTGTATGGATTTATGTTTTTTGAAAATACATTTAGACAACTCTAAGAATTTATATTTCAAAAAAAGAAAAAAAATTATACATAATTTCAACTGCATGTTATCGTCAAAAGAATTTTTTTTAACAATAGTGAAAAATTATAGCCATGCGAATACAAATAAATGCATGTTTCAAATTTTACATTAAATTTTCCATCTTACCATTTTCATTTATTGGTATAATATTGAAATACTTTTGCACATGAATTTTCATTTTTAATGAGAGAAGTTCCATTTAATTATCTTACCAAGGATTTGCTTAGACTTTTTTTCACACGATCAAGTTTTTGCGAAATTGTGAACTTTTATAAAAACTTATGAACTTGTAAAAAATGTGAATTAAATGTAAAAAATGTAATCGGAATTTTGTAAATTTGAAATTACATGTTTAAGTTCTTATTTAGACATTATTGTCCTTTGTACATATAAACAGCTAGATAATAGATTCATTGGTTATTGCAGCTATTATACAATAGGGTTTTTTTTTTAATAAGTGAAAGAATTTTGTTAAAGGTCATATGTTTTAAGGAGAAAAAACTATGAAGGATCTTTAATAGACTCAAGTTCTTTCTAAAGAGATTCCTGCTTACAGATAAGATTTTCCATGTTAAGGTTTTCACGAGGGACACTAAACATGAAAAAAATATAAATTAAAGTATCAGAATGTAGCAATTATAAAATTTTGACTACATTATTTTATAAATAAAATTTCAATTTTTCCAATTTGGAAAAATTGAAAAATAGCCCTTCGGAAAAAAACTGATAAAAACCGGTTTTTTTCCCAACTTTTCCGGGTTTTTTCCGAGCATTCCCATCTCTACGTATACGTCAATTTGTTTAAAAAAGGGATTTTTATATGAATTTTTTTTTAATTCTATAATATTATTATTATTATTTTTTTTTTTTGAGAGAAATATGCTGTTCGGATAATTGGAAGTTTGGTTAATTAGAGTTCCGATAATCGGCGCTCTACTGCAGTATATAATTCTGTGTGTTGTGTTTTGAAGAGATCACTGCACGCAGAGCTACAAAGATTTTTTCAGGCAGGTACAGTCGTGGGGAAAAAAACTAAAAACTCCCTACTTATTCTGCAACTAAGTATTATAATAGGAGAAAGTTACCGATACCAAACAATTGGAAATAATGTCTATTTTTAAATTATGTATATAAAATTTGTTTAGCGGGACATCTACAAATCAACAATCGGACCAAACTTTGTTTCTTTCAATAGCAACACCAAATTTTGACAATTTTAAATCTTCGGATCAAGCTATGCCTAGAAACAAAATTTCCTGTCATTTGGAGGATAAGTTTTCGAATGATAAACATTCAAAATTTAGAGTTTCTGAAGCTAAATTACATTTTCATACTTGTATTAATATCTTCTGAAATTATAATCGTAATGTGATAATTTTTTTTGTTGTTATAATACTAAAAAAATCATCCAAACATAAATACATTGAATTTGTAATGTTAAAAATTTTATAATATGAATAACGAATTATGAAATGAATGCTCGAAAAAAATATGAATTGCAACCTACAGTTTTTTTGTTAGATTTACATTTATTATGTCCTGCGTTATGCGAGTTCTCAATTTCAAATTTTTCTTCCAAGTAGTTTTCGAATTATGATTAAAAACCGTTAAAATGATGATTTAAGGGTTTTTTTGCGATGTGCAGAAAAGTAGTCCGGGTGCTACGGTTGAGAAAACTGCAAATCGTGATAAGAATATACCGATTGGTGAGTATCTACTTTACATTAATACAATGCATTTCAGAGGGGGAGGCATCGCGTAAAGTCCTGGGAATTCAAGATGGCCGCCGTTATTCAAAATGGCGTCATTTTCTGAATTTTCTTACTATCTATCCCATAAATGTGTGTTTCAGGTCGATTTCGATGTTTTTAACGTCAAAAATTTCGTTTTTAATACTTTTCGTCATAGTTGAATGAGTTTATGAATTCAGCTTGTCTGTTTGTCTGTCTGTCTGTCTGATTACCATTCCATACTCTAACTAACTTAAATATCGCTAATCGCTTAAATTTACTCAGATTGTCATGTAATTTATATATGTTATTGAAGTTTATGATAACATTTTCGAATAAAAATAGAGGTATATAGCTTTTATAGTCCGTTTACAGGGCCCTCAAAAGAATTCATTACGTTAATGTCTCTTTGTGCGGGTGCTACGATTGAGAGAACTGCAAATCCTGATAAGAATATACCGATTGGTGAGTATCTACTTTATATTAATACAATCCATGAAAGAGGGGGAGGCATCTCGTAAAGTCATAGGAATTCAAGATGGCGGCTGTTATTCAAAAGGGCGTTATTTTCTGACTTTTCTTACTGTTCATCATAAAAGTGTATGTTTCAGTTCCATTTAGATGTCTTTAACGTCCAAAATTTCGTTTTTAATACTGTCCGTCATAGTTGAATGAGTTTATGAATTCAGTTTGTCTGATTGTTTGTCTGTCTGTCTGCTTGCCACTCCATGCTCTAACTCGCTTAAATATCGCCATTCGCTTAAATTCACTGAAATTGTCATGTAATTTATATATGTTATTGAAATTTACAGTAATATATTCCGAATAAAAATTGAAGTGTATAGCTTTTATAGTCCGTTTACAGGGCCCTCAAAAAAATTCCATTACGTTATTTTCTATGGGGAAAATCGTTTTTCAATGTGTTTTAATCTTTCTCTGAAACATATTCAAATTGATATACATCAGTGAGGTGCACTGCAAGATATTTGCTATAGAATAAGGTGTGCATAGTATTTATCGTTTATTTACAGTGATACACACACAAAAAAAAGAATACGTGCGCTTGTAACTCGTGTATAAATTATATAAAGATCATAAATTAAATCAAATGTTATTAGTGGAGCTGCTACGTATGCAAAAACTGCATTTTCTGATAAAGATATCCCGAATGGTCAGTATCTACTTCATATTAATACAATGCATATAAGAAGGCTTCGAGCAAATTCATAGGAATTCAAGATGACGGCTGTTATTCAAAATTGTTTGCATTTTTATTCCTATACATCATATAAAAGTGTCTATGACGTCAATTTCGACATTTTTTAACTGAAAAATTCTCTTTTTAGTATCAGAAATACGCTTAAAATGAAAATAAAACAATTGACAATAAGCGCATTAGACCATGAAATAGCAAACAGACAAACAGACAAACAAACAAACAAACAAACTGAATTCATAAACTCATTCAACTATGACGAACAGTGTTAAAAGCGAAATTTTTGACGTTAAAAACATCGAAATCGACCTGGAACATACATTTTTATGATGGACAGTAAGAAAATTCAGAAAATGACGGCCTTTTGAATAACAGACGTCATCTTGAATTCCTATGAGTTTTCGAGATTACCCCCCCCCCCCCCTCTTTCATGGATTGTATTAATATAAAGTAGATACTCACCAATCGGTATATTCTTATCACGATTTTCGGTTTTCTTAACCGTAGCACCCGCAAAAAGAGACAATAACGTAATGGAATTCTTTTGAGAGCCCCGTAAACGGACTGTAAAAGCTACATACTTCAATTTTTATTCGGAACATGAGCTTCAATAACATATACAAATTACATGAAAATCTGAGGGAATTTAAGCGAGTAACGATATGTAAGCGCATTAGAGCATGGAATGGTAAGCAGACAGACAGACCAAGAAACAGACAAATTAAATTCTTAAATTCCTTCAACTATGACAGAAAGTATTAGAAACAAAATTTTTGACGTTAAAAACATCGAAATCGACCTGAAACGCACATTTATATGATGGATAGTAAGAAAATTCAGAAAATGACGCCATTTTGAATAGCAGCCGCCATCTTGAATTTCCACGACTTTACGCGATGCCTCCCCCTCTGAGATGCATTGTATCAATATAAAGTAGATATACACCAATCGGTATATTCTTATCACGATTTGCAGTTTTCACTTTATTTTGGTCGTGTAGCACTCGGACTAAAGCATAATTTGAAAAAATATATTTTACTCACTTTATTGAAACATTTGGGCAGGGAATAGTCGAAACATATTAAGCGAGAGGAATGGTCATATTGGCAAGAAATAATCATTAATAAAAGTGACATCGTCATTCTGTAGCATTTCAACAATCGATTACCGAATTTCAATTTGGATACAGCCCATAAAATATCCTCATTTTAAAATAATTAATTTCTTTTAAACTAATCGTACGAATTTCATGAAAATTTGTTTTTAGGCGAATTGAAGTGTGTAGTAATTAATGGTGTCAAAGTTGGGTGTTGCTGGTGAATAAAACAAAGTTTGGGTCTGTTTTGCTATCTAGATGGCCCTTAAGAAAATATTACACACATCATTTAAAAGTAGAGTTTATTTCCATTCGTTTGATACTAGTAAGTTTCTTCTACAATACTTTGTTGCAGAGTTAGTAGGAGTGTTTACTTTTTTTCCCCACGACTATACCTGACTATGCATACGCTGCCACGGACTAAATTACAGTGATACCATGATGCCATCAT